>OX123192.2:25541856-25897126 GCA_944739405.2 Euclidia mi | reverse complement strand
AAAACTCATCTGGATATTACCTGTAATCTCGTATGATTCATTAAATTCACCACTGATACAACGCTATTTATCTACTTCATGCACAGCTTTCCACATCGAGAAGCGATGTATTTTAGATAACATATTAATTTTAGGTAAGGTTTCATCTATCTAAATAGGTCTACCTCTGCCGCTGTGCTTAGATATTGTAGATTTACTAAGCCAATTATTTTTTTCATATGCACCACTAGAAAATGTACCTTTCTAACTTTTACATCCATATGTGTTCCATATTACATTAAAATATTCCAGCATGGGAATAGGAAAGTCAGTTTAAATGGTGCTCGATAAAGCCCGTAATAACCCAATCCAGAAACCAAAACACCAATCAGTCATGAGAATAACAGGGATGTTTTGCACAGCTGCCCATAATTTAAGCCGATTAGATACCTTGCAGGCTTTCAGTGCCGTACAGTCATAGAAAATGGATAATTCCGAACTGACGGTGGAGGGCAAAATTGCCTCCAGTTTGGTTAAACTGTAGTGACGGATCTCCGTTGTACAACGTAAACTGATAATTGGTCGCGTCCGCAATAGCGACGAAGTGAGCTTTAACAGGAATAGGATATGATGTCATAGATACTGGCTTTTATACGAAGACTGGTAGTTCGAATTACAAATACCCTATTGAATTATCCTATAACGTACATTTTGCAGCACATTGGCGCTCAGTTATAAGAGCACTGATTCAATTTTTGGGTAGACTAACGTATAGGAAGCCTATGTGATATTCGGATGGACGGATTAGATATTTCACTGCCAAGTTCCATAAAAATCTGTTTTACAGGTTTTTGCCTGAAAAAGTAATAAACATCCATCCAGAGTAGACAGTATACCGAGAAATGAAATTGAGCGCAACAGTGAATTTTCGTAGTTACTGTTTACTATCACTTGCCTCTTGCCTTGGATATCAAGTCGACGGTTCTCGTTGCCATGAAGATTTTTGGCAGTCATACGATAAGTGGGTAGAATAAGGGACTTGAAAATACTGACAATGGTCTAAGTCATGGAATATTTCTATCCCTTGGGTTGTTAATGTCAGACTGCAGCCGCTTAGTGTAAAAAGCTAATATTTGTCTAATTTGATTAGACTAGAGAGCAAAACCCAAGCTCCAAGGCCAAGCTTGCAACGCAAACGAGATAACAATAGAACGATGAGTATCAAACATACATAGGAGGTAGGCAGAGGTATATTGCTTCACCCACTTTTCGCCAGATTTAGTTTAGTCCCACGTAATAGGGGTGAGCCTATTGCCGTACCGGGCACATTACCAGACTCCGAGCTGCTACTGAGAATTTTCTTACGGAAAAACCCAATACCACCTTGCCGGGGATCAAACCCATGACCTCCGAAACCCACGCGCACATTTATGCCGCGAGACCAACGAGGTCCATAACATACATTCACAAAAAATGATGTTAAGACATTAAATATAACAACACGTCTTCCTCATACAAAATTGTTTTCAAATTCCCACATCGGAATCAACAACGTTTGTTCGATAAAATAAAATGAATTAATTTTAATCAATTCATGCTCAGTCAAACTTACAGACAAACATCAATTTAAATCAGCGAGCCCTCAAACAACTCTACAACCAGTTAAATGGCGCGGAATTATACATTCAGATATTTAGGGGAACTTCCAATTTATTGCTTTATTCTGGAGGTTTCCCAAATGCTCCCAGTATAATGTATAATACATAATTATACGCGAACAGCCTTGTATCTGCAATATGTTAACCCCAGAATTATAATATGTACATGTATTTGGAAGGATCTTTCAATTTATTAGTTACCAACCATGTTACCCTGGAGTAGAGAATCTTAATGATTCGGATAGAATATTAGAGTTATACATGTTTTTGGGGTTGTTTAAACCTAAGTATGACTCTAAATATTTGCACTATGTTGTGGATTTTACTGAAAACTTTAGAAAGGTGAATTTTCTTCTCGAAATAGTTATTGTAGACTTTGTTACTTGAATAAGGATTAGTCTAAGTCTCGCTGGCATGGCATTATACTACCTGACATCTACGAGTTACCTTTATTTTGAAAGTTTTATTATCAGTTTTATTTTGTTATTCTCACTAGATCCCGCAAGTGGCTCCATTCACATGGGTGTCAGTTGCGATAAAAGTCAAGAAGTTGAAATACTATCAAGTCTTTTCATGCTTAAACAGCTAAGTGAAATAATGATAACTTCAAAAAAGAAACGCAGTTTCGCATTCATAATATTAGTATGGATTTTGACAAACATCGCGAAAACATTTCCCTAAAGAGTTGTCTCTCCATCAATGCACTCTTCAATATGAAAACTAAAAAAAAACAATCCAATTATCAACTTTTTGGTTATTTGTAAGAGATTCATGGTAGACTCAGCGATAAATCAAACTAAAATCTGATATTGCTGCTCTTTCGTTTAATTCAACCTACTATATTGGTTTTGTGTTGGCTAAATTTAGAGATATGGGCTTGAGTTCTTGCCAACAGGTACAGCAAATGCCAATATATCTTTTCAGATAATAACTGATATACATTTTTCCTAAGAAATAACCTTAAGTTATATCTATGTATGTAAATTAAACATTGACGTATTGTAACGTATGGCCGGTACCTACCGAGTGTACGTCATAATACCGTCCATACGCTCGGCCAATCAGAGAAGGCCATCGTCCGCGCTCGTAAATTTTGTCCATATTTGGTTATGCGCCGACACGAACTCTGATGGAGGGCCCAGTATATATAGGGGCCGATAGAGAGACCGGCACCGCTAATGATTGTAACCGTGCCTAACTACGTGCCACTACTACTTTATACGTGTAGCCTGGTCCCAGCTACGGGTGAGTTACTACATTTACTGCACTAGCGTACTGCCCATCTCTCTACCTGCTAGCTGAGGCTGGCTGACGCCGCCTGCCTGACTCTATTGGTTGTGGCTCTCCTAATGCTGTTTCCCTTCAGGTTCCGGGTCCACCTTAAGGCTCCGGGCTACACTACCTAGACCGCTACACTTCCTGCAACGCCTTCAGCGTCACCTCTGCCGAAGAGTCTGGCCTGCCCTGCTCATTGCACTCAGACCGCCGGCGCCTGCCAGCTGTACCAACGGCCTGCGAGGATCTGCCCGCTACGCGCAGCCCTTCGAGCAACCTGCCCTGCACATTACCGGAGGGAACAGCGTGGGAGACTGCAGCCCTTAGAGTTCAGGCCAGTGTCGTGTTGTTGGTCGGTCATACTCGTGCAAGGGAAGTGAGACAATACTCGGCAATAAACGCATCTAAAACCTCCTACTGCGTTTTACTCCCAGAACCCGTTACAGTATATAAATCTTTTGGGCTTAGAATTATGTTTATCCTCCTGAGTTGCAGAGCTCAGGCAGTCATTTCTCGGAAAACCTTTTCATTCTGCCAATTATCGGTTGATTTCTGGATTGGGTTTGTTATGTCGCTATCACGACATGCATGTTCTCTTCCATGAGCCCATATCTTAGTTTTTTTAATTATACTCAAAAAACAGTACACCTGTCATTAGGCATTTTGTTAACCCTACTTATTGCTAGAAACAACAAAGGGATGCTTGGACGATCTTCTGTTAGATAAACGTGCTTAGCCGGGTTTAGCTTGAATAATCTAGCACCACTATAATTCCAAGTTTCAACTCGGACAGCGTTCCGGAAAACTTATAAAATAACTACACTTACTAAGATTTAAATAAAGTAGGACTTAATACTTGTCCAAAAATTACATATTTTATCGCTGTCTTACCTCACAAGGAGAAAATGTAAAGTGTATTTGTTCATGATCGCAGCATGACTTTATTCACACGTGACACTGTAGAAAAGTATAAAAAGAGTAGCAACATGCATAGCCTGTCGCACTCCCCTGTTGGACATAGGCATCTACAATTTGCGTCACAATAGCAATATGAGTCGATTTGTTTTACTATACCAAACTTAATAATATTCTACCACATTCACACATCACCATCTAGTCCCAAACTAAGCAGAGCTTTTACTATGGGTACTTAATAATGGATAAACATACTTATATACTTGATTTTGTAAATACATACATATTATACATAAAAACACCCAGACCAAGACAAACATCCATGTTCATGCACACAATCCATGTTTGACTTGAGCGGGAATCAAACCCGCGACCTTCGACATAGCAGTCGCTTACACTCCCGCTACGCCAACAGGCCGTCGAGTTAGCCGACCTGTGGGCACAGGGTTTGATATCGGGTGTTCCCTCTCTTCCCAAAGATACTATTTGCTTCATAAATTCTTTAGTCGCCTCTTTCGACGCCCGCAGACTGAAATGTGGTAGATTTTTTTTGTTTTTTCAATCATCACGTGGAGACCGGGAGGATAGAACTTTGTTAAGTGTTTGACAACATTTGTGTTAAATATTTATGTAACATGTAGGTATCAAGCAAGTAATTATTAATCATAGTCATGGCTTCACATGTGGTTCATTTGGGAACATCGGTCAGAACGACTAGAAGGCATCTTGTTTATTTTATATAATTAAGCGGTTGTAGGTTGCAGTTTCAAAAAACGTATGTCTACAAATCGTGAAATTTTCTAAATAAGTGCAGTGAGGCACACAGACTGACAGACTTTTTATACAGATATAAAGAGCCTTTGTAAGCTTTTTGTCAATATATTGTGCTCAAACCAATGAAAAAGCCCAGCTATTATGCCAGCTACTATTGGGAACCAACCCTCAGCTATCCCTTTCTAAACCAAATTTGTAGCTTTATTTACTCAGTCGTGATTATTATCAATACAAATAATTGAATCAGTGTTAACACAATTTAGACGTTGGCACCGTGATTGAAAACGTATTCAAGCGGTGATAGTTTTTATTTTAAAACTTGTGTGCCAAACGAGTTTCAGTTCGGACTGGGGAACGAAATTGGTTTTCCACTTTTGAGCCCCTGTTCGCTGTAGCTTTGTTTTGTTTCCATTCGTTAAAACCGACGCTCTGTGTGTCAGCATATTGTCAGACGTGTTCTCCAAAGTGATGTTGGGAATTAATTTGTCTTTTCGAATTCGTGTTTTTCGTAATTAAAGATTTTAAGAGTTGGGTTGATGTGGTTCGGTTAGTACTTTTGGTGCGAAGTGTAGGTTTTGTGGCTGTTCGGTTTGATTGAGTGGTGAAAGTTCTTGTCCTTTTTGGTGGCTATGTTTGGATGACTTTATGCCGTGGTTTTGTTTAGGTAAACTATGATGTATAATAAAATAATGGATTTAACAATGTTATTAACTATTACGTCGATATCGTTTCTAAATTGTTGTTTTATATTTTAGTGGGCATGAAATGTTTTTTTTTACATTTAAATTTTAATTAGCCTTATGGCCTGGTAGACTTCGTCTAATTGCCTTATTCCAGTTACTTTAGAGATATTAATAATAACGATTTTACTGACTATTTATGCACAGGGATGTGATTTATTTAAAATGCAGATTAAAATAATGTATTATAGAGTTCATCAGTTTACTATAATACTGAGATTGAAAAATAAATTTCCCTGAATGGTTCATCGAATTAAAAACTCCTGGATATGAAATAAAAAAGTTGGTTATAATATCACATTTTGCTAGCCAGGTATGAAACTGCACATCAATCACTAGCGATCTTAAAATTAAGTATTTATTTATTGATTATAAATAAATGATTTTATTAAATACTAAAATACGAAAGTTAAAAGTTATAAATATATATTTTTTCTTTTGTATGTGTGGACTAGTTGCTGGTTGCAGATGGCCTTGACAACGTTACGCGGACTATGGGTGAACGCAGAAGGCTCCCAACCCGTTTATGTCTTCTTCTGACATACGACATTTAAATAATAATTCAAAGACCTTCTTCAAGTAAGGCTTGATAGCACGTCTTCAACATTAACATACCTTTATTCAGTCCCATCCCATCGCAAGTAAACGAAATCTCAAAAAACATATCGACAGTTTAGACATACCCAATATTGTTTTCAATATAAACAGATAAAAATACACTCGGAACTTTTTAAACATAAACCGAGTAAATGTTTACCGCAGCCGTTTCCATTCTTTATATCTTGCTTTTCTATATTTTTTATCTTTTAGAAAGCTCTTTCTTTCTCCGTGTTTAATCACTTAAAATGCGACGGTTGTAGTCGGTTCGCGAAAGATATTATCCGAGCTAATTGGGCTATACTTCATGAGTGTGTTTTGTAAGCATTCCTAATTCTCTGTTACTTTTGTCCGATTTGAAACTTTGAAAAGAGATTTCGCTTTTGAATATTTTGAATTTTAATGGATGTTATGATTATGATATAGACTAAGCGTCCTACAGATTTTCCACACAATCTTTGTCAAATATTTTATTATCATTACTACTTACAGTTCTCTTTGTGGATTGTGGGTCGTCTATTCCTTATAAAACTACAGTTTATATGTATTAGAAATAATAAAATAAAAAAGTGTTATAAACATCGGTTATATATTATTTAGGCAATATAAATGACTTCGCAATCAACATATCCTAACACAAACTCAAATACAAAGCCTTATAAAACTTGTCGTAAAATTCCAACACAAACAAAAGTCACTCAATTGCGACATACTCGACCACACCAAAAAGCTACAAAAGCCCCCATACTAATTATACGTTATATTTAGACCATACAATACACAATCTCATCGCACATCGCAGGAAACTCGCGACACTATTTTTATGTCACCTTAATTATGTTTAACGGATGTACGGTACCGTTTTTGTGCAATTTATAAATTGTTAACGCTACCTCATTGCAAGGGCAGCCATGTTGGAACATTTAGAAGGATAAATCGGACACGACGATGTTAATAGGGTTGTATTTTTGTTATTTAGAGGGTGATAATTGTGATTTAGTTGAATTAATTAATTTTATTTGGTATTTGTGCTGACCAGCCCAGCCGTATTCTTCTGCCAGCCTCCTTTTCGGAGTTTCTCTGAAGGATTGAATTCGCAATGAAGTGATCCGACAGAGAACCAAGGTAATCGACATAGCTCAAAGAATTAGCAAACTGAAGTGGCAGTGGGCCAGACACATTCGTCGAGAAACCGATAACTGTTGGAGTAGTCGTGTTCTACAGTGCAGAACGCGCCTTGGCAAACGTAGTGTAGGACGCCTTCCGGCTAGTTGCAGTGACGATACACGCAAAGTGGCTGGCAGCGGCTTGACACGAAAAACTGAAAATTGGGCTCAGTGGCGTGCCATTGGAGATGCCTATATCCAGCAGTGGACTCTTGTAGGCTGATAGTGATGATGAAACGGCTCTTTTTTATTTTTGTGTATTTTTAAATACACAAGAATAAAAATATACTAAATGTTTAATCAATAAATGTCAAACTGTAACAAGAACATTATTTATCATGAAAACATTACTTATAACAAAATTTCGCTACACAAATTCACAGTATACTTCTTGTACAAGCGTTCAAATATCGCTTCGTCATAGTAAATCATTTACAGGCTCGTCTTTCAAAAATACAACGCAAAAAATTACTCGTCGCTCAGATTTGCCCCTATTCCATACAATACAATCTCGTAGATACATACACTGATAAGCACAATACTTCCTTTCCGCGCTCGACTCGCAAACACCGTATCTCGGAACGACTAGAGGAAAAAGGCATGTCCATTATTGTCCAATATATAGCATGGTAACTCTACCGTTTCTGTCACACAAGAGAAAATTCGCTGGAAGTTGTGATAAACTGCCTCCATAGGAACTTCCGTTACTGATTAGCGCAGAAAAGAATTTTCTGTAATGTTGTTTGTACTTGTACGTAGTGATGCCTTTTTTCCTGTGTGTGCACAAATTTTCATGTGTGTAGATGATGTGTATACGGACCCTTAACAAAGCGTAGGTTTTTATCGTGCTTCGTTTTTACGAAAATATTCGGTCTTTTTTATCTCTATTTACTGTCACCTTTAATAATATAATAATATTCTAGCACATACACACAACACCATCTAGTCCCAAACTAAGCAGAGCTTGTACTATGGATACTAGATAATGGATAAACATACATATATACTTTTTTTTTTGTAAATACATACATATTATACATAGAAACACCCAGACCAAACCAAACATCCATGTTCATGCACACAAATGTTTGACTTGAGCGGGAATCGAACGCGCGACCTTCGGCGTGGCAGTCACTTACACTACCGCTACGCCAACCGGTCGTCAAGGTACCTTTGCGTAGGCAATTTTGTAGTACCACGTTTTAGACTTGAGTCACGTTTTGTGAGCAGTGTAGCTTGATTGTATCACGGATAACAATATTGAAAATGTTTCAGCGATCTCTGAAAATGTGCGCTTGTAAAAATTATCCTTTTTGATAAATGGATCGCCACATGAGCGTTCATTATGAAGCTTAATGATTATTTTGTTTGGTGAGCAGATATTGCTGACATATTTTTGCCATGGGTTGTTTATTGTACGTAAAAATAACAGTATCATTCTCATTATTATTAAATAAGCACTGTAATTAATTGGTATATGCCGAGTAAGAATCGTGCTGATTACAACATAAGATGACGGGTACAATATATCATAGTCACTTGAATAAAGAAAATTTATTATTATTATTTATTATTATAATATCTTAATATATAAAATCCTTGCGTTACTTACTGACTGACAGACACGCTACAGCCGAAACCATTTGGCGCAGGAAACAGAAATTTGGCATATATGTTCCTTGGGGACAGTAGGGGTGCACTAAGAAGGGATTTCCTGAAATTCCCACGGGATCGGCCCAAACGGGCAAATTTAAAAAATTCGCAGGCGTAGCTGCTGGCTTCCGCTAGTTGATATACAGGGTGGCGCTTGCATAGGGGCTTTTTTTAAACAATGGTATAGCTTACAACATTCTTAAGCCTGGTACCAAAAATCAATTAAATCGGTGCAGTAGTTTAGCCACAATATCGATTTTCAGTTCCGCAATTTTTGCACACGCTTTGAGTTACATACAGCTGATACAAAACGGTCAACGACCCTACATTGCGCCATCCGAAGCTAAGCTCAAAGCAGACAAAACGGAGCGCAGCGGAGAGGATTTTATCAACGCACTTGAAAATAAACTTTAATGTTTTTACAATAAAGTTCATAAATGCTTGAACCTGATAAAAAATATTCGCACGTCCTCGAAGATACGCAGAAATCCCCGCGCAATGTCGAGTCGGCGCCCGCGTCGTACGCGTATTTTCAGGGTTTAACGAACTTTCGCGACAAAATATTTACTGTAGAGTGGTAACCCAGAACGTTTTACTCACGCAGGCTCGCGAGGTCGCGTGCAATCTTGAGCATACGCAATCCGTAAAGAAAATGCCCGAGACCGCGCGGGGATTATTCCTCTCTGTCTGCGTTGACCCTTCGACGACTTAGGACGATGACGTCTTCGTGTAACGTCCCTTCGCCTCGAAGGTACCTACCTAAGACTCGTCGTTGTAGGTTTTTGCGCCCAAGTTAATGCGTAACATTTTTAACAGAACAAAACTTTTGAGACTTCCTAATTAGCTTTTCAATAAAGTTACATAATAATAAAATGGATTGGTTACGCAAGCACGAAAAAATCTGATTAGGTATGCACGGTAAATGCACTACGTGTGACAAGGACAAACATAGTCGAGCCAAATAGAGTTGCCTAATTATGAACAAAATATTGTCAATAGTATCGATAAAAAATACGCACCGTAAAAGTTTGTTGTTTATTGTATCTACATTGATTGTATTTAACGTTAATGTGATCGTCTTATCAATGATAGTATCGATAAAAAATACCTACGCACCGTAAAAGTTTGTTGTTTATTGTATCGACATTGTTGGTGTCTGGCGGCAGATTTATATTTTCAAAATTAAATTTAAAAAAATCTATTTGATATATTGTTTTATTTGAAATATTAAACGACAGATTAATAATGCGGATTTTATTTTTTGAACACTATGTCATCCAAATGTCTCCCGTTGAGTTGCACGCATTGTTCAAAACGGAGCATCGTGTTACGCGCCACACGCTGCAGTAAACTTGATTCAATTGCGCTGATTTCTCAACGAATGTTTTCTTTTAAGTTCACTAGAGTTCGGGGATTGTTGCTGTAAACTCTCTGTCTGAGGTAGCCCCTTGAAAAAAAATCCATTGGGGTTATGTCGGGGGACCTGGGTGGCCACGGGATGTCCCCAAAGCGACTGATAAGATTTTGAGGAAAAGCTTCCCGAAGCAAATTCATCGAATCTTTAGCTGTGTGTACGGTCGCACCATCCTGTTGGAACCACGTGTGCGATGAAAAGGAAGGATGAGCTCGCAGGTTTGGCAAAAAGAAGTCCGTTATCATGCGTCGGTAATTGTCACTATTGACATTTGTCCGAGCAATTTCGAAAAAAATGGTCCAATTAACCGATGCGTGCATAAGGCGCACCAAACAGTTACCCTGGGGCAATGCAATGGCTTTTGGTGTTTCAGTCGAAGTTTGTGGGTTCGTGTAGCTCAGTAACGGCAGTTTTGTTTATTAACGTGCCCGTTTAAATGAAAATGAGCGTCGTCACTCCAAAAAAATGGGATTTACAGTACGAAAACACTCCAACATTGTCTCACAATTTTTTTGCGTGAAACAAAATCACTTGCTTTAAGTTCTTGAATGATTTGAATTTTGAATGGATGGAACTTTAAATCCTTTTCTACAATTTCCTGGATAATCGCTCTTGGAAGTCCCAGTGAGGCTGCCCTTTTCCGTAACGTAAATCGTGGATTTTCACGTAAACTCTCTTCAACCACTTCAATGTATTCGGTAGTCCTTGAAGATCGACTGGGCCTTGGCCGTGGAGTGTTCATAACCGAAGCAGTTGCGCGGAACCCAGGAACGAATTAAATTCACACTCAGCCAATCACTTATTCGTCATATACCGAAGTGTGAACAAAACTGTTGACGCGCAGTTACGTGCGAATCGTTACTCTTGAAAAATGCCTCGATAGCGAACGCGCGATGCTCACTTGACCAGTGCGACATCGTGACTGAGAAATCCGCACGATCACTGATTCCAATGACACCACTGCCCCCCGCACCGTCTATTACTTTTTGAAATAATCGTATTTAAAAACATAAATCTTTCACCAGACAACCTGTATTTAACTTTAATGTTATCGTCTTATCAATGATAGTATCCATAAAAAATCCTAAGCACCGTAAAAGTTTGTTGTTTACTGTATCGACATTGTTTGTATTTAACGTTAATGTAATCGTCTTATCAATGATAGTATCGATAAAAAATCCTACGCACCGTAAAAGTTTGTTGTTTATTGTTTCGACATTGTTTGTATTTAACGTTAATGTAATCGTCTTATCAATGACTTTACGTTCGAAAATTTCAAAGTGTGGTACAAATAAAGACGACGTTTTAAATAGGTAAACAATGATAAACATGTAAAGATATTCAATTTCTTTCCGTATGGTATTTTTTAAATGGTCTAATGGGTTCAACAATCTACTTAAGAATTATAATAACTTTGTACTAAAACTACTGAACTAATTGAAGTATGTGCATAGTATTTCATAAATTTGTTTAACTGTGTCGTATAAGCAACACAATTAAGCATTATTGTTAATACAAGTAAGAATGCATAGTTCGTTGTATAAAAACATTTTGTGATATTTTGTTGTTAACGTATTAACGTGTCAAAAATATCGACATTCATAGTACCTATTGCGCATCTCTATTTCCTATCCTAGACATGTCGGCGCCAGTGGCGCATCGGTGATCGGTGACTCATCAAAGCTTTGTTTAGTGCCGCAAAAACTATTGAATTAATAAGTCGAGCGCGCTTATCTTAACTTTATGCGACAGTTGTTTTTGGTATTGAATTGTGTGATTGTATTTAGTTGTGTTATTTAATTGTGTTGTTGTTTAGTGAACTTTATCATTCGTATTTTTTGCACTATTTTGTTAATAATAAAAAATTTTATGTCGTCCGAATATGCGGATATGATTGTGTAACGTGGGTTCTTGTTGTGAAAAAGACACCAGTGCTTTCCTAATAACTGAACTTTCATTAGAGTGATTTGTAGAATTACTGATGACGCCGTTGTTATCACGAATAGGTAATTCGTGATAACAATGGCGGCCGTTTTGAGAATTTGAAAATTTTGTGCTACTTTTTACGTGGGTTTTTGTTGATATGAAAAAGACACCAGTGCTTGCCTAATGAGTGACCAAACATTGGAGTGTTGTGTAGAATTACTGAAATAGGTAATTCGTCAATAAATGTGAACTACCTCCGTGGCATCGTCTGCCGCATAGCACACGTTGCCGTTCTTACAAAGGTCAGTAACCTAATGTCATATTGGTCTACAAATGGTGTTTTGTTTTACTACTCATATTTTATAGTTTATTTTGTTTGAAAATGTTATTATTTTATTTTGGTCCTATGACCTTTTTTGTTGATATAAAACATTTTATAGGCATCAATGCTACGTCCTTTTTAAATCAATGCCCCTATGCAAGCGCCACCCTGTATAATATAGAGGTACGATTTAAGTGTATAATTATAATCCTCGTCATCAACATTTACAAGGTAATAGAGCCTTGCTGATTTCAGCATGAATAGGCCGGCTCGACCGGGGAAGTACTACCCTTTCACAGAAAATCAACGTAAAGTAACAGTACCTAAACTGCTGCGTTTCGTTCGGTGAATGTGAGTGCCGAAGGCCCTATCCCCTATTCCTTCTCCCTCATCCCACTCCTCATCCTATCCCCATTCCCAACCCCAAGGGACGGCAACGCACTTGTGACTCCTGCGGTGTTGCTTGTGTCCTTGGGCGGCGGTAATTGCTTACCATCAGGCAATCCGTCTGCTCGTTTGCCGCCTATTAACATAAAAAAAAAACACATCGCATCGCATCTTTACGTCTTTTGGTAGCACTTTAAGATTATTAGAATTTTAGCCTAGTACCACCAGAATGTTCGATATTCAGCTATACACATAAATAAAATTGAAGTGTCTGTCTGTGATTTCAAAATAACTATGAGTTTTCAAGTGCATATAGTTAGTTACACGATTTTAAGTCCAAAACTACCCTTTTTAACATTTTTGTCTGTGTATGTCTGTCTTTCTGTTTGTCCGGGGTAATCTCTGGAACGGCTGAACCGATTCAAATGAGACTTTCACTGCAAGGCATAGGACTTTATAGCGCTACATATAGAACACTATTTGACCCAGTAGTTGGCGCTGGTTTCACGATAACAACTCTTTATTTTTTCTACTCATCTATACATATAAGTAAAATTGAAGTGTCTGTCTGTGATTTCAAAATAACTATGTGTTTTCAAGTGCATATAGTTAGTTACACGATTCCAAGTCCAAAACTACCCTTGTAAATTTTTTGTCTGTCTGTCTGCCTGTCTTTCTGTTTGTCCGGGGTAATCTTTGGAACGGCTGAACCGATTCAAATGAGACTTTCACTGCAAGGTAGAGGACTTTATAGCGCTACATATAAGCTACTATTTGACCCAGAAGTTGGCGCTGTTTTCGCGATAACAACTCTTTACTTTTTCTACCCATCTATACATATAAGTAAAATTGAAGTGTCTGTCTGTGATTTCAAAATAACTATGTGTTTTCAAGTGCATATAGTTAGTTACACAATTCTAAGTCCAAAACTACCCTTTTTAACATTTTTGTCTGTCTGTCTGTCTGTCTTTTTGTTTGTCCGGGGTAATCACTGGAACGGCTGAACCGATTCAAATGAGACTTTCACTGCAAGGTAGAGGACTTTATAGTGCTACATATAGGCTACTACTTGACCCAGTAGTTGACGCTGTTTTTGCGATAACAACTCTTTTCTTTTTCTACTCATCTATACATATACATATAAATAAAATTGAAGTGTCTGTCTGTGATTTTAAAATAACTATGGGTTTTCAAGTGCATATAGTGAGTTACAGGGTTCTAAGTCCAAAACAACCCTTTTTAACATTTTTGTCTGTCTGCCTGTCTTTCCATTTTTCGGGGAAATCTGGAACGGCTGAACCGATTCAAATGAGACTTTAACTGGAAGGTAGAGGACTTTATACCGCTACATATAAGCTACAATTTGACCCTATAGGTAGCGCTGTTGTCATGACACAAATTTTATATAAAAACAAAGGGTCAGTCATATTGAAATCTGGAAAATCGCCGGCTGTGTATAAATTAGATTTGGCAGAGAACTTTTCAAAATGTAACTTTTTTCCGCGTGCGAAGCCGCGGGTACCAGCTCGTGATAAGTATATCTTAACTGAATTTGTTGAAGAGTTTTGATGTAAGCTGCGGTCTAACATTACATTACACACAAGCGCCCGTAAATAGAAGCTCGACGTCTGCGGCACAACAGAAACGATGCGAGCCAGTATTTTAATCATATTCATATTACGACGCAAAACATTTACTTACGTCCGTTCCTTCGAGATATAACTCTGTATGATATATCGCCAACCGCGAGTAGTCTAATATTATAAAGAGAAAAGATTTATCAGCTTGTTTGTAGTCAATGAAATCTGAAAATCCTGAACCAATCTTAACATGAAAGCCAATTTATCAAATCGAAAGATTTTGAATACATATTTCTTATTTATTCATACAAAAGCTTCAATGTTTTTCTAACGCGTAGCAGTGGTATGGATTGTATATTGGACAACACATAAGCTATTTTTGTTCGTGATAACCCACTGGCAGACATGACTGACTTATATGATATAGATGAACAAACTGACCCGGCGAACATCGCACCGCCATATAAGCCTTCCTCTTGAATCGTTACATCTATTAAAAAAACGCATTAAAATCTGTTGCGTAGTTTTAAAGATAAGATTTAATCTTAAAGATAAGCATACATAGGGACAGACAGACAGAAGACAGACTTTGTTTTATACTATGTGATGATATAATAAAAGTCTTCGCCAGTTATTTTTAATTAATCCTAGTATGTTTTTCGGTAATCGTGTGAATATATTGAAATTGCCATAATTTGGAGAAACCAAAACTCTTTAAGAAGTGTAGAGTTGATTTTTTTTAAAGAGTAGTCTTTATTACTGTAGCTTAGCTTTCCTACAATTTGATTAGTATTAACGATTTCAAAATCGAGAAATCTTTGATACACAAATTAAAATCTGACGACTCATCAATAAAATGTTTTATAAATAGATTAAAATCTGACGACTCATCAATAAAATGATTTATAAATAGACGCAGACCTTTCAATACAATGTAGTATCCTACTGTGCTTAAGTCTGTTAGTGACAATCGTTGTAATACAATAATTGTACAATATCGGTAATATAGGTTTCTATCAAAAAACACAAATATACCAGTATAATTAAATGATTTTCGTTACAATGATGTTAAATTATGTTCTATTATTAATAGACTTATAGTATCGAAAACTGGCAAGTTATACTCTACATTTTATGCTCTAAACAATAGATGGCATGGACAGTACTGCATTCATTTTTTCGTATTAATATTAACGTTTGAATTGATAGATGATGCTCTCTGAAAGTAATACGAGAACTGGTTTTTAGATGTAGGTAAGAAATACTGACTTTAGCTTGCTTAATATTTTCATCGGTATAAAGAAAGCAGTAGGAAGTGTAGCTTTATCATAACCTATGATATCGGTCGCCTCGTCAAAATCTAGTACATCACCCTAGGTAGTGTACTGCCTTAATAAAAACTTAAATATTTATTATAAGCGCTGTCATAATTTTATCGACATTAATTATTCTGTTTAAGCCAGTCACTAGTCAAACCCTTTAATAACATCCTTATTTTCGGTTACAGAATAATAAATAAAACTTAGGGGTAAAATTACCCCAAACGGCTATTACGAGTAAAGTTGTAGTGTACAAAATACATTATTTTTGTAGTTTACATGGGGATATTTTTAACAAAGCATCAAAAATTTTAAATATCACTAAAGTGCTTCACGTTAAAAAACTTCATTATTTCATTAAATTACGAACGGCCATTTTCAATATTCGAATTGTAGATAGATCTGTACATTTTAGATTCGTGTTTGACATATTTTATATGGAGGACATGTCAAAAACTGTCAAAAACGAGTCTATAATCTACAGATCTATCTATAATTCGAATATTGAATGCCGGAGTAATTGTACACCAAATTAACGATCGTTCTACAAAATATCATTTAATATGAAAAGTCTCGTCCGCTCCAGAAACTTATCCACTCAGAAAACTTAATAGGTTATGTTAGGTTTTCTTGTGACGCTGCCACCCAAAAAAGGAGCTTCACAGGGTTCTGTAAACTTAGTTTATCAAACATTTGACTAAATAGATGAGAAATTAATGCATGCGTAACCGACACCATGGGGTAATTTTCTCACATAGCTAAGCAGACTAGATGGAAGTTTTTTTTAGGCCACGTGACTGACAACTTTAGAAGATGAATCGTAATAATCGTAATCATAGTAAGAAAAAATACAAGTTGTGCTCCTGGGGTGAAGAATTTTATTACCCACGGTGTTATTTAAGGGTTAACAATTAAGTGACAACCTATGGTAAGGAGTCGTCCTTTAATCATGTGAGTCTTGATAGGTGGAAGGGACAAATAAGTGTAGACAGATATCAAGTGTCCTTGTTTTTCTTCTTTCGTTGCCTTTGGATGCTCTAGGATGCTTTAATCAACCCGCTTCAAAAAGGAGGATGTCCTCAGTTTGGTCTGGATATTTTGATTTTATGTAGGTGCACCGGTCTCTGAATTTTCTGATCCATTTCTGGAATTCTTTATGTTTGATATGCTTATATTTTGCAAGATTGAATTGCAATTATTGCAAGTTAAGACATAAATGAGCCAGTATACTTCTAAAATAGCATTCTTAAAAGTAATGATGCATAATATGTATATTAATATTTTTTACAATGCCAAAATAGAGAAAATGAATGGATGAAAAGATTTGCATTTAAGAAACATCTTATGAGAAGAGTGGATGCTTATGTATTTAGGTAAACAAGTGATAAATAGGAGGGTAGAGAGGAAAAGGCAGGGGGCGACCAAATAAAAGATGGAATAACTGTGTGAGAATAGATATGTAACAAAAGGGGGAAGTGATCGGATGACTGGTGACAGAGAAGTATGAAAGAGAATGTATGTCCATACAGCGCCAACCCAAAACAAATTGAAGTCAGGTTAGAGATGAAGAGAACAGAGTGTTATATTTTTTTATTTTAGGTTAAATTTTGACACCAGTAGCTCGCAATGTCTGTTTTGGATAAAATATTTTTTTATTTACTTTGTATAAAAAAAACTTTTGATAAAGAATGAGGAGAGGTGGTAAAGCTTCCAGCCTACCCAGGTATCATCATCACAGAGTAAGTTTAAAATTGGAAAGACTTAAAATTGGCGCTGTATGGACATACATTCTCTTATGTATGTCCATACAGCGCCAATCCAAACAAATTGAAGTCAGGTAAGAGATGAAGAGAATAATGAGTGTTATATTTTTTTTTATTTTAGCTTAAATTTTGACACCAGTAGCTCGCAATGTCTGTTTTGGATAAAATGTTTTTTTATTTACTTTGTATAAAAAAACTTTTAATAAAGAATGAGGGGAGGTGGTAAAGCCTCCAGCCTACCCAGGTATCATCATCAAAGAGTAAGTTTAAAATTGGAAAGACATAAAATCACGTTATTAATGGACGACCCCTACGTTATTATTTAAAGTGAAAAGTCGCTGCGATCGGCATCTTCCAGTGTGCGGTGTAAGAATTCGAATGCTGCATCTGGATGCTAAAAAGCGACTGAATCGCCGGTCGCCGATGCTAAAAGAAGCTAGTCTGCGGAGGCCCTAAATAAGACAAAATGTTACGTTAATACTAACCTTCGTCAATCTGACGACCAATGGTTGCTGGAACGGCGCTCACGGTGCCCCCCCACTCAAAACACTACTGTCAGCCGGGGGGGCAACGAGTCGACTGAGATTATCCAAAGTGTGGAAGCAGTGCAATCGCGCGCGCAAAAGTGAGCACGATTTAAACAAACCCGCGTAGTCAAATTGACGAAGGTTAGTAATCTAGGGTTGCGTCAGCGTTTATTTATGTTCACTTTATGAAAAAGTTTGTTAAATACTACTTGATTCCTCTTTGCTCTGTGCTTTATCAAATGGATATTTTATATCATGTGGTTCTATAAATATAAATTCAGAAAGTTTTTTTTGTCTACACACACAGTAATCTAGGTCCATATTCTCCTGCAAGGTAGACTGACGACCTTGTTGAGATTGCGTACAGTGAATGGATGCGATTGGCACAAGATCGGTCCGTATGGAGAGCCTAGAGGGATGATCTTTCAGCTGATGATGATAACAGACTTATAAATAGTTTTAATTTCGCGATGTGTACACATTCTAATATTCGGCATAACATTCACTAGGCGTAATAATCACGGCAAAGAACTTAGATACATAGAGGCGCATTGCATATGAGCGCTTTGAAGACCAACTCTCTGCGACTCAAATTGCCGCTTGGCGGCCGCGGCAGCTGTCTCTCTCTCCTCCAGTGTATCTTAACTACGAGAGCGAGAGAGATGCAGGATGACGCCAGCGCCGCCACCGGCGCCAACTACGAACTAAACTGGATACAATATCCATTTAGAATCGGAACACAAAATATTTAAGAACTGCGCTTCTATGTAAACCTGTATTCATTGGTCACGAAACAAAAACTTGAAACATCGAGGCTATAATAAGCCATTACACCTTTTTTATCCTTCTGCTATTATGACCCGAACATAAATATTATACGCATTGATCTTTATAACTGTTAAATAAGTACGTAAATGAGACTGATTGCATAGTATACATGGAACCGTTTTCAGTCTTATAAAGACATTCAAATTATTTTAAGTGCATTCATTGCCTGTATCCCAGGATCAATCCTAGGACAGGCATCCAGCAATATTTATGACGATTTTTATTATTTAGTGTATACCTATCTATACTGCTATTATTGGTGATGATGTCAGTCTAGAGACCTCTACTGCTGGACATAGGCCTCCCGCAAGGTTCTCAACACAGACCAATCTTGAGCCGCCTACCCCTGCTGCGTCGTCCGATACGTGGTTGCCACTACAGAACCCTCCTGCCCCAATGGCCATCGGTTTTTCGAGATATGTATGTAATCTGCCCATATTATTACTATTTAAAAATTAAATTAATAATTAAAATGAAATTTGTGGTTTCAGTTAGCTGTCGATATTTCAATAAACCTCAAAAGATCTTATATTGCAATACCTGGTTGCCTCTTTCATCTAAAGACGAAGCCAGCAAACGGGTATTGATTTTCGTGAGCAAATTCATTCTTTCCATCGTGTCTGAAATTGCAATTTCCAGTCAGTGAGTCTGATCTGCAATGCACAAACTGCGCTCATCGATTTTATTGCTACTTATGCTTAGTGAAAGAACCGTTTCGAATAGTTTACCCAACAAGTGTAACGTTCTGAACTTCGTCTAGAAGTGACTGATGTACTTGATGTCTCCATATGATTAGATTTGGAACCAGATCGATTGGTGATTAAGAAACGTGGAGATTCATGTAAAAGTTGATATTAGAAATATAATGTAAAATGAAAAATATTTCAACAGTCTTTAAGTTACTTCAATATTTATTTATTTATTTATTTATGCTTTATTGTACACCAGAAATATTACATAAGACATCATACAATATAAGCGAAGTACAATGGGCGGCCTTATCGCTTATAGCGATCTCTACCAGGCAACCTTTGGATGGAAATATTATTGGTCGGAAAATAGTGGTAGTTGTAGGTGTAACAGTCATAATACTTAGAATTCATAGATATCTCTAAACACATACATATATACTTATTCATATACTCTACTCTATATACCTACATACAAATACATATATACATATACATACATACAAATACATATATACATAAGCATACAAAACATAAATATATAAAGGACATAATTGACACACACATGAACTATAGCAATGCCTCAATTATAAAATATTTTAGAATGGACTGTAAACTATAATGAAAGATAATATTCCTTCATTAAGGATTTAAATTTAGCTACCGTCTTAGCTTGCCTAATGAGCAGCGGTAATTTATTCCACAAGCGAACGGCAGTTACGGTGAAGGAATTGTCATAAAAAGCCGTGGAATATACCGGCATTTTGAGCCTTAAATTTTCTGATGACCTTAAATATCTATTATGTGTATCATGAAGGAACTCAAATCTTCCTTTAAGATAGGAGGGAGTTGAAGGTTTAAACAGTATATTGTACAGTAAAGTGAGAATGTGAGCATTCCGGCGATGTCGAATTGGTAACCACTTGAGCTGCGTTCGAAATTGTGAAACATGGTCGTATTTGCGCAAACCAAATACGAATCGTATACAGACATTTTGAATTCGCTCAAGTTTATCTAGCTGGTTTTCGGCGAGGTCTAGATAGCTGACATCAGCATAATCAATAATGGGTAACAGAAGAGACTTAGCGAGCGCAATTTTAGTAGCAGTGGGCAGAAAGTTTCTTAGTCGCCTCAGTGAACCAACTGAAGCAAACACCTTACGACTCACTTCTTGTATCTGCGGTCCCCAAGTAAGAGTCGAGTCGATAGTGAGACCCAGATTTTTTACTTTGTCTTGTATAGGGATAATCGTGCCATCAAACATTATATGAGGGAGTAGTGACCAGTCAATTTTACTTTTCATTCTAGAGCTACCAATAACAATGATTTGAGTTTTGGTGGGATTAAGTTTAAGCCCAAAAGACTTGCTCCACTTGCTGATTAATGCCAAATCACTGTTAATGATATCTAAAGAAAGTGACATCTGCGACAGTGTTGACTGCGTGTATATCTGGAGATCATCTGCATAAAGGTGATAGGAACAGCGAAAGTTATTACAGATAGAATTTATGAATATTGAGAAGAGTAAAGGAGACAATACGCCACCCTGGGGCACACCGGCATTTGTATTACACCAAGAAGAAAGTGAATTCTCGATATGTATACGCTGTCGGCGGCCACACAGGTAACTACGAAACCAATCAATCACCGTAGGAGATATGTTAAGAGAACAAAGGCGTCCAAGAAGAATATCAAAATCTACCGTATTAAAGGCGTTACTAAAATCAAGTAGACATAAAATTGTGAGCTGTCCGCCTTTCATACCAGCCCTGATGTCGTCCGTAACATTGACTAAGGATGTGACTGTGCTATGTCCCGAACGGAAACCGGATTGAAAGGGATTTAGAAGATTATTCTTACAGAGGAAGGAGTTAATTTGGTGGTATACGAGACGTTCGAGGACTTTAGAGAGGAATGGCAGGATAGAAATGGGCCGATAATCGGAATAGGATGAAGGATGAGAAATTTTTGGTATAGGAGTAATTTGGGCGTCCTTCCATATCGATGGAAATAAACCACTGGACAAGGAAAAATTGAAGATGTGGGTAATTATGGGTAGAATTGCGTCAAGGACAGGAATGATCATGTTACGGCTGACACAGTCACTACCAACTGCGTTGGACGTGATTGATACTATGCTCTTCTTAACATCACTATCAGTGAACTGATTAAAGACAAATGGTGAATAACTAGGGGTAGGCAATGATGAAAGATAATTAATAGTGCTTGTCTTAGTAGTCCTATCGATGAAGGACGAAGCAGAGAAATGTTGATTGAGCAAGTCAATATTGAAGTCAGTAGGATTAATGTGTTGACGTGCTTTGCCGACCCCCAGGGTTTTAAGAAATTTCCAGACCTTTGCTGGATCTCCGTTTTGTACAGAGCTGTGGATATGTTGGCGTTGTGCGTCCCTACACACCCTATTGCAGTGATTTCTGATTGCGATATAATTTTGGAGATTTAAAGCATCAGGTCTAATTTTGTACTTAAATTTAGCTGCAGCTTTCTTACGTATCAGCTGCTTGATGTTTTCTGTGAGCCACGGCGATGGAGGATGTTTTATTTTAACGGGTCGAATATGTGCATGTTTGTCATACAATTTTGTGATTTGACTTGTAAAGATGGCAACTTTTTCATCAACAGAGTTCGAACTAATAAGTTGATTCCAGTCATTATTACTAGCATCTTTACAGAGATTATTTATATTGATGTTACGGAAATTGCGCTGCATTAATATTTTAGGCTTAGCCTTTGGAGGGCGGATTTGGTAAGATAGAAAAAGTAAGTAATATGTAAAAAAATATTATTTGATATTTGAAATTCACCTTTTTAGTGTAGTTCAACTAAGTACATGAATAGCATTATTTATAAAACAAACTTCGATAACATAAAAAACAATTGTCTAGAATTACCGTAGCCAGGCAGGAATTTTCAGGACAGAGTTGCAGTGGAAGGTGTAATACATCTACCTGACCACGATAGAAAATATATCCAGACACAAAGCACTGCGTTGCACAGTGAGTAAAGTATTGAGTAGGTAGGTACATGAAAATTTTACCTTATATCTCCTGGTGATGTTCTTGAAGTGGACCTATAGGATTAACTCATAGTTTTGGCCAAAATAACAAGAGAATCGAATAGATACCAGTGTACAATTCGGCGAAGTCCTTCTCCAGACCACGATGCACGTTTGCGGTTCACAAAACTTTTCACAAATGTTCAATATGTCATCAATTTACAACAAACTTTGCCGGAAGTCAAAAGCGGCAATTACGTATTTGCAAGTTAATTCAATTCGCGTTAATTCAAAGGGCGATCAATTTATTAATTAGGTACAAGGCACGCAAGAGAGCAAACGGCGTGTTAATTTTTCAAGGCGCCAACGGAAGTGACAGTTCAGTGTGACCATTGTCAGAAATTTTCAATAGACTAAACAAAATGTTACTTAATCGATCTAATCGATTTGACTTATAATAAAAACTAATTCTATTTCAAACATCCACCCGCCCCGGACCGGCCTACCGGTCCGCTAATCGGTTGGTAGACGTGACAATGTTGCAACCGCTCTTCTCAGAATCGAACCGTCCACCAAGACCTCAGCAAATCGGGGAACTCCATCAGCCCCAGTTACCAAACGAAGGATGCGCCCCCTGCGCCATCTGAGTGGCGGAAGGTTAGCCTCCTTGATCAAAACGAGGTCACCAATCTTGGGTGGATCGGTCTTGTCGGTCCACTTAACGCGTTGCTGGAGTATGTGCAAATATTCCAAATTCCAGCGTTTCCAAAAGCTCTGAGTAATCTGGCGTACCAATTCAAAACGCGAGAGACGACCAGGTCTCGTATCAATATAGGGGTACTCAGGCAAGGCGACAAGTGGGCGACCAATCAAAAAATGGCCCGGCGTAAGGGCCTCCAAATCATTCGGATCTGAGGAGATCGGGCACAATGGCCGAGAGTTCAAAACGGCCTCAATCTTACAAAACACAGTTGCGAGTTCCTCAAATGTAAGGACAGATTCACCGATTGTCCTGCGCAAGTGTGTTTTGGCCGATTTTACGGCGGCCTCAAATATACCACCCCAGTGTGGACAATTTGGTGGGGAAAACAACCAATTTATCCCACGTCGGGCAAGCCTATCACCTATATCAGCTTTGTTGGTTTCAAGGAAATTAACAACATCATTCAAATAATTATACGTGCCCTTGAAGTTAGTGCCGCAGTCAGAGCAGGAAGGCAGCCCTCTGCGGGATACAAATCTGTCAAATGTGGCTACAAACGCCTCGGTCGTAAGCGAGGAGACCAGTTCTAAATGTACGGCCTTTGTGGAGAGACAAACAAAAACACACAAGTAGGCCTTAACTGTCTTGCTGTTTCGAAGTGTCGATGTTTTCACCAAAAAGGGACCAGCGAAGTCCGTGCCAACACCGTCAAACGTCCTGCTCTCAGTTACGCGATCTGCCGGTAAGTCTCCCATCAAGGGCTGCATGGTAGAAGCCTTGAGCTTATAGCAAGGGATGCAGCGAAAGACTACACTCCGAATAATTCTTCGGGCAGACAAGATCCAAAACTCGCGTTGCAAAATGGCCAACAAAGCATTACAACCAGCAAACGAATTTTTAAGGTGACGGTCAGTTACCAACAAGCGTACCAAATGACCGTCCTTAGGTAACAAAAGGGGGTGACGTGCTCCGTAAGGGAGGTTGACGTTCCTAAGACGCCCTCCAACGCGCAAGAGACCCGTATCGTCCAAAAAGGGGTTCAATTTAGATACAGCTCCCGATAATTTCGATCTACCTGACTTAAGGATAGCAATCTCCTCAAAATGCGCTAACTGCACAGAACGAACCCAAAAGGTGAGGGACTCCTGTCGTTCCTGTGGTGAAAGAAACGGTGTCAGACGTTTCTGTTGTGTGTGCCTAAAGTTAAAAATAAAACGCTTTATCCAAGCAGTGACACCTAACAACTTGTCGAGGGAGCTGTAACGAATCAACAAAAAATCGGGGTCGAAGGCGCATTCCACCTTTTCAAGAGCGAGTGTTCGTAGACCCGGCAAATTAGAAGTATTCAAAACTGGCGTTCGAGGCCAATCAGTTTCTGGTCGACTCAACCATTCCGGACCCCACCACAGCGAATGACCTATCAAACTAGGCGTCAAGCATCCGCGCGAGGCACAATCAGCGGGGTTGAGCTCACCTGGCACGTGTCTCCAAACAAGTTTAACTTCGGATTTCTGGATTTGGGAAACGCGATTAGCGACAAATACCTCCAAGGTGTGAACAGAAGCCTTCAACCAACAAAGAACAATTTGGCTGTCTGTCCAGGCGTAGGTCCCATTAATACAAATGATTTTACCCAAAGTATTAGACACGTGGTTCAATAAGCGTACAAGTAGTGCTGCTCTCGAGAGCTCCAATTTCGGAATGGTCAGAGATGTCCGAAGGGGTGCAACCTTGCTCTTCGCCATGATCAGGGAAACTCTCACCTGACCTGAGGCACTGATTGTGCGCAAGTACACCACGGCCGCGTGACCACGTTCCGAGGCATCACAAAACCCGTGAAGGGTGGCCTTGTACTTCCCGGGAGGAAGGATGGGACGAGGCAAGGAGATCTCGTTGACGGCAGGAAGTGAGGATACAAAGGAGGTCCATTCCTCAACAAGAGTGCTGTGTAGAGGTTCATCCCAAGTCAATCCTGCTGTCCAAAGCTTCTGCAAGAAGCATTTTGCCCAAAATATAATTGGACAGATCCAACCGTTCGGATCAAAGGTTCTGGCGACAGTAGACAATACGAGACGTTTAGTCCAAGAACACGGCAATTTCAAGTCTACGTTATATGTAAAGATGTCTTGGACTGGTCTGTACTGAACGCCGAGAACAGCCATCATGGCGGGGTTGTCAACAATCTCAAACAAATGTGGATCTTGCTGATGATCCTCTGGCAAGCCTTCCAAAAGCGCTGGTGAGTTGGAAATCCATTTGCGCAACTCATAACCAGCGGAGGCCAAAATACCTATCAATTCGTCCCGCAGGAGGATCGCCTCGTCCGCTGTGGAGGCGCCCGAGCAAATGTCATCGACGTAAATATCGTCCTTCAAGATGGCGGAGGCTCTTGGGAAACGTAGGCCTTCGCGGTCTGCGAGCTCCCAAAGAGAACGTATTGCCAAGTAGGGGCTTGATCTTAACCCGTACGTATTCGTATTGAGCTCGTAGACGACCATGGGATCGCGAGGAGACTCTCTCCAAAGGATCAGCTGGAAGCGACGGTCATCAGGGTGGATAATAGTCTGCCTGAACATCATTTTTATGTCGGCCACAAAGACAACCTGATGTCGTCGGAAGCTGGTGATGACGTCACAAAGGTCCTTGACCAACTTGGGACCAGAATGCAAGCACTGTTTCAAGGATACGCCTGTTGAAGTCTGCGCAGAACCATCAAACACTGTGCGCAGCTTGCCAGTCGATGGCTTCAATACCACATGATGCGGGAGAAAGTAATGCTCCACCGAACGCCAATCCAAATTTGACACTGACATGTGTCCCAATTGTTCATATTCTCTCATGAACTCAATATACTTCTGTCTGAGCTCCGGATCACGACCCATAGCCAACAATACAAGAGCCAACAAATTATCAAGTTCAGGTGGAGGGGGGTCCCTAGGTACAGGTCCCATCAAAGCAAATCCAAATATGGTCGGGATGGCAGTCAAACCATTTGGCACCAAGACCCGTTTCCCACCAATCAAAATTCCACCGAGGACATCAGAGCCAATCAACAAGTCGATTTGTCCCGGTGTGTCAAATTTGGGGTCTGCCAGTTCCAATCCCGATGTCAAATTCACCACAGCAGCGGGTAGCTGTTTCTGTGGATGCATACCCAAAATATTCTTCAGAACCATAGCCGAGGTTCTAATCCTCGGGTGTGAAGATTCAACAGGGCCAAACAAAACCTTAACTTGCCCTTCAACATTAGAGGCTAAGTCCCCTATGCCCCGTATACAATTTGGAAAAGAACCCATATTTAATTTAACCTGCCCTACTAAACAAGTGGAATCAATGCAACCTTGTGAACCTGTGTCCAATATAGCACGGACAACAACAGAGGACCCCGTGGGTCCCCAGACCCTAACAGCAACCGTTGGTAGGATAACGGTCTCAATGGGGCAGGTTGGAGTTATAGGGCAGGGGTCAATGACCTATTGTTGCCTGGGCGGCGACCGTTGGCCAGGACCAGGCAAGTTAAAACGAGGGTGCGGCTTTCAAGCCGCACCCTCGTTTTGACTTGCCTTCAGTCCTCAAAGGCGCGATGACTTGATCCGCGCGCCATCTGTGGGGGGTCATAATGACGCACCCGCCCAAAACGAGGTGGGTGCGAGTCAAGGCGGGGACGCTCCGCCAAAGGAGGGGAGTACCTGGGGCAGCAGTCATGGTGCTGGTGACGCTGAACAGCACATTCAGGTGCGCGAGAGAGAGGAGGCGTGCGCACGCTACGGTTCTCCAAGCGGGGCGAGTGGCGATCAATTGAGCGAGGCGACTCTCGGCTACGCGCCGGTGAGCCTCGGCTGCCACCTTCAAAACACCCGCCTGTGCGCGGCGTCGGCTGGTTGGACAAGCGGCCAACCTCTCTGGCATTCATACAGAGAATGTCCAAATGCTGTCTCCCACAGTGAGGACAGGGGCGAGAGTTTGGGCAGTCTCGCTGGTAGTGGGACCCCAAACAAGAGAAGCAAAGGCGGCGGGCATTCGCGATGCGCCTACGAGAGGCGACATGTAGGTCCAAGAATGCCCTACAACTGGCCGTTCTGTGCCCCGTGACCTTGCAGTAGGAGCACTCCGCTGGGTTCTGCGTGACCGCAAAGCGAGGAGGGCGCCGGTCAACATTGGCTCGGGTGTGACCGCGAGCCTGCTCCTTGACCTTGGGCGGCTGCGTCTTAGCCGGCGTGTCACCACCGGAGTTGTCCAAGACCCGGCACTCATCCTCCAGGAACCTCTCCAGGTCAGCAAAGGGGGGCAGATGGGTCGCGCTATCCCCACCAAAGCGCTGTTCAAAACGCGACCTCAGGTCGGCAGGCAGCTTCTTCAGCACAATGTGCACCAATAGATAGGACCATTGGTCTACGGGCAGGTCAAGGCACATAAGTGCGTTGATGGCCACCAAGAGCGGGTTCAACAGTTGGGTGCGCAACCCAGAGACCCGGGTGAGCGTCGGCAAACCCAAAATCTGCTCAATGTGCGTGTCGGCGAGGCCACGCTTATTATGGTACCTACGGGTAATTAGGTCCCGAGCCGTCTGGTACGCCTCGCCAGACACGGGCAGATGCTGGATGAGGCCCTTAGCCTCCCCATCCAGAACCGACATTAGATAGGCCAACTTTTGTGCCGGCCGAAGGTCAGCCCTATCATTGACTAGGCTGTCGAACAAATTAACGAAGCCTAGGTAGCTTCCTAGGCAGCCATCAAATTGGGGGAGGTCCAAAGTAGGGAGCCTACTCACCAGCCCCGGTGCTGACCTAGGAAGCTCCTGCTTCAGGCCGGGTTGCCCTTTCCTATCGGCAACTAGTTGTCTCGCAGTATTGGAGACAGCTTCATACAGGTCTAAGACCTGGGCATAGTCTTCGCTGACCTTATTTCGCTGGTCAGCAGTGAAATCAGTGACTGACACTTCGAGACAGCAAGCGCTGAAACTGCGGAATTGCTGTTCCACACTTGCCAGGCGATCATCGATCCGCTCGTACCTTTGTAGTAAGGCCTGCTGGCGATCAGGCCGGTTCACTAAGGCACTGGCCGAGGCAAACCAGCGCAAATCTGATGCAATAGCACCAGCAGCCGCACGCAAGTCCTTGATAGCTGACATAATCAAAATTCAAAAGAGCCCGGACAAGCGTTTAATAATATTAACAATCAAAACTTAATTTTTCTTAATTCTTTGAAACCAACAAAGTATTAGCCTGTTTACTGCTGGTACAAGCAAGTGACAGGTATCTACTGTCCAACAAAATTAATAGTTTCAATATATCGCCCCTTTATTGGTAAAACCGATTATCTACCGAAAACTAAACTTGTGGCAATAATGATTTAAAAGTTTGACAGAATAATTATGTAACTAAATTTCATATATCTTACCTGCAATCATGTAATTATAATGGAACAACTAATAAAGTTTGTTTGTAAATCATACAAATAGAAGTACTTTATTGTTAATGCTTGAAAAAATGCCAAACACTATCTTCAGGGAGGTCATTTAGTTTTTTTTCCTGAATAACGACATAAGCATATATATCATTAATTAAATCACTTGGAGCTTATCTTAAAGCTTCACCGTAACCTTTCGAAGAAAGTAATAAGATACCAAAAACAACTGTAAAAATAACACTCTGAAAAATTCTACAAATCGAAATTTTAAAAATGATAATTGGTTTTGCTTGAGTAAAATTAAGAATTGTGGTAGACTATCTGCAAAATGTTCATACAACGAACTACAGCAAGCCTGGTCTATTTTTATAATTACAAAAATACCAAATAATAATTACTTATCTACATGACAGTAAAACTGAATAAAGGAGGAAAATTATAAGAATGATATATTATTAATAACTAGCCGTTTCCCGCGGTTTCACCCGCGTCCTGAGGGAACTACTTCGCGTACCCGAAAAAACCAAATATTTTACGGATCCCTACTTTTTCGAAAATAAAATATAGCCTATGTTACTCGTAGATAATGTAGCTTTCTAATGGTGAAGGAATTTTAAAATCGGTCCAGTAGTTTTTGAGTTTATCCATTACAAACAAACAAACAAAAATACAAATCTTTCCTCTTTATAATATTATAGTTAACCTCATCATGAGACTAACTCGATCTCAGAGGGTATAGTAACAGCTTTCAAACATCACCTTTATCTTGTGATATATATTATAGTACAGGATAGAAAGACAGCTTACAAACCGCAGGGCAGCTTTGTGGCGAGCTGAATGTGTGTGGAGACACTGCCGTCCCGATTGCTTCAGAGGTTTCGGTCAGGGTCTCATCTCCAGCTTGCCTTTATTGGCTTGTTGGAGTGGATTACCAAGAGTGCCCGCAGGACCCTCGACTCTGGCTTGCCTTGGTCGCCCGACCAGAGGGAAGCCACAAGAGCTATTTGCTCGGGGGTGAAAGTGTCATTGTCAAGGGCGTAATTACGGGGAAACCCACTCCGGGCCTCCGTGGTCACGAGGCCTGCGATGGCGAAACCGGTGCCGCACCGCTCTACACCCCTAGCCGCTCACACCGGTGTAGCCCTCTTGTTATTTATGGCAGAGTTTGTTTGCCTTGGCGGTTACCTAGTGAGGGCCCATCCAGTGAGTTGGCGAGTCACCGCCTGCCCCTTTTCGACATACTATAAGAGTATTTAGATCAGGTGCCGTTTTCTATCCATAGTGTTCACCTAGACCAACCCATTAAACATCCATCCCAATAGCCCAGATTAATTAGGTTCCATCAGGGCCGAACCTTCCCTATGTGCAATGTGTGCGGCGCACACAGGCGCCAGGGTGACAGGGGCGAGAGAGATATGCGTTAATTATAACAATTATTTTCGAAAAAGGATGCCAAAAAAGGCGCTTCACAGATTTCGCACACAGGCACAGTGGCGTAGGAGGGGCAAATAATTTAGGCCGGAATTGTTAGGTAACGACTAAAAAAAAAGGTCATCCGCCCTACGCCACTGCACAGGCGCTTTATAGATTTCGCACACAGGCGCTGCATTGGGTCGGAACGGCCCTGGGTTCCATACAAGTAGCAATAGTCTTGCACCTGCTGCGGCTAATCCGTGACTGCACTTAATAGTGCAGTTATGGAGGCGCCTCAGCTGGTATCACATCACATTCTAGATTAAAACTCTCAAAGGGCCTCTGTGCGTTGGACCTATGTCTGCGTGTACGCCTGCCAAAGGGCCGGTTATTCTTTTAATATCAAAGGTTAAAAGAATAGCCGTGATAGAGAAACAAATATTAGGTAATAATAATAATAATCATTTATTTCGGAAACATTCCATTTTCATACAAATAAAACCAAAAACAAAAACACAGAACAAAATACATTAGTGACCTTAACATTCGGAAATTAAAATGAGCACTTTGTCTTATTCAAAAACCTTCCCTCGGCACCGGGACCGCAGCAATGTATACGGGACCAGTGCATCAGGAATGGAGTCTGGTTTCCCTGCAATATTTAGAGGGATGCTATTGGGGCTTCTAAGCATTCTGCTCATCAAAGATGCAGTTCTCTTGCGTATGATCGCTTTAAAGCTTTAAAACTAAGTCTTTGTTTGCCTCAGCAAACATGCTTGACGCGCTACAAAACCGCGGAAGCCCCAATAGTACCCGGAATGCGTTATTGTATTGCACGCGAAGAGCGTTGTAGGTTCTCTGCGTATATCTGAGCCACAGGCTGTAGGTGTAAAAAGTCTAGCAGTATGCCTTGAACAGAGTAATTTTAACTGCCTTAGTACACCTAGCAAACCTGCGCACCAGCATATTGCATCGAACTGACAACACCCTTCGTTCCCTCTCTACATCAATATCACCACCTAGGTCCTCATTTCAAAGGTGTCCTTAGTATTTAAACTGTGACACTCTTTTCAGTTTCACCCTATAAATGTAAACTGGCGGGACAGCCTCAAGTTTTCTGCAACTTATTCGAAAAATCATAGCCTCGCTTTTCCCGACTCGCTTTTTTGTAAAGTAGGCCATGAGCAGTGGCATATTGTTCACACACTGTAAGCAAACGTCTGAGCGTATCAAAAGACGGGCTCAGCAATGCCATGTCATCCGCGTAGCTGATACTGTTGATAGTCTTACCATCAACAGAGTATCCGACACCAGTGCTACTGAGCTTCTCGATCAGGTGATCGATGTATAGACTGAAAAGCGCTGGCGACGTCACCTTTTACCTCACACCACACCTCAGGCCAGAAAATGCACGCGACCATCTAACCTGATTTATTTGGTGGCCATACCAGTACTGGAGAAGGCTGATTAGCTCATGAGGTGTGGATTTCTCCCACAATTTTGACCATAGAGATCCAAAAAAGCAGCATATACAGGGGTGTTTCTATCTGTGTTTGAGTGCCAGAATAGCAGTTTCGGTCGATAACACTACTCTAAAGCCGAACTGAGAATCATATGGTTTAAGCTGCTCAATCATTCTACGCTCAATCACACAATCAAGAACCTTGGCTATTACGGTCGCTATGGATATAGGCCTATAGTTATCCTTGTCTGCCACATCCTTGCTTTTACTCTTGACTATTGGTAAAACTATTGTTCTCATCAGTTCTGTTGGTAAATAGGAATGCCGAACACTAAAGTTAAATAGCATAGATAAAACCCTCGGCAGATGCGGACCAGTACGTTGTAAATGTTCTATGCTGAGGCCATCATGTCCTGTAGATTTACCCCTGGTCATAGATTTAAGAATGTTTTTTTATTTCTTTTGCTGATATTTTAATCTCTGCTTAAAAATCATTCGTGTGTCTTTCATTTCTTTAAATATCAACCCAGGGCGAGGTTTACCATCCCCCAGCTAGTTCAGAAAAGCCCTTCTAGCATTTCTATGACCGGCCATCCTATGACAGTGCGTTGTTTTCTACCAACTCTCACTGCACTAAAACTGTGTACTGCTGCTTCCTGGAGCCGCATACCCCTTATTTATTTTCATATTCATACATTGTAGCATAATCTCAACATTAGTCTTGGTTTTAGCTGAAAATATTTATGTAGAAACATCACCATACACTTCGGTGAAAAACAACTATTTAAGCATAGTTGCTTTTACTTGTACTAAAACTTAAACGATACAATCTCTGATGTTGTGGAAAAAACAATTTAAGCTACTTAATCTCTTTTAATTGAATTAAAATCTGCACAAATGCGAAGGATTATGTTCTGTTAAAAGCGAGTAGAACGACTTACTTTCTTTTAAATGTGTAAGATTCTAAGTACTTACCAATAATCCAGCAAAACCAGAACCATTTAAAGAATTTTAGTTTGTATTAGTACAATGCTTCAGTTGTGAGTGTGTATGTTCAGAGTGTAAGCAAATTGCAACTAAAATAAGATATGAAACTGAATGTGTTTTTGATTGCAAGGCTTCAAAAAAATCATACCGGTATAAGACTTTAGCTGTTATTGAACGCAGACGTAACCTAAAAGCTTGTACTATAATTGGTTTTTTGCGTATCTATCTCAGAAACTATGCATCCTATCGAAAAATCGGTTTTACCTGTAGATAAAGCTCAAAAAGTTGAGTAGATTGGTGTAAATAACTCATTTTTGTAAAAAAGTGTAGATAATCGGTTTTACCAATAAAGGGACGATATATTGAAACAAACACAAAAGTTATCAAAGTTGTAACTTATAACAAATTAAGAGTTGAACTTCAAATTAATTAATGAATTATTTGCAACAGACAGACTGGCTGTGTTATTTGAGATATACAATAGTAAGTAAGCACAGAATATGTGTTACCTAGCAATATTATCTATATTATAACAAAACGAAGTTTATTAGTGTGACCCGCCCAAGTGGCAAGGTCAAGTTGGTTGTTATACTGTTTATGAATATATGCAATAAATTAAATTTACTAAATTTATTGATACATACAGCTGTTATGTATCCAAACAAACTGACTTATTAATGCAACAACAAATTTAAGTTAGATTTTTCAACAATACAAATCAACAATTACTGATTGAGGTTATGTGTGACTGTACTGCAGGGAGTTTTGGCGCCAACACTGATGTATGGTAGCGAATCATGGGTATGGCAGACGAAACATGAAAGTAGAATCAATGCTGTGGAGATGAGAGCTTTAAGGAGTATGTGCGGAATAAGTTTGAAAGATAAAGTGCGTAACAGTGTGATACGGGAAAAGTGTGGTCTAAAAGAAGATGTAGTGACAAAGATTGAAAAAGGAATGTTACGTTGGTTTGGACATCTGGAGCGGATGGATGAAAGAAGAAATACGAAAGGAGTGTATCGTGCGAGAGTAAATGGAAATGTCGGTAGGGGACGCCCTAGGCGGACGTACGCCGACCAAATAGGTGATATACTGATAAAGGGCAAAATAAAAAGTACCTATAACCGACGCGCATGCATGACGAGGTTAATGAATGTCGATGAAGCGAAAGAGGTATGTTTGAACCGAAGCATGTGGCGTTCCATAGTCTCTGCCTACCCCAATGGGAGACAGGCGTGACGTTATAGATAGATAGATAGGTATATGTGACAATGTGTTTCAAATTATCTAGGTCAACTTATACAATTAAATATGTTGTATTTTAGACAATACTTAGCCGTGTGGTTGACGGCATAGAATACAAGTGTCACCACTCCCTATCTTCCCGTGGGTGTCGTAAGAGGCGACTAAGGGATAACACGATGCAAATACCATCTTTGCGTAGAGACGGAAAACTCGACATCAAACCCTATACGACTGCCTCGTTGGTCTCGCGACATAAATGTGCGCGTGGGATCGGGAGGTCCCGGGTTCGATTCCTGGGTCGGGCAGTGTTATTGGGTTTTCTATCACGAAATTCTCAGTAGCAGCACGGAGTCTGGAAATGTGCCCGGTACGGCAATAGGCTCGCCCCTTATTACGTGGGACTAAAGTATATCTGGCGAAAAGTGGGTGTAGAAATACACCTCTGCCTACCCCTTCGGGGATAAAAGGCGTGACGATATGTATGTATGTATGTATGTACAATACTGACCTGAGAACACTACAACACTGTTAACCTGTTAACAAATGAGATGCTTAGCTCAGATACAAGTTTACAATATAGGCACAGTTAACTACGCTCTTGCTATCAAAAAATTATGTCTAGAATTACCGCAGGCAGGCAGGTATTTTCAGGGTGCGCAGTGGAGGATGTAATACATCTACCTGAACACGATAGGCAAGGATCCAGACACAAAGCACTGCGTTGCACAGTGAGTAAAGTATTGAGTAGGTAGGTACATGAAAATTTTACTTTATATCTCCTGGTGATGTTCTTGAAGTGGACCTATAGGATTAACTCATAATTTTGGCCAAAATAACAAGAGAATCGAATAGATGCCAGTGTACAATTCGGCGAAGTCCTTCTCCAGACTACGATGCACGTTTGCGGTTCACAAAACTTTTCACAAATGTTCAATATGTCATCAATTTACAACAAACTTTGCCGGAAGTCAAAAGCGGCAATTACGTATTTGCAAGTTAATTTAATTCGCGTTAATTCAAAGGGCGATCAATTTATTAATTAGGTACAAGGCACGCGAGAGAGCAAACGGCGTGTTAATTTTTCAAGGCGCCAACGGAAGTGACAGTTCAGTGTGACCATTGTCAGAAATTTTCAATAGACTAAACAAAATGTTACTTAATCGATCTAATCGATTTGACTTATAATAAAAACTAATTCTATTTCAAACAATAATCAATAAAATTCTTATGTATGTTATTGTATTGAATTGTTAATTATCGCTTGTCCCGTGCCTCGGAGCACGTCCCGGTTGTCATGAAGATCTTTGACAGTCGTTACAGGGCGTCAGTACCTTATAAATTAACTGACACTAGTCTAAACCATGAATATCGCAATCCCTTCGGGTTGTAGAGGTCAGACAGGCAGTCGCTCTGTGGAAAAAGCTAATATTCAGCCAAATCCGGTTAGACTAGAAAGCGGTCCCCGGATTGAAACTGGTATAACGCTAAGAGGATGATGATGATATTGAATTTCTCCACAACGGCTTGACAGTATTTTTTATGTATTACGTATTTTATATACTAGGTTCTGATCAAATACGAGTATATGGCAAAACAATGTTTGCGGACCAAGCTAGTTTCTATATAAAAGTATTTTTTATGCATAAATTCTTTTGCGTCAGTAGTAAGTGACAAATTGAACTAATGAAATAAATTATCTGTAACAAAATTTACTGTCGAAAAAACGGCGAATTCAATAAAATCTTACATAGTGATGAAAATTTTAGTAAAATTTAAATACATTCACCACCGAATTTTCTAGATATTTCATTATTTTTTATTACAAGCCTGAATTGGTGTCCCACTGCTGGGCAAAGGCCTCCCCTTCCGACTTCCATTTCTCACGTTTCATTACAAAATATTATATCCCAGGTCAGTCTTCATAGTCTTAGCGTTGCATCCAAGGCTTATGCCTTGAAGTCCAGGGCCCGCTTTCTAGTCTAACCAGATATGACAGAATATCAGTTTTTCGTCAAAGCCGTCGCCGTCTGACCCCCGCAACCCAAAGGAATTGCGATTTCCATGGCATAGACCAAGGTTTCAGTTTAGTGGAGGGCGCTGAATCCCCGTAACGCCTGCGAAAAATCTTCATGACAGCCGGGACCGATAGTTATTGTGCTCTGTGATGTATGTGAATTCGAACTTGATACCTTCTGCATGGCAGTCAGTTGTTATCTCCACTAGGCTATTAATTCATAATAGTGAACACGTAGGCATTTACTTTTTCTAAATATTCAAAAAAGAGTGCATCTGTGGTTCAGTGGATAGCGTATGCGACTGCTGATCGGAGGTCCCGGCCTCCCGGATTCGTTTCCCGGGTCGGGCAAAAGTGTTACTGGGTTGTTCCGAATTATTCTCAGTAGCAGAACGGAGTCTGGTGATGTGCCCGGTAACGGCTATAGGCTCGCCCCATATTACGTGGGACCTAAAAATTCATGACGAAATGTGGGTGTAATATTTACACCTCTGCCTACCCCTTCGAGGATACAGGCGTGAGCCTATAATAAATATTCAAAAGAAACACTTTTGTTCTATATTTTTGTATTCTCTTAGATGTGTGGGCAGATATTACGGCTTTCTACTTCCTAGAATGATAATTTGTTGTTACAAAAAGGAAAAACACACAATCACAGTCTGTGCGCTCCGAAGAGTTATACTCTGAGTGGTGTGATCTGGCTGCGGGTGTTCCTCAAGGCGGCGTGTTATCTCCTTTACTCTTCTCCGTTGTTATAAACGCTATCACTAAAGTTATATCTTCACATTATCATCTTTACGCAGACGATCTGCAGCTATATCGACATTTTAATGTTCAGGATATTTCTGAAGCCATCGATGCTATCAATAATGATTTAGAACGTATTCGTATGTGGGCTGAGTCATTTGGACTCCTTGTTACTCCTACAAAGTCTCAAGCTCTCATTATTGGTGGCCGATATATGCATAACCTATTGGATTACCAATTGCTCCCAGTAGTTCTATATAATTCAATACCCATAGTTTACTCGAAATGTGCTAAAAATCTCGGTGTGCTTCTTGACTCGAATCTGTCCTGGGGAGCACATATTGCAGAAGTAAGCAGAAAAGTGTTTTGCACATTCCATTCTCTCAAGCGTCTCGAAAAATTCCTGCCTTTCAATACTAAGGTAGCACTTGCGCAATCTCTCCTACTTCCAACTCTAGACTATGCAGATGTCGCCTTTCTTGATATAAAGGAGGAACTTTTAAACAAACTCGAGCGCCTGCAGAATCTGTGTATCCGCTTCATATTTGGCCTTCGAAAGTACGATCATGTGTCGGAATTTCGAGCTAGGTTGAAGTGGTTGCCCATTCGCCGGCGCCGGGATTCTCACATTCTTTCTCTTCTTTACACTATTCTTCACAATCCTACTACTTCACCTTCATACCTTCGTGACCGGTTTGAATTTCTTATTCCGAGGGAGAAGCCATGTCGTTTAGCCACCTCTCTTCTCTTACGCACGCCTCCTCATAGCTCCACTGTGTACGACCATTCTTTCTCCGTCTATGCTGTCCGCCTGTGGAATGCTTTGCCGCATCACATTCGCGCTAGCCCGTCCTTGGCAGTGTTTAAGGTGAATGTTAGGAGGCACTATCTATCGATATAAATATAACACATATGTATTAGAAGTATTTTATGAATTATATATATATATATATATATATATATATATATATATATATATATATATATATATATATATATATATATATATATATGTGTGTGTGTGTGTGTGTATTTAGATTATATATATTACATATATAATATTGTATGTAGTTTATTTATTAAGTTATATATATATTTATTGGTATCCTATTTTTTTTTTTATTAGTATTATTATTTTTGTTGTACACTAAGATTACCCTTAGCTCTAAAATCAAATCTCCAGCCTCAAATGTTTGCTGGTAGAAAACTCAGTGTTGAGTTAAGCTCGCCTTTGTATACAAAATTAATTTAATTAGTTATTATTTTTACTCGTTTCATGTATTTTTTGTTTTATTTTTTGTGTACAATAAAGAATTAAAGAATTAAAAAAAACACCGACGCGGAATTTTCCTTAGGTAAGACTCTCCACGTGGCTCACGCTGGATACATTTTTCAATAAATAAGGGCTACTAAAGCGATCAATAGGTACCCATTTTGGTTACTGAGACTTAAATAAATCAATTTTAATGAAACATGTAATGGCGGATGTTCGTCGCTATGCCCCCGTACATTTTAATTTAACTGTTTGTGCCCGACCTCGTGCAAAATTTCGGGAAATCCTTTCTTAGTGTACCCCTACGGTCCCAAAGGAACATACATGCCAAATGATAGCTTCATGCGGCAGATTGTTTTGGCTGTTCGTAGTCTGTCAGTCAGATAGCAACGAAATCGTCTCACATAATAAAAATACAGACATATGTTTGGAAATATCTACTGTAATAAATTAGCAATATTAATTTTCAGTGGCAAGTTTATTAGAATGAAAATTATTTAATAATTTTAAAAGAAGAGAAGAATATAATATATCATCTAAGAAGCTATGTTAACTTCTAAGATGATATTTTTCCTTATATCTAGTGTATACTAATAGCTCACTGAATGTGCTGAAATTAAACAGTAAAACATAAACGTTTCTAGCATGAATGAAATTTATTCACAGAAAATATAATCCAATCGACTACTAGTAGTCCATTATATTCCCACTATAATAAAAACCACTGGGAAAAACAAGAATTCAAAATTGTTTTCACATTATTATCGAACATGAAAAGTGAGTCGACGGTAAAATATGACATATTTCACTTCGCTCAACAAAAAAGCACGGGAACAAATTCTACAAGGCTCGTTATTGATATTTATCACGGATACCTGACATGATAGATGGGATTTCGGCAATAATAATAAATGTAAGAAATTACTTCTCGTCTTTTATAATAAAGTTATAAAAACTCGTGAGGGGGAAGTATGTCTCAGCTATGGAAACTCCACTGTGTGGCTCCGGGCAAAGATTTTTATTATTCAAAAGCTTTGCTCCTGACGGCTTGATGAATGTTGTAAAGAAGTTCAAATTTTATTTCTCGCTAAAACGAATGGGAGTTATAAAATTTACGATTCAACTGCGAATAATATAATTCTGTTTGTTGTACTCTTACAAACGACAGTTGTAATGGCATTTTGAATTTTTTTTTCGAGAGGTTTTTTTGTTATTTTATTATAGTATTATAGAAGTAAATCTTTCTGGACTATACCTAATTAATGTGCCAGATGCACAAATTATTAACAATTACGTAAGCGTTAAATTTTACGAGTTTCAGACGTTCTTTGAATTTGAAATTGGTGTTTTTAACCTTGTTATAGCGAAGAACGCTCGATTATTTTTCAATGAAATAACAACGCAGAGATACGGCATAGACTCAAGATATTTAGCTTAAGAAACTAACGTACACATTTTAATATATCTTCATAAGTTTTACACATTATACATTATAGGTATCTAACTTATAGTACAATTTAATGTAGATTTCATTAATGGTGAACGCACACTTATCCGAGCCGAACGCGTCGAACGAATCGAAGTCAAAGAGGCCTGACAGGACTTCAAGCTCATAAGATCATGTACACGGGAATTTACAGATATTGTTTGAAACACAGAGGCGAACATTAGGGGTTTCGTCTTGCCATCCTTTGTTTCATAATTGCTACTGTAAGGACTTTATTGTCCTTGTATAACCGTTAAAGACTTTAATGCTTTTGTATTTCAGTGTTTGCCATATTTTGATGATGTTGTCATCTTCCGTTATAATTTCGCTGCTCATATTTTAGTCATGAATTGACTTGCTAATTTGCTCAACAATGTTTTTATTTCCTTGCTGATACTGAGTAGTAAGTGACAGTGTTATTTTCTTCAGATCAACTTAATACAGAGGCTTCTGTCGGATCTCTCATATACGCAAATAACATATTATCATTTGATTATTGATGAAGTAAGAGAAATACATACACAAAGAATTATACATAATATTCAGATCATGTCTTTGTTTACAGTAAAGATTATTATAAGACAAGTTAATACCATCACATACATATATTTCTTTATAATCATTATATGTTCTTTAAACGGTACCACTGCTATGCATAGGTCTTATATATTTATTTTGTTTGTATTCTTTATTACTAGAATAATTACTTTAAAAACATTACCCTTCTTTTTGGCTTTGCCGTAATTGGGTAAAAAGACGTATTTCAAAATAAACACCGTATAATTATGTTAAAATAAATTTTTAGCGATAAAATAAGTTTAAATGTAGCTTTCATCTCATTAATAAGAAAGCTAGCTTTCTTGTAAGATACTTTATAATTTTTATAAAATAATTTTATAAGCATATTTTTTGTTCATCTTTGCTATATAAGGGTAAGTTATTTATTTCTCAAAAACTAAGTTGTCAATTAATAATTATTATAACTACTTATGGAATTAATATTGGCTTTTATCTTACTGCAGCGACATTCTACATCCTACTATAATAAACGCAAAATTATGTGTGGACGAATGGATGGCTTAAATACTACTGATTTGATTTTGATGTAACTCTGCAGAAATAACGCTAGACACCAAAATAACATACTATACTACCCTTTGTTACGATAGCCGACATTTACGCTTAATAAAGCTAGACAGCAGAACAAGAAAATACAATACATTATGCTGTAACAATTGGCATTCACGCGAGAGGTGCCGCAGGCGAAAGCCAGTCAATATATATTGGTGAGATTTGATTCAACAATATAATGGTAGCCATGTTAATAAATTGTCCTATTACTCAGAACAGCCTAAATGTACACGCATCTTTGTAAACGATTAGAGCTTTTTCATACCGTGATGTTTTACATACAAGCTGTGTCACACAACTTTATAAGCATAATTATATATGGTAACATTATATTTATCAAGTAAACAAATTGAAAACCCCAATAATAGTTTAGCTGTGTTAACTTAAGACTCCCGATTTCATCCCTGGTAGCGCCATCTACCTTTCCATTGAAAACTAATCACGTCAACGTCAATGGTTCGTCGCTGCTCGGCCAATCCGAGCGATCCTTTTCATAAATCCCCTCCCGAAACACCTCGCTATTGGCCGCCTTGCTCAACGGCGACGCAGAACATTCAAGACGCTGAGAACGTTTCCGCCATACTGTACCGCACCGCACCGCTATAATTATTACCGCTTATACAAAACTCAAAACCGCTCGCGAGTGAAAGTGATTTGTAAAGTGGAGTGAATCAAGCAGCTTCATCTCGAAAACACCAGGAGACTCCCCTCCTGGGAAGAAGAAGATTGCCGTGCAAGGTAAGAGGTTCCTTTCTACACCATACCTACTTTCTCTCCCATTCCAATCCTAGGCGACCAGAACTCGCCATCCTTTAGATACAGTCCATTTTATTAATCCTTCTCCAAGTCGCCTAGAACCTTTGGTTTCGGTGTAACGCCGAACAATTTTTTGGTCCTTCGAGCCGGATTTATTTACGTTTTATACGTAAAACCTCGTTATATCTATATACCTAGGCAGTAATAGCACTCCTAGTCCATTCACATAACCGTCACATGGTTGTTTTCGCACGCTTCAGTAGGTAATATACTTTTATGTAGCTACCTACTTACTCAATTATTATTTCTGGAACTATTATAGTTGTCTTGTAAATCTCATATTTCGAGCAACTTTTAATTCCACAGCTCTAAAGTGTTGCCTACTTAGCCTACTTAGGTAAAATAATAGGTACATTAGATATTCTTATTTTGTTTCGGTCTCATTAGCTTATACTTACGTAAGCATGTCACAACAAAAGAAGTCACGCGTGTCGGAAGACAAAGAGATGACAATCTTAGAAACAAAACGCAATATTTTATTTGAGCGCATTCAAAACATTTACGAGCGATCAAAGACCGCAGCCGCGTCTGACAGTAATAGGGAAGCATTTCTCAGTTATTGTATGACAGTAGATAGTATTCAAACAGATTTTCATAAGTTGTTATACGATTATAACGCAAGATTGCTTTCTGCTAATCCTGATGAAAAACCGAATTATCAGGCGTACACCTCATTCGAAGATCTTTATTGTATTATTAAGCGTATACAATCGCAATCGGAGGGTAAATGTTCGGCACAGCCCGTTGCCGCGGCCCGCAAGCCGAAATTACCGCCATCGAGATTATGTCGTTTGACGGAGATATACGAAACTGGCCGTTATTCTATGCGAGTTTTAAGTCTACAGTGCACGATAATGGTTCTCTGACAGATGCTGACACGTTGTACTATTTAATAGGTAAACTGTCACCGAAGGCCCAGTCCGTATTTGCAGGTGTCACACCCAGTGCTGAGAATTATCAGGTCATATTTTAGTCACTACTTGATAGATATCAAGATACGCTAATTCTAGCGTCTACCTACTTTGACCAAGCTTTAAATCTTAAACTGTCCGGTGCCACATCTGTCTCGAATTTCCAGCTGTTTATAGATAACTTCGTAACCGCGGTTAATTCTCTTAGGAACTTAAAATTAGAAGATCTTTCCGACTTTATGTTGCTTCAACTCGCTTTAAAAAAGGTTGACACTGATACAATTCGTGCTTTCGAGATGATGGAACGCAATAATAAAATACCTACACTAGATAGTTTTATTTCGTTCATCAAAGATCAGTGTCGCATATTTCATAATACACAGTCTAGTTCACCTAGTAGTCTAACACTAACAGCAGCAAACAAAGGTTGAATAAAGCGCGAAATAGTAATAATAACTCGGTCCCTAATCCACAATCTTACGTAACATGCTCGGAATCTAATAAAATTAATTCACAGAAGTGTCTGTGCAGTAATATAGTGCACGACCATTTCTACAAGTGTCCCGCCTTCAATGGTTTAAATCCAACTGCTCGTTTCAAGTGCGTAAAAGATAACAAAGCATGCATTAATTGCTTAGGTATAAAGCATAAAACGAGTGTTTGTTCTAGTAGAACGAGATGCCGCTCATGTAATCAAAGACATCATTCACTGCTACACTTCGATAAAGGTAACCCGTTGTCAAGCCAAGCCGCTAACCTTGACACACTTACATCGCAGGTGCAGGCTACGATAACTGCGCCTGCCACGATTCAGAATGAAATATCGTTGTGTACGACATCCATTGCGCGGGCGGCACGCACGCGCGTACGGCCTTCGCGCGCTTGTAGTGATCAGAGCAGTGCTAAGCCGCGATGTATGGCGTCTAAGACTGTTCTGTTAGCGACAGCGCAAGTTATCGTTTATGATGTTTATGGGTCGCTGCACATGGTACATTGTCTACTAGATAGCGCGTCTCAGACCAATTTAATAACGTTTGAGTTGTTCAAACGCCTCGAATTGTGGAATAACTTTAAAAATACGAACTCAATAGTCAGAGGGATCGGCGGTTCAAAAAAACATTGCAAGGGTTCCATAGATATTAAAATACATTCGCGTTTTGATGGAGACCTTAATTTTAACATTTCTTCGCTTATGGTGGAGCGTATTACGGACACATTGCCAAACGCTAATGTGGACGTATCGCTTCTCACACACCTCGAGTCATTGCCGCTGGCAGACTCGGAGTTTGCGAATCCGGCAGACATTGATGTTTTGATCGGAGCCGCAATATTCCCGCACTTACATACATACATACATAGACTCACGCCTGTTTCCCCGAAGGGGTAGGCAGAGGCATATTAAACGCCCACTTTTCGCCAGTGTTTTGATCCCACGTAATAGGTGGCGAGCCTATTGCCGCTTTCGGGATATTTTGTTTGCCAGAGCCTCGTCCGTTGATCGGCAGGTGCACCACTTGCAGGTGAGGTTGGCTTGGGACCCTAAGTTCTTGTTGGGAACCCTATGCACCCACTATGCTTCCCGCACTTGCTACTAACTAAAGTAGTACGTAGTGAGCAAAATAACTAACCGCCCGCTATTGAGACGGTATTTGGGTATGTGATTATGGGTACCGTACCTATATTACATACTTATCAATACGTTACGTCTTGCTGTTGTTCTGTTCTTCAAGAAAAGAATATTGATTCTCTTCTCAAGTGATTTTGGACGCTTGAAGAGGTTACCGCACCGCCCTCGATGAGCCGTAAAGATCTCGAGTGTGAAGAACATTTCCGCGCTACCACTGTTCGTGACGACAGTGGCAGATACGTTGTGGCGTTGCCATTCTGTTTTGACCCTTATTCGTTAGGCGACTCGTACGCTGCTGCGCTCAGACGTTTCCATTGTTTGGAACGTAAACTTGATGCATCACTTAAGTTACGCAGCGCCTATAATGACGTCATTCGTGACTACATAGATAAAGGTTTTTTGAGTGTAGTTGTAAACAACGAGGGCAACTCTCTACCCTCATATTATATCCCACATCACGGCGTAGTTCGCGAAGATAAAACCTCTACTAAACTTCGCGTGGTTTTAGATGCTAGTTGTAAGACTACCTCGGGTCAGTCGATTAATGATATTTTGCATGCCGGCCCCAATCTACAGGGTGATTTATTTAACATCATAATAAAGTTTCGTCTTTTCCAAATCGCTCTGTCAGCTGATTGCCGCCAAATGTTTCTCAATATCGGCGTTCGCGAATCTGACCGTAGATTTCAACGGATCTTTTATCGTTTTGACAAGAAAGAACCTTTATCTGTGTATCAGTTCAATCGTGTTTGTTTTGGACTCAAGTCTAGCCCATATCACGCGTTACGAGTTGTTCACCAGTTGATCGCTGATGAAGGCGATCACTTTCCCGCCGCAGCGGCTGTTGCCACTTCCGCTTTGTACATGGATGACATTGCCTGTAGTGTCAGTCATATCCGCTCCGCTAGCAATTTCTCTTTGTGAAGAGCTTATTCAGCTTTTCAAGCGAGGCCAAATTGATCTTGTCAAATGGACAAGCAACTATAAGGAGGTTCTCGCACGCATACCAGATTCTCATAAAGCTTCTCCAGACATTGAGTTTGAGAAGTCTGTACCGCATTAGGTTCTCGGCTTACCCTGGGACAAATCCTGCGATAGTTTTCGGTTTGACGTCTCACCACCAGATGATAAGTGCACCAAACGCACTATGCTGTCCACAGTGGCTCGACTATGGGACATAATGGGTTTTGTGGCTCCCACAATTTTGTACGCCAAGCTCTTGATCAAAGAGCTTTGGCTATCAAAGTGTGAGTGGGATGAAACACCCCCTGACCATATTGTCGCCGCTTGGGGCCAGTTTTGTATTGAGCTTACCGCGCTCCATCAAATTACTATTCCGCGTCATCTTGGGTTGATAGATGGATGTACCATCAACTTAATAGGTTTCGCTGACGCCAGCGAGCGTGCTTACGGCGGAGTCGTATATCTGCAAGTCCGCATTGGTTCTAACTACTCGGTGCAGTTAGTTTGTGCCAAGTCTAAGGTCTCGCCTGTTAAAACCATTTCGGTTGCGAGACTGGAGTTGTGCGCGGCCCTTCTGCTGTCTCAGTTGCTCCGCAAGGTTCAAGACACAGTTTTGCCCCACTACCCCATTAATAAAATATACGCATTTGCCGACTCCAAAGTAGTGCTCGCTTGGATTCATGCTTCTCCTCATCGCTGGCAGACTTTTGTCGCCAACCGCGTTAGCAAATTGATTGGACTGGTTCCTGCTACTTGTTTCTTGTTCTGGTATTGAGAACCCCGCAGATTGCTTGTCTCGTGGTGTCACTTCACTTAATCTTCTGCATCATCCATTGTGGCATCGTCGACCTTCTTGGATTTCCCATGATCCGTCAGAATGGCCCATGCAAGCCTTTGACCACAGTGCAAAAGACGAAGATGTACCCGAACGGAAGTCTGTTTCTTATCCCGTGATTGCTGAGGTTGCGGAGTCTCCCATCTATGCACTCGCACTACGCATGTCATCGTGGTCTAAGTTACTCCGCGCCATCGTTTATGTCTATAGGTTTCTTAGGCACCTACCTAATGAGACTTTTGTATCAAGTACTGATATCAAATTCGCAGAATGCAAGTTACTACGAGCTGTACAGGCTGTTCATTTTAGTAAGGACATTCAAAATTTGAAAGACAATGTACCTTGTTCTCCCGCTATCCTTAGACTCAAGCCATTTCTCGATGAACACGGCGTCATACGCGTTGGGGGTCGTCTGTCAAATTCGGATGAACCTTATAACTACAAACATCCTTGCATTCTGCCGCGACATGATCATGTTGTAGACCTTCTTGTTGATTTTTATCACAAGAAGCACCTCCATGCCGGTCCAGAGTTGCTTATGTCCTTACTTAGGCATAAGTATTGGATTTTAGCCGCTCGACAAATAATTCGTCACAGAATACAAAAATGTAACGTCTGTTTCAAATTTCGTCCGCGTCCGACTTTCCCTCCCATGGCCGATCTCCCTAGCCAGCGCGTCAACCAGGTTGCTAAAGCGTTTACACACACCGGTTGTGATTACTCAGGACCACTGCAGTATACGCCAGTGCGTGGTCGAGGTGTTAAAAGCCGTAAAGCCTGGCTATGTATTTTTACATGCTTAACGACGCGCGCTACGCATTTTGAAGTTGCGACAGATTTAAGCACGGTGTCATTCCTGGCAGCCCTTAAACGATTTCTCTCACGGCGCGGCCCTATACAGTGTTTGTACACGGATAACGGCACTTGTTTTGTGGGCGCAAGCTCTTATTTACGCGACCTTTATAAGTTTCTCAGGGAAGAATATCGTACTCGTCTTCAGGAAGAACTTTCCATAAATCATATTGACTGGAAGTTTATTCCACCAGCATCACCACATTTCGGTGGATGTTGGGAAAGCATGGTCAAAGTAATTAAAACGCATCTCTTCAAGGTTATAGGTCAACAGATCCTCTCTTACGAAGAGCTTTTAACTGTCCTTGCACAAGTCGAGGCACTGATCAACTCACGTCCGCTGATGGCATTGAGTAGTGACCCTGCAGAACCATCCGCGTTAAGCCCTGCACATTTTCTGAGCACAGTGCCATTATCGTCGTTTCCGGCTCCTTAAACAGACTCTTCAAGCTTGCTCCAGAGACATACTCTGCTGGATAAACTCGTGCAGTCGTTCTGGTGGCGCTGGCGTGCGGAATATCTACACCAGCTTCAGGCTAGATCCAAGTGGAATAGTCCTGCATCCCCTATACAGGAGGGTACGTTGGTCGTCATAATACATGATAATGCTCCGCCGCTTTCATGGCCGTTAGCCATCGTAGAGAAATTGCATACTTCCAAGGACGGTACAACCCGCGTTGTTACCGTGAAAACCGCTAAGGGGAGCTACGTGCGCCCTGTTGTACGTCTCTGTCCGCTTCCAACTCAGTGAGATCTAGCCTGAAGTTGGATCTACCTCTTAGTTTAAGTATTTAGTTAGTAGTTTTCGCTGGTATTGCGTTTGTAGTTTTCGCTAAAGTTAATTTAGATTAATTTTATTATCATATCGTTGTCTTAGCCTATTGATGGTTTATGCGGTAGTACACCCAACATTGCTAGGTTCAATTCTATTTCTTTTAAAGGCAACCCTTTAGGGCCGGGGGAATATGGTAGCGCCATCTACCTTTCCATTGAAAACTAATCACGTCAACGTCAATGGTTCGTCGCTGCTCGGCCAATCCGAGCGATCCATTTCATAAATCCCCTACCGAAACACCTCGCTATTGGCCGCCTTGCTCAACGGCGACGCAGAACATTCGAGACGCCGAGAACGTGTCCGCCATCAGTATGGCGGACACTTTCTCAGCGTCTCGAATGGTAATAATTATAGCGGTGCGGTGTGGTACAGTTACCGCACCGCAACGTTATAATTATTACCGCTTATACAAAACTCAAAACCGCTCGCGAGTGAAAGTGATTTGTGTAGTGGAGTGATTCAAGCAGCTTCATCTCGAAAACACCAGGAGACTCCCCTTCTGAGAAGAAGAAGATTGCCGTGCAAGGTAAGAGGTTCTTTTCTACACCATACCTACTTTCTCTCCCATTCCAATCCTAGGCGACCAGAACTCGCCATCCTTTAGATACAGTCCATTTTATTAATCCTTCTCCAAGTCGCCTAGAACCTTTGGTTTCGGTGTAACGCCGAACCAATCCCCTTTAAGTTTTATTTTCGCAGCAAAATGTAGCCCATGTCTACAAAATCTAATATTAATATGTTATGTGTCACGCTACAATTATCTGGTTCAGCTAAGCAAGTTTTGACATTAATACGGAACATATACGTATACACACCTTGGCATTTATTATATTGGTAGGATATCTCATAATCTCATTTTGTTTTACTTTTCTCTTAAAGCGATTAATATTATTGACTTTAGTTTCAAATGGTTCATTGCAGCGTACATCGCTCAGTTTAGACAACGGTTACGAAATATCAGATGCAAAAAAAATACGTGGTATAACATCCAGAAAGACAATTCTCGATGAATGTAAAAGCAACAGAAATAATATCTGTGCAATATTTTAACATGCAAGCTCAAAGGGTCCATTAAAACATATATTAACTCTCCGCTTAGATAAAATCTTTAGACTACACCAGCGGAGACAGATTATGCAGTAGTTCATCTTTAGTATGACAAATAGCGTCACCTTAACTCCCCTTAGAGAATACTCGAAGCACGAAGATATATTAATGGTCAAAGATAGATAGATTAATGTCAGCATATATCCGCTTAGACCTGCAGCGATTTTTTATCTGTGTCAAGATGTTAGCAGAATTTATGACACCGATGTTTGTGAATGGACGTTGGGGTGTGCTGAAATGCTAGTTGGTGGTGGCAAATGTGAAGAGGGTCGTGAATCATTTGAGCAAATGTATTATGACCTCTTTTATTAATTTGCAGTGCATTATGTTTCATGGCCAAAATCATTTTGACGAAGGGATACAATCAAAATACGAAAGTATAAAAAATGTACAATGCTACATTTTTGGTACAAATACAAAAAATATTTAATTCTAAGTTAGTAGGGACGGTGCCAAAAATCCCTATGTATCGATCGTGGTAATATCATCTGTGCCAAACGGCATACAAATTCATTAACGAAATAAAGTGAGTGAGTAAACCTAAACATGATTCAATACCTAAGATCTTAACAACCCATTCTCGGATAATCACCATCTCAGAAGGCATAACATAATTTATGTCTTATATTTTGTCGGCGGTTAATAGGGTAGTGTCTTGGTACAATTATTCTTAAATGATTAAAAAATAATACTTTTTGTGAATCTGTGTTTTATTTATATACAGTTATTTATTAACAAATCAATGCATGTTCCTGATATTGTAAAAATCTAATACATTTAGTGTTATAAATACGTAAATGTAACTATGAGTTCTAAAATGCACGAAGCAAACAAATGTATCATAACATTTCCTTTGAGGTCGGCTAAAATAAGCAAAACTCAAAAGCCTGATTAAGCACGTCATTAAGGCAACTGCAGAAAAGTAATTAGCAGAAACAGCTGGTTTGCATATGAAATTGTTAAAAACACATTTCAACAGTTTTCATAAAATTGTCTCTTACGATTTGAAAAATGGTAGTTGCGTTCGCTTCCCTTTTCTGCAACTGAAATAAAATTTTAACCTTGTTTTTAAACATTAATCAATGTCACGGTCTTTCATGAATAATGATGGCTTCGAGATAAAAGTTTACGACGTCCCTTTGCTAAAATGCAACCGTTGCAGATGGCTTTATTACAAAAGTTTAAATTTAACTGAATTCTGTCCAGTGTTATAAATTGTTGCAAGTCTTGATATAGTTTTTACGAGTGCAGCTCAGGGTTCATAAATTTAAAAACTATTTTGTATCTTTTATGAAATGTGTCGTGGAACTCTAGTTAGTGCTTTGTTTAGCGTTTCAAGTTGCTTCGAATCTACCCTTAGCTTAGCTTTTGCTTGTGGATTAACTATTAAAAGTTGTTTCAGAACAAAGAATATCTAGACTATGAACAACAAACCGTGGATAACAGAAAGAGTTGTTGCATTGTCACTGGCAAAAGGTTTAAATTTTCAATAAACAATTTCTTTGAACATTGATTTTACTTATTTCCTCGTTTGTACTGATTACTTAACCTACAATTTTGTTACTTTTCTTTGGGATCAACGTTTGCTGTTCTGAGCTGTTTGGCGTTAGTGTAATCTGTAGTTATTGGATACCACCATCAATAATTTAGTCTCTTCTTGGGGTTTTAGACTGGCTTAATCTTCCATTGCTGTATTCTTTTCCTACCACAATTTGTAAAGAAAGTGTGAAATCAGCAATTACTTCGTACGTCTTCTTACGTCTTTAGTAGTAGATAACTCACCATTGGCAACAATTTAAACTGATTAACGCGAAATGTACCGTTAGATCTTAGACATTTAAAAGTATTGCAACACTATCGTAGTAGCTTTTCTAGATTGACTTATTGTTGAAATATTATGTAGAAATAAACTATTTATGAATAGTTATAGATTACAGTTAATTTTATTTCATTCTAAAAATAAAGCTGAATATTGTGATATTTACTGCAATGTTTACATCTGCATTAAACACTTCCAAGCTAAGTTCAATATTTCAACATTACGCTTCGTCTTCTTTCGGATATCAGTCGCCTCTATCCACAGTCTCTAGTATTTTGATCGGTAAGGAAAACGCATTCATTCTTTGCCTGTACTTATAAACTTCCAAAATAAACATAGAAAACAGATATATTAATGGTTAGGATAGGGCAAGAAATATTAGCACTAAAATAATTCAACAACGCAAAAAAACGACGGTTCCTACGTAGATAAGGTCAAGTCAAAAATCGAGGTTTACAGGAGAGCGTAGTTTGTGTTCAACACGCCCTAGAAATAGTTTTATGACCAATAATAAATATTTTCTTTCTACAATATTTTAACAGTGTTAAGAGATTTATAATGCTATTTACACAATTTTTTTTACGTTTTCTTGAAAAAACTGATAGATGACCGTTTCTACGCCGATAATAAATTAAAAGTATGTCAGTCATGTCTATTATACCTTTTTATAAGCTGTCCGTGTGGTGACGGATTAAGAATACGGAATGTCACCACCCCATATTATTCCATGGGTGTCGTAAGAGCCGACAGAGTTAGCATATTATGCAGAGAACAGCACTGTTAGAGAAGGAAACTTGATACAAACCTTGTACCAACCCCCTATACAAGTGGCACGCATTTTAAAACACCGTACAAAAAGATATGTAACAGATGTCCGTATCTACGACACTTATTTGTTTTATTTAACATACTTGTCCTTTTATACGATTTGTAAAACAAGGTAAATAAATAAAGTTTAAAAAAAATCGTATGTCAGTATGTGCGTATAGATAATCTTAAGCCAATGTTGCAATAAAAAAATATGCCATTTTCGACATGTCTACGTAGGGACCGTCGAAATATTGACTTTTCTTGTGTCTATTTCAAAAGCAACAACAGAAATTCAAGAGTTTGAAAACACGCGCATTACAGACAAAACATGCATTTGCAAGATTTAAATGCACATTAAAAACTGACCTGAGAAAAGAACGGTTCTACCGCAGTATTCCGAGCAAAACTTCCATCTTTTCACTCCCATTCTTTAAGAGTTTTGAAAAAGGAGGTACAGAAAACGGTCGAAATAAGCTGAGAATTGCTGGCACATCTATATTTACTGTCCGACTTGGATGTAGTCCTACTAAGACTAGTAATTATTGAACCAGAAACATTTTTACCATTTTTACACGCTTTATTTCCTCACAGAGCAAAACACCGAACATTTTAGTAATTGGGAGTTACAGCACATTGCAAGTACAAAGCATCTGTCGTTTTAGTAGACAAGCACTATAAACTCTCATTATTGGAGATTCTATATGCTGATGACGTGTGCCTCATGTCCAATGATATGACTCAGCTCCAAAGCTACGTTGACTCATTATACAAATCTTGTCAACGATTTGGGTTGGTTATCAGTACTTCCAAAACTCAGCTCCTCAAACAACCACCACGGGGATTCGAAGCTGATAAGGCAACACTGACTCTAGATGGCAAACCGCTAGAAGAAGTGACACGCTTCAAATATTTAGGAAGTCACATCAGACAAGATAACACCCTAGCTACGGAGATACCATCGCGCATAGCCAGCGCCGCCGTTAACTTTGGACGACTAAATGATCGAGTCTGGAAGTCCCATGACCTGAACCAGTTTCAGGTCATGGGACTTCCAACACTGACTCTAGATGGCAAACCGCTAGAAGAAGTGACACGCTTCAAATATTTAGGAAGTCACATCAGACAGGATAACACCCTAGCTACGGAGATACCATCGCGCATAGCCAGCGCCACTGTTAACTTTGGACGACTAAATGATCGAGTCTGGAAGTCCCATGACCTGAAACTGGAGACAAAGATCAGCGTCTATAAAGCGTTAATCCTTCCGGTCCTCTTATATGGCGCAGAGACATGGTGTCTATATAGATCGGATATAAGAAAGTTGGATTCATTTCACCTTAAATGTCTTAGATCCATCTTAAGAACAAAATGGGAAGATCGCGTGTCCAACACAGAAATTCTGCGTCGTTCCAAAGTTTATGGTATGGAAGCTCTCCTTATGAAAAGCCAGCTCAGATGGTGTGGACACATGTTTCGCATGGAAGACCATCGCCTGCCCAAAGCCGTATTCTATTCTGAATTAGCTGACGGCAAACGGAAACGTGGTGGACAATACCTGCGATATAAAGATGTGTTCAAAGAGCATCTGAGCACTTGCGGCATCAACCCTGCAAACTGGGAGGAAATCGCCTCACACAGATTGACATGGTGCTCTACCATCTTTAATAAGATAAAATCCTTTGAAGGGAAACGTCTCCAAGACCTTGACGTAAAACGCCAAATACGTAAGGATAGACCTAAAATCTCCTATGTCTATACCTACAATGCCGCAGGCCAGTTATTCTGCCATTCCTGTAACCGGACTTTCAAGACTAAGTTTGGACTTGCGAGCCATATTAGGGCACATGCTCGAAATTAAAAGGAACTGCCTTCGGTCGCCGTTATCGAAATCGATAAGGAGGACTATACTATAAACGATCCTGAGAAGATGCGGACAAAACTAAAGGACTAAGAATAATACGAGCATATCTTGTTATTGTTATGATATTATCTTAAGACTGCAACTGCATTAGTGGCTCGTCTCGTATAATACATAATAATATGACGAAATCTTGCGACTCAATATTCACATACTTTTGATCCGATATACGATCCATTGGGCTAGAAAATTGCTATAGGTCCATCACCGCAGCCATATTCTAAGCTCATTTTACTTTGTATTGTTTTAAAACGTATTCCTCACATCATAAATATTAATTGAGTCGTCCACAACATTTAAAACTAAGTTTCTTAAGTAGTAAAATTTATAGAAGATAATAAAAGTTTTATATACGAAAATTTGAAAAGCTAATTAACGAGAAAAGGATGTAAGCTTCCACTACTTAAAGAAGTAACGCGAGAAACTTTAAGAACTTTATTTAATTTAGTCTGTAAGGAAGGAAGAAACTGAGTTGAAACAAAACAAATAAGTATTGAGGCAAGTTGCCGAAATATCGGCAAAGCAATAAATCCAAGTAAATACATAGACTTAAAAGTGGGTAGCGGAGGTGTATTGCGGACTATCGGGTTACCTACAAACAAGATTGCCAGTGAATTTGAAAATAGCTTAGTAAATGCCGACGCGTTAAGACTAACTACCGTCGCCGCGTCGTCTTTTTTATTTCTATTTTAATGGATGATTTACGTAGTGAACGTATTACGCTGATATCGGAATTTTTAAATTTGGGACTTTGTTGTTTGCAGTAGTTTATTAGTTATTAATTTGTAATACAAAGACAACGAGAGGTATGTCCGTGCGGTGTAAAACGAGCATATTTTATATAACCAAAATAAATATGTTCATCGAAAAGGCACATTAATTTGTATGTGTTTAAATAATGGCGTAATTATTTCATTCTTACATTTTTAAATTGACTTAAGTGGTTAAGGTTCTCTACTTCTATTCATCTTTTGGGTATAAGTATATACATTGCTGTTCTCATTTTTCAGTTCTTGCTCATGATCCAGCGTTACGGAGTCCAGTGCTGGATATAGGCCTCTCCCAATTTGCATCACTATAGCTTTGTGAGTTTTAACCTTTCGTATGCTTAAGAGCAGATCTGCACGAGACACAATAGATTTATAATTATGTCTGGTAACCTAGCATACGAGAGGTTAAATTATTTTTTCGGATATGTCACAAGACCCATCACCAAGCCGAAGTCTACTCGTTTTGGACATCATGTCAAGTCATAATAAGCAAAAATAAAACTTGGGAAATTATTTCTTTTTAAAATAATCTCATTTTTAAGCCGCAATTAGAATTGTGCGCGTACAATTTTTGAAATACCTATAATACTTATCCATGGGCGCATAGGACATCCATAGAACAGGTTGGCATGGTAATTGCATAGATACATACATACATAGTCTCACGCCTATAACCCCGAAGAGGTAGGCAGAGGTGTATTTCTACACCCACTTTTCGCCAGATAAACTTTAGTCCCACGTAATAAGGGGCGAGCCTATTGCCGTACCGGGCACATTTCCAGACTCCGTGAAGCTACTGAGAATTTCGTGACAGAAAAACCCAATAACACTGCCCGACCCAGGAATCAAACCCGGGACCTCCCGATCCCACGCGCACATCTATGCCGTGAGACCATTGAGGCAGTCGTATAGGGTTTGATGTCTGATTTAGTACCTAATTACAATAATTCCATAGTAACTTTAAGCCTCAATATCTCCTGAATCAGTAATTTCCCAGGTATGGTACGGAAGTAAAAAATGTTCGCAATGATTGCTATAATATAGGGTTTCAGTTTTCGTTTAGGGTCCTTTTACATCCTGTATACCACGTAACTTTGTTTGGAGTAACCGATATGTCGTGATTAGGTACAGTGCGATAGTGAAAACAGTGGCAGTGATGTTGTACGCAAAAACGAGTAAGAAAGCGGGTAGACCGTTAAACTTGCTCGTAACATTCATCCACTCACAATACCCTCTGTGCATCCGTGAACATGGCGCTTGCCACAGTACCGAAATATCGGTTACTCCAAACAAAGGTACGTGGTATATATCCCGAAAGACAATTTAAAATAAGTTTAAATGACCACGAAAGTTTAAATTCCTATATAGCTTTGTGAGTTGATAAGAGGATCTAACTGATGAATTGGTACAGAGGTTGATGGCAAGTTTTCCGTCCCTGCTCAAAGATACTTTTGGTACCTATCGTAAGAGCTAACTATAAAAAATACCTAGTCACCTCCTATGAATTCACACAAATCTAAAGAAGATTCAAAATATTTTTAGACGCTATTGTGTTTTATTTCCTAGAACATTCAGGTTTTCCTGCCCTTAGATTTATTATAGTTGTCAGAACAAACGTATTTATTTCAATCTAAATATGTTCTAGATTTTAAAATAGCTTTGCTAACAACGATAAACCCAGAAGAATCCAAGAAAAATAAATACACATTTAAGGGTGGAAAATCAGTTCAATTCTTTGAAACACTACTATTGTGCAGAATCTACTATCGCAGCTATTAAATTCTAGGTTAGCTTTAAAATGTTAGTTATGTTTGTTAAACAAAAGATTGCAGTGCAATTTTATTGAATAAAAGATTTCATGAAGTAAATATGAACCAAATGTAATCAATATTCAAAACAATATTTTAAAAAGAGTGACAGATAATATATTCAGAATTGACGTTGGATTAGGTACGTATGTAATAAGCTTGATACTAAATATGTTCCTATGATTCCCAAAAGAAGCAGAAAATCATAAAACCACCATTGCTCTAAATTTGTTATTCAACACAGTTGAACAAATAAGTGACTATTTATATCAGTATTTCTGTTTTAATTCCATATCCTAATAGAAACAAAATGAACATTATATTTCTATTTTGAAAGTCATCCTCCCTCTCCGCATTGCAGTCTGATACTATTATAAAGAGTGACCATGAGTTTTATTGCCCGTTCTTTCTCGTGATTCTACCTATAGCATTACGAATGTGTCAGTAAATGTAAAATAATTCAGTAATTAACTTCAATTTTTATGTTCACGAGCGTTACACCTTGGCCTAAGTGAATAAAATGATTTTGACTATTGGCCCAGTATAACGATAAAACCATTATTGAATAGCTAATATAAAGTAATATCCTTCCAGGTGCTATTAGTACATCAAATAACTAAAGTGAACTTTTAAAATTAATAACACAGGAGAATAGCAATATTAATTGTATTATGCACTTAGCTTCTGCCCCAGCTTCGCCGATGGGCCAAAATTAATGGCGTTGTTTGTCCGTGATTTACTTAAAGTTGCGTAGCTAAACGATTTTGAGTTTACTGCCCACACATTTTGCAAATGCTGTTGCTTCAAACTCTTTGAACGTTCTCATGTTTAGTAAAATGTTAGCTCAAGTTTATGCCCAAGGATCAACATGACAATGAGAAAAAAAATCTTTATAAATATTATCCCGTTAAATTGTTAATTATAGCTTGCTAAACGGTGAAGGGAAATATAGTGAGGTAATCTACATGTCTGTGAGTTCTCCAAAATATACTCGAAAGACATGTGAAGTCTGCTAACCAGCACTTGGCCAGCTTAGTGGAATGTGACCTTACTCATCTCATAGCGAGAAGAGGCCCGTGCCTAGCAATGGGACAGTTAATAATGTGTTTACAGGTCTTTTAAAAATATTATGGGGAATTTTCAGACACGCAATTTACCTCACGGGATTTTGTTTCATTGTCACATGTATAAAATTTAATAATTCGTTTTGAGCTAGAAATAATATCAAAATCAATAAACAACCAAGTTAAACAATTCCAACTTACCTAGTAAACTCATTAGCGTGATGCAAATCGACATCTACGTGATGCATGTAAGGCGTCAGAATAAAATAAGTTTACGCAAATACAAGATGCATGCTCAAACGATTTAATGAATATGCAAAGTACGTGTGCTCGCCTGTTCCTGCAACTACTTCAACCTGACACTATGTCACCGTTTATACCAGCCTGTAATATGCCAGTATTTTATTTTTATCTGATAGTGTGATATAGAAAGCATCTGATTTTATGAAGTTTGGCTATATTAGTTCAAAATGAAGTGTTTGACTTAAGAAATGTGAATAATACGCTAAACCTTCCTCAGAGAATACACCATACCTATTGGTGAAAACTGTATTTAAAAAATCCGTTATGTAATTTTAGTGTTTATCACGTTCATAGAGACAAACAGAGGCAGCCGAAGGACTTAATTTTCTGTGTAAGATACTTAGTTAATTTTCTATTCGCATAAAGGTTAAAATAGAGGTACAGAGGGAGCTTGCATAATTTGTTTGTAACAATTCCATCCTCTCTACATACAACTTATGAGATTTACAGCTCATGCATGTAATTGCGTTACTCATCTAAAATTACGGCTTTCTGGCAAGATAATAACATTATCGTAATACGGACACCTGAAGTAACATGACCTGTACATTTAATGTACATTATAATATTAATGTTACATAATAGTATGATATGTACAAATATATATAAACACTGTCTGGAGAGCATGTTGTATAATTAAGGTTTATTGACTCACAATGCTGTTTCGTATTCTATTATAATAATGGACTCCATTTTGCGTTCTGGAACTTTATATAATTAGCTAATGTTATTTTAGCAATGTTGGCTATCATAATCAATCATAAACATTCTTATTAATTATTAAGAACAATGTAGGACTCTTGAGAAATACATAAGGTAAATGAACACTGGCCTAGGCAACCTAAAGGTTATCTAGCCGCCCACTACTTTATTAGTTTAAGATTGACTAAGAGAAAATGCCAAAGACATTACATTAGCCTTTGTACAGAATTATGCAGGAAATGTAAGTTATAGTAGAAGAGACGTGGAACATCGACCTTCACCGATCTGATAACCAGATGAGACGTATTTTTTATGTAATATAATTTATAAATAAATATGCCTATAATAACTTGCCTATCAAAAAGTGCTCACAGCTATTTTAAATTTAAGTTAATTGTAATCAACCGCAAATATAACTTTGTCGTTTATACAAACACTATGGAAAACAAAGTTATTTTTGGTAAATGAAAAAGTGATAGTGATATTTGGATAGGTGAAGATAAAGGGTATGTTAAGTGTTGAGGCTGATGCTAGTAATTAATAAAAACAAACACGGAAGTAATATAGCAATAAAGATCAAATAATTTGATTAAGTGCGAGTCTTAAGAAGAATTTTAAGCCAATGTTGCAATAAAAAAATATGCCATTTTCGACATGTCTACGTAGGGACCGTCGAAATATTGACTTTTCTTGTGTCTATTTCAAAAGCAACAACAGAAATTCAAGAGTTTGAAAACACGCGCATTACAGACAAAACATGCATTTGCAAGATTTAAATGCACATTAAAAACGGACCTGAGAAAAGAACGGTTCAACCGCAGTATTCCGAGCAAAACTTCCATCTTTTCACTCCCATTCTTTAAGAGTTTTGAAAAAGGAGGTACAGAAAACGGTCGAAATAAGCTGAGAATTGCTGGCACATCTATATTTACTGGCCGACTTGGATGTAGTCCTACTAAGACTAGTAATTATTGAACCAGAAACATTTTTACACGCTTTATTTCCTCACAGAGCAAAACACCGAACATTTTAGTAATTGGGAGTTACAGCACATTGCAAGTACAAAGCATCTGTCGTTTTAGTAGACAAGCACTATAAACTCTCATTATTGGAGATTCTATATGCTGATGACGTGTGCCTCATGTCCAATGATATGACTCAGCTCCAAAGCTACGTTGACTCATTATACAAATCTTGTCAACGATTTGGGTTGGTTATCAGTACTTCCAAAACTCAGCTCCTCAAACAACCACCACGGGGATTCGAAGCTGATAAGGCAACACTGACTCTAGATGGCAAACCTCTAGAAGAAGTGACACGCTTCAAATATTTAGGAAGTCACATCAGCAAGATAACACCCTAGCTACGGAGATACCATCGCGCATAGCCAGCGCCGCCGTTAACTTTGGACGACTAAATGATCGAGTCTGGAAGTCCCATGACCTGAACCAGTTTCAGGTCATGGGACTTCCAACACTGACTGAGGTACATTAGATATTCTTATTTTGTTTCGGTCTCATTAGCTTATACTTACGTAAGCATGTCACAACAAAAGAAGTCACGCGTGTCGGAAGACAAAGAGATGACAATCTTAGAAACAAAACGCAATATTTTATTTGAGCGCATTCAAAACATTTACGAGCGATCAAAGACCGCAGCCGCGTCTGACAGTAATAGGGAAGCATTTCTCAGTTATTGTATGACAGTAGATAGTATTCGAACAGATTTTCATAAGTTGTTAGACGATTATAACGCAAGATTGCTTTCTGCTAATCCTGATGAAAAACCGAATTATCAGGCGTACACCTCATTCGAAGATCTTTATTGTATTATTAAGCGTATACAATCGCAATCGGAGGGTAAATGTTCGGCACAGCCCGTTGCCGCGGCCCGCAAGCCGAAATTACCGCCAATCGAGATTAGGTCGTTTGACGGAGATATACGAAACTGGCCGTTATTCTATGCGAGTTTTAAGTCTACAGTGCACGATAATGGTTCTCTGACAGATGCTGACACGTTTTACTATTTAATAGGTAAACTGTCACCGAAGGCCCAGTCCGTATTTGCAGGTGTCACACCCAGTGCTGAGAATTATCAGGTCATATTTTAGTCACTACTTGATAGATATCAAGATACGCTAATTCTAGCGTCTACCTACTTTGACCAAGCTTTAAATCTTAAACTGTCCGGTGCAACATCTGTCTCGAATTTCCAGCTGTTTATAGATAACTTCGTAACCGCGGTTAATTCTCTTAGGAACTTAAAATTAGAAGATCTTTCCGACTTTATGTTGCTTCAACTCGCTTTAAAAAAGGTTGACACTGATACAATTCGTGCTTTCGAGATGACGGAACGCAATAATAAAATACCTACACTAGATAGTTATATTTCGTTCATCAAAGATCAGTGTCGCATATTTCATAATACACAGTCTAGTTCACCTAGCCCGTCTAACACTAACAGCAGCAAACAAAGGTTGAATAAAGCGCGAAATAGTAATAATAACTCGGTCCCTAATCCACAATCTTACGTAACATGCTCGGAATCTAATAAAATTAATTCACAGAAGTGTCTGTGCAGTAATATAGTGCACGACCATTTCTACAAGTGTCCCGCCTTCAATGGTTTAAATCCAACTGCTCGTTTCAAGTGCGTAAAAGATAACAAAGCATGCATTAATTGCTTAGGTATAAAGCATAAAACGAGTGTTTGTTCTAGTAGAACGAGATGCCGCTCATGTAATCAAAGACATCATTCACTGCTACACTTCGATAAAGGTAACCCGTTGTCAAGCCAAGCCGCTAACCTTGACACACTTACATCGCAGGTGCAGGCTACGATAACTGCGCCTGCCACGATTCAGAATGAAATATCGTTGTGTACGACATCCATTGCGCGGGCGGCACGCACGCGCGTACGGCCTTCGCGCGCTTGTAGTGATCAGAGCAGTGCTAAGCCGCGATGTATGGCGTCTAAGACTGTTCTGTTAGCGACACCGCAAGTTATCGTTTATGATGTTTATGGGTCGCTGCACATGGTACATTGTCTACTAGATAGCGCGTCTCAGACCAATTTAATAACGTTTGAGTTGTTCAAACGCCTCGAATTGTGGAATAACTTTAAAAATACGAACTCAATAGTCAGAGGGATCGGCGGTTCAAAGAATCATTGCAAGGGTTCCATAGATATTAAAATACATTCGCGTTTTGATGGAGACCTTAATTTTAACATTTCTTCGCTTATCGTGGAGCGTATTACGGACACATTGCCAAACGCTAATGTGGACGTATCGCTTCTCACACACCTCGAGTCATTGCCGCTGGCAGACTCGGAGTTTGCGAATCCGGCAGACATTGATGTTTTGATCGGAGCCGCAATATTCCCGCACTTACATACATACATACATAGACTCACGCCTGTTTCCCCGAAGGGGTAGGCAGAGGCATATTAAACGCCCACTTTTCGCCAGTGTTTTGATCCCACGTAATAGGTGGCGAGCCTATTGCCGCTTTCGGGATATTTTGTTTGCCAGAGCCTCGTCCGTTGATCGGCAGGTGCACCACTTGCAGGTGAGGTTGGCTTGGGACCCTAAGTTCTTGTTGGGAACCCTATGCACCCACTATGCTTCCCGCACTTGCTACTAACTAAAGTAGTACGTAGTGAGCAAAATAACTAACCGCCCGCTATTGAGACGGTATTTGGGTATGTGATTATGGGTACCGTACCTATATTACATACTTATCAATACGTTACGTCTTGCTGTTGTTCTGTTCTTCAAGAAAAGAATATTGATTCTCTTCTCAAGTGATTTTGGGAGCTTGAAGAGGTTACCGCACCGCCCTCGATGAGCCGTAAAGATCTCGAGTGTGAAGAACATTTCCGCGCTACCACTGTTCGTGACGACAGTGGCAGATACGTTGTGGCGTTGCCATTCTGTGGTGACCCTTATTCGTTAGGCGACTCGTACGCTGCTGCGCTCAGACGTTTCCATTGTTTGGAACGTAAACTTGATGCATCACTTAAGTTACGCAGCGCCTATAATGACGTCATTCGTGACTACATAGATAAAGGTTTTTTGAGTGTAGTTGTAAACAACGAGGGCAACTCTCTACCCTCATATTATATCCCACATCACGGCGTAGTTCGCGAAGATAAAACCTCTACTAAACTTCGCGTGGTTTTAGATGCTAGTTGTAAGACTACCTCGGGTCAGTCGATTAATGATATTTTGCATGCCGGCCCCAATCTACAGGGTGATTTATTTAACATCATAATAAAGTTTCGTATTTTCCAAATCGCTCTGTCAGCTGATTGCCGCCAAATGTTTCTCAATATCGGCGTTCGCGAATCTGACCGTAGATTTCAACGGATCTTTTATCGTTTTGACAAGAAAGAACCTTTATCTGTGTATCAGTTCAATCGTGTTTGTTTTGGACTCAAGTCTAGCCCATATCACGCGTTACGAGTTGTTCACCAGTTGATCGCTGATGAAGGCGATCACTTTCCCGCCGCAGCGGCTGTTGCCACTTCCGCTTTGTACATGGATGACATTGCCTGTAGTGTCAGTCATATCCGCTCCGCTAGCAATTTCTCTTTGTGAAGAGCTTATTCAGCTTTTCAAGCGAGGCCAAATTGATCTTGTCAAATGGACAAGCAACTATAAGGAGGTTCTCGCACGCATACCAGATTCTCATAAAGCTTCTCCAGACATTGAGTTTGAGAAGTCTGTACCGCATTAGGTTCTCGGTTTACGCTGGGACAAATCCTGCGATAGTTTTCGGTTTGACGTCTCACCACCAGATGATAAGTGCACCAAACGCACTATGCTGTCCACAGTGGCTCGACTATGGGACATAATGGGTTTTGTGGCTCCCACAATTTTGTACGCCAAGCTCTTGATCAAAGAGCTTTGGCTATCAAAGTGTGAGTGGGATGAAACACCCCCTGACCATATTGTCGCCGCTTGGGCCAGTTTTGTATTGAGCTTACCGCGCTCCATCAAATTACTATTCCGCGTCATCTTGGGTTGGTAGATGGATGTACCATCAACTTAATAGGTTTCGCTGACGCCAGCGAGCGTGCTTACGGCGGAGTCGTATATCTGCAAGTCCGCATTGGTTCTAACTACTCGGTGCAGTTAGTTTGTGCCAAGTCTAAGGTCTCGCCTGTTAAAACCATTTCGGTTGCGAGACTGGAGTTGTGCGCGGCCCTTCTGCTGTCTCAGTTGCTCCACAAGGTTCAAGACACAGTTTTGCCCCACTACCCCATTAATAAAATATACGCAATTTCCGTCTCCAAAGTAGTGCTCGCTTGGATTCATGCTTCTCCTCATCGCTGGCAGACTTTTGTCGCCAACCGCGTTAGCAAATTGATTGGACTGGTTCCTGCTACTTGTTTCTTGTTCTGGTATTGAGAACCCCGCAGATTGCTTGTCTCGTGGTGTCACTTCACTTAATCTTCTGCATCATCCATTGTGGCATCGTCGACCTTCTTGGATTTCCCATGATCCGTCAGAATGGCCCATGCAAGCCTTTGACCACAGTGCAAAAAACGAAGATGTACCCGAACGGAAGTCTGTTTCTTATCCCGTGATTGCTGAGGTTGCGGAGTCTCCCATCTATGCACTCGCACTACGCATGTCATCGTGGTCTAAGTTACTCCGCGCCATCGTTTATGTCTATAGGTTTCTTAGGCACCTACCTAATGAGACTTTTGTATCAAGTACTGATATCAAATTCGCAGAATGCAAGTTACTACGAGCTGTACAGGCTGCTCATTTTAGTAAGGACATTCAAAATTTGAAAGACAATGTACCTTGTTCTCCCGCTATCCTTAGACTCAAGCCATTTCTCGATGAACACGGCGTCATACGCGTTGGGGGTCGTCTGTCAAATTCGGATGAACCTTATAACTACAAACATCCTTGCATTCTGCCGCGACATGATCATGTTGTAGACCTTCTTGTTGATTTTTATCACAAGAAGCACCTCCATGCCGGTCCAGAGTTGCTTATGTCCTTACTTAGGCATAAGTATTGGATTTTAGCCGCTCGACAAATAATTCGTCACAGAATACAAAAATGTAACGTCTGTTTCAAATTTCGTCCGCGTCCGACTTTCCCTCCCATGGCCGATCTCCCTAGCCAGCGCGTCAACCAGGTTGCTAAAGCGTTTACACACACCGGTTGTGATTACTCAGGACCACTGCAGTATACGCCAGTGCGTGGTCGAGGTGTTAAAAGCCGTAAAGCCTGGCTATGTATTTTTACATGCTTAACGACGCGCGCTACGCATTTTGAAGTTGCGACAGATTTAAGCACGGTGTCATTCCTGGCAGCCCTTAAACGATTTCTCTCACGGCGCGGCCCTATACAGTGTTTGTACACGGATAACGGCACTTGTTTTGTGGGCGCAAGCTCTTATTTACGCGACCTTTATAAGTTTCTCAGGGAAGAATATCGTACTCGTCTTCAGGAAGAACTTTCCATAAATCATATTGACTGGAAGTTTATTCCACCAGCATCACCACATTTCGGTGGATGTTGGGAAAGCATGGTCAAAGTAATTAAAACGCATCTCTTCAAGGTTATAGGTCAACAGATCCTCTCTTACGAAGAGCTTTTAACTGTCCTTGCACAAGTCGAGGCACTGATCAACTCACGTCCGCTGATGGCATTGAGTGGTGACCCTGCAGAACCATCCGCGTTAAGCCCTGCACATTTTCTGAGCACAGTGCCATTATCGTCGTTTCCGGCTCCTTAAACAGACTCTTCAAGCTTGCTCCAGAGACATACTCTGCTGGATAAACTCGTGCAGTCGTTCTGGTGGCGCTGGCGTGCGGAATATCTACACCAGCTTCAGGCTAGATCCAAGTGGAATAGTCCTGCATCCCCTATACAGGAGGGTACGTTGGTCGTCATAATACATGATAATGCTCCGCCGCTTTCATGGCCGTTAGCCATCGTAGAGAAATTGCGTACTTCCAAGGACGGTACAACCCGCGTTGTTACCGTGAAAACCGCTAAGGGGAGCTACGTGCGCCCTGTTGTACGTCTCTGTCCGCTTCCAACTCAGTGAGATCTAGCCTGAAGTTGGATCTACCTCTTAGTTTAAGTATTTAGTTAGTAGTTTTCGCTGTTATTGCGTTTGTAGTTTTCGCTAAAGTTAATTTAGATTAATTTTATTATCATATCGTTGTCTTAGCCTATTGATGGTTTATGCGGTAGTACACCCAACATTGCTAGGTTCAATTCTATTTCTTTTAAAGGCAACCCTTTAGGGCCGGGGGAATATGGTAGCGCCATCTACCTTTCCATTGAAAACTAATCACGTCAACGTCAATGGTTCGTCGCTTTTCGGCCAATCCGAGCGATCCTTTTCATAAATCCCCTCCCGAAACACCTCGCTATTGGCCGCCTTGCTCAACGGCGACGCAGAACATTCGAGACGCCGAGAACGTGTCCGCCATCAGTATGGCGGACACTTTCTCAGCGTCTCGAATGGTAATAATTATAGCGGTGCGGTGCGGTACAGTTACCGCACCGCAACGCTATAATTATTACCGCTTATACAAAACTCAAAACCGCTCGCGAGTGAAAGTGATTTGTGTAGTGGAGTGATTCAAGCAGCTTCATCTCGAAAACACCAGGAGACTCCCCTTCTGAGAAGAAGAAGATTGCCGTGCAAGGTAAGAGGTTCCTTTCTACACCATACCTACTTTCTCTCCCATTCCAATCCTAGGCGACCAGAACTCGCCATCCTTTAGATACAGTCCATTTTATTAATCCTTCTCCAAGTCGCCTAGAACCTTTGGTTTCGGTGTAACGCCGAACCAATCCCCTTTAAGTTTTATTTTCGCAGCAAAATGTAGCCCATGTCTACAAAATCTAATATTAATATGTTATGTGTCACGCTACAATTATCTGGTTCAGCTAAGCAAGTTTTGACATTAATACGGAACATATACGTATACACACCTTGGCATTTATTATATTGGTAGGATATCTCATAATCTCATTTTGTTTTACTTTTCTCTTAAAGCGATTAATATTATTGACTTTAGTTTCAAATGGTTCATTGCAGCGTACATCGCTCAGTTTAGACAACGGTTACGAAATATCAGATGCAAAAAAAATACGTGGTATAACATCCAGAAAGACAATTCTCGATGAATGTAAAAGCAACAGAAATAATATCTGTGCAATATTTTAACATGCAAGCTCAAAGGGTCCATTAAAACATATATTAACTCTCCGCTTAGATAAAATCTTTAGACTACACCAGCGGAGACAGATTATGCAGTAGTTCATCTTTAGTATGACAAATAGCGTCACCTTAACTCCCCTTAGAGAATACTCGAAGCACGAAGATATATTAATGGTCAAAGATAGATAGATTAATGTCAGCATATATCCGCTTAGACCTGCAGCGATTTTTTATCTGTGTCAAGATGTTAGCAGAATTTATGACACCGATGTTTGTGAATGGACGTTGGGGTGTGCTGAAATGCTAGTTAGTGGTGGCAAATGTGAAGAGGGTCGTGAATCATTTGAGCAAATGTATTATGACCGCTTTTATTAATTTGCAATGCATTATGTTTAATGGCCAAAATCATTTTGACGAAGGGATGCAATCAAAATACGAAAGTATAAAAAATGTACAATGCTACATTTTTGGTACAAATACAAAAAATATTTAATTCTAAGTTAGTAGGGACGGTGCCAAAAATCGCTATGTATCGATCGTGGTAATATCATCTGTGCCAAACGGCATACAAATTCATTAACGAAATAAAGTGAGTGAGTAAACCTAAACATGATTCAATACCTAAGATCTTAACAACCCATTCTCGGATAATCACCATCTCAGAAGGCATAACATAATTTATGTCTTATGTTTTTTGGTCGGCGGTTAATAGGGTAGTGTCTTGGTACAATTATTATTCTTAAATGATTAAAAAATAATACTTTTTGTGAATCTGTGTTTTATTTATATACAGTTATTTATTAACAAATCAATGCATGTTCCTGATATTGTAAAAATCTAATACATTTAGTGTTATAAATACGTAAATGTAACTATGAGTTCTAAAATGCACGAAGCAAACAAATGTATCATAACATTTCCTTTGAGGTCGGCTAAAATAAGCAAAACTCAAAAGCCTGATTAAGCACGTCATTAAGGCAACTGCAGAAAAGTAATTAGCAGAAACAGCTGGTTTGCATATGAAATTGTTAAAAACACATTTCAACAGTTTTCATAAAATTGTCTCTTACGATTTGAAAAATGGTAGTTGCGTTCGCTTCCCTTTTCTGCAACTGAAATAAAATTTTAACCTTGTTTTTAAACATTAATCAATGTCACGGTCTTTCATGAATAATGATGGCTTCGAGATAAAAGTTTACGACGTCCCTTTGCTAAAATGCAACCGTTGCAGATGGCTTTATTACAAAAGTTTAAATTTAACTGAATTCTGTCCAGTGTTATAAATTGTTGCAAGTCTTGATATAGTTTTTACGAGTGCAGCTCAGGGTTCATAAATTTAAAAACTATTTTGTATCTTTTATGAAATGTGTCGTGGAACTCTAGTTAGTGCTTTGTTTAGCGTTTCAAGTTGCTTCGAATCTACCCTTAGCTTAGCTTTTGCTTGTGGATTAACTATTAAAAGTTGTTTCAGAACAAAGAATATCTAGACTATGAACAACAAACCGTGGATAACAGAAAGAGTTGTTGCATTGTCACTGGCAAAAGGTTTAAATTTTCAATAAACAATTTCTTTGAACATTGATTTTACTTATTTCCTCGTTTGTACTGATTACTTAACCTACAATTTTGTTACTTTTCTTTGAGATCAACGTTTGCTGTTCTGAGCTGTTTGGCGTTAGTGTAATCTGTAGTTATTGGATACCACCATCAATAATTTAGTCTCTTCTTGGGGTTTTAGACTGGCTTAATCTTCCATTGCTGTATTCTTTTCCTACCACAATTTGTAAAGAAAGTGTGAAATCAGCAATTACTTCGTACGTCTTCTTACGTCTTTAGTAGTAGATAACTCACCATTGGCAACAATTTAAACTGATTAACGCGAAATGTACCGTTAGATCTTAGACATTTAAAAGTATTGCAACACTATCGTAGTAGCTTTTCTAGATTGACTTATTGTTGAAATATTATGTAGAAATAAACTATTTATGAATAGTTATAGATTACAGTTAATTTTATTTCATTCTAAAAATAAAGCTGAATATTGTGATATTTACTGCAATTTTTACATCTGCATTAAACACTTCCAAGCTAAGTTCAATATTTCAACATTACGCTTCGTTTTCTTTCGGATATCAGTCGCCTCTATCCACAGTCTCTAGTATTTTGATCGGTAAGGAAAACGCATTCATTCTTTGCCTGTACTTATAAACTTCCAAAATAAACATAGAAAACACATATATTAATGGTTAGGATAGGGCAAGAAATATTAGCACTAAAATAATTCAACAACGCAAAAAAACGACGGTTCCTACGTAGATAAGGTCAAGTCAAAAATCGAGGTTTACAGGAGAGCGTAGTTTGTGTTCAACACGCCCTAGAAATAGTTTTATGACCAATAATAAATATTTTCTTTCTACAATATTTTAACAGTGTTAAGAGATTTATAATGCTATTTACACAATTTTTTTTACGTTTTCTTGAAAAAACTGATAGATGACCGTTTCTACGCTGATAATAAATTAAAAGTATGTCAGTCATGTCTATTATACCTTTTTATACGCTGTCCGTGTGGTGACGGATTAAGAATACGGAATGTCACCACCCCATATTATTCCATGGGTGTCGTAAGAGCCGACAGAGTGAGCATATTATGCAGAGAACAGCACTGTTAGAGAAGGAAACTTGATACAAACCTTGTACCAACCCCCTATACAAGACCGCATTCGCACCGAGTGGCACGCATTTTAAAACACCGTACAAAAAGATATGTAACAGATGTCCGTATCTACGACACTTATTTGTTTTATTTAACATACTTGTCCTTTTATACGATTTGTAAAACAAGGTAAATAAATAAAGTTTAAAAAAAATCGTATGTCAGTATGTGCGTATAGATAATCTTAAGCCAATGTTGCAATAAAAAAATATGCCATTTTCGACATGTCTACGTAGGGACCGTCGAAATATTGACTTTTCTTGTGTCTATTTCAAAAGCAACAACAGAAATTCAAGAGTTTGAAAACACGCGCATTACAGACAAAACATGCATTTGCAAGATTTAAATGCACATTAAAATCTGACCTGAGAAAAGAACGGTTCAACCGCAGTATTCCGAGCAAAACTTCCATCTTTTCACTCCCATTCTTTAAGAGTTTTGAAAAAGGAGGTACAGAAAACGGTCGAAATAAGCTGAGAATTGCTGGCACATCTATATTTACTGGCCGACTTGGATGTAGTCCTACTAAGACTAGTAATTATTGAACCAGAAACATTTTTACCATTTTTACACGCTTTATTTCCTCACAGAGCAAAACACCGAACATTTTAGTAATTGGGAGTTACAGCACATTGCAAGTACAAAGCATCTGTCGTTTTAGTAGACAAGCACTATAAACTCTCATTATTAGAGATTCTATATGCTGATGACGTGTGCCTCATGTCCAATGATATGACTCAGCTCCAAAGCTACGTTGACTCATTATACAAATCTTGTCAACGATTTGGGTTGGTTATCAGTACTTCCAAAACTCAGCTCCTCAAACAACCACCACGGGGATTCGAAGCTGATAAGGCAACACTGACTCTAGATGGCAAACCGCTAGAAGAAGTGACACGCTTCAAATATTTAGGAAGTCACATCAGACAAGATAACACCCTAGCTACGGAGATACCATCGCGCATAGCCAGCGCCGCCGTTAACTTTGGACGACTAAATGATCGAGTCTGGAAGTCCCATGACCTGAACCAGTTTCAGGTCATGGGACTTCCAACACTGACTCTAAATGGCAAACCGCTAGAAGAAGTGACACGCTTCAAATATTTAGGAAGTCACATCAGACAGGATAACACCCTAGCTACGGAGATACCATCGCGCATAGCCAGCGCCACCGTTAACTTTGGACGACTAAATGATCGAGTCTGGAAGTCCCATGACCTGAAACTGGAGACAAAGATCAGCGTCTATAAAGCGTTAATCCTTCCGGTCCTCTTATATGGCTCAGAGACATGGTGTCTATATAGATCGGATATAAGAAAGTTGGATTCATTTCACCTTAAATGTCTTAGATCCATCTTAAGAACAAAATGGGAAGATCGCGTGTCCAACACAGAAATTCTGCGTCGTTCCAAAGTTTATGGTATGGAAGCTCTCCTTATGAAAAGCCAGCTCAGATGGTGTGGACACATGTTTCGCATGGAAGACCATCGCCTGCCCAAAGCCGTATTCTATTCTGAATTAGCTGACGGCAAACGGAAACGTGGTGGACAATACCTGCGATATAAAGATGTGTTCAAAAAGCATCTGAGCACTTGCGGCATCAACCCTGCAAACTGGGAGGAAATCGCCTCACACAGATTGACATGGCGCTCTACCATCTTTAATAAGATAAAATCCTTTGAAGGGAAACGTCTCCAAGACCTTGACGTAAAACGCCAAATACGTAAGGATAGACCTAAAATCTCCTATGTCTATACCTACAATGCCGCAGGCCAGTTATTCTGCCATTCCTGTAACCGGACTTTCAAGACTAAGTTTGGACTTGCGAGCCATATTAGAGCACATGCTCGAAATTAAAAGGAACTGCCTTCGGTCGCCGTTATCGAAATCGATAAGGAGGACTATACTATAAACGATCCTGAGAAGATGCGGACAAAACTAAAGGACTAAGAATAATACGAGCATATCTTGTTATTGTTATGATATTATCTTAAGACTGCAACTGCATTAGTGGCTCGTCTCGTATAATACATAATAATATGACGAAATCTTGCGACTCAATATTCACATACTTTTGATCCGATATACGATCCATTGGGCTAGAAAATTGCTATAGGTCCATCACCGCAGCCATATTCTAAGCTCATTTTACTTTGTATTGTTTTAAAACGTATTCCTCACATCATAAATATTAATTGAGTCGTCCACAACATTTAAAACTAAGTTTCTTAAGTAGTAAAATTTATAGAAGATAATAAAAGTTTTATATACGAAAATTTGAAAAGCTAATTAACGAGAAAAGGATGTAAGCTTCCACTACTTAAAGAAGTAACGCGAGAAACTTTAAGAACTTTATTTAATTTAGTCTGTAAGGAAGGAAGAAACTGAGTTGAAACAAAACAAATAAGTATTGAGGCAAGTTGCCGAAATATCGGCAAAGCAATAAATCCAAGTAAATACATAGACTTAAAAGTGGGTAGCGGAGGTGTATTGCGGATTATCGGGTTACAAACAAGATTGCCAGTGAATTCGAAAATAGCTTAGTAAATGCCGACGCGTTAAGACTAACTACCGTCGCCGCGTCGTCTTTTTTATTTCTATTTTAATGGATGATTTACGTAGTGAACGTATTACGCTGATATCGGAATTTTTAAATTTGGGACTTTGTTGTTTGCAGTAGTTTATTAGTTATTAATTTGTAATACAAAGACAACGAGAGGTATGTCCGTGCGGTGTAAAACGAGCATATTTTATATAACCAAAATAAATATGTTCATCGAAAAGGCACATTAATTTGTATGTGTTTAAATAATGGCGTAATTATTTCATTCTTACATTTTTAAATTGACTTAAGTGGTTAAGGTTCTCTACTTCTATTCATCTTTTGGGTATAAGTATATACATTGCTGTTCTCATTTTTCAGTTCTTGCTCATGATCCAGCGTTACGGAGTCCAGTGCTGGATATAGGCCTCTCCCAATTTGCATCACTATAGCTTTGTGAGTTTTAACCTTTCTTATGCTTAAGAGCAGATCTGCACGAGACACAATAGATTTATAATTATGTCTGGTAACTTAGCATACGAGAGGTTAAATTATTTTTTCGGATATGTCACAAGACCCATCACCAAGCCGAAGTCTACTCGTTTTGGACATCATGTCAAGTCATACTAAGCAAAAATAAAACTTGGGAAATTATTTCTTTTTAAAATAATCTCATTTTTAAGCCGCAATTAGAATTGTGCGCGTACAATTTTTGAAATACCTATAATACTTATCCATGGGCGCATAGGACATCCATAGAACAGGTTGGCATGGTAATTGCATAGATACATACATACATAGTCTCACGCCTATAACCCCGAAGAGGTAGGCAGAGGTGTATTTCTACACCCACTTTTCGCCAGATAAACTTTAGTCCCACGTAATAAGGGGCGAGCCTATTGCCGTACCGGGCACATTTCCAGACTCCGTGAAGCTACTGAGAATTTCGTGACAGAAAAACCCAATAACACTGCCCGACCCAGGAATCAAACCCGGGACCTCCCGATCCCACGCGCACATCTATGCCGTGAGACCATTGAGGCAGTCGTATAGGGTTTGATGTCTGATTTAGTACCTAATTACAATAATTCCATAGTAACTTTAAGCCTCAATATCTCCTGAATCAGTAATTTCCCAGATATGGTACGGAAGTAAAAAATGTTCGCAATGATTGCTATAATATAGGGTTTCAGTTTTCGTTTAGGGTCCTTTTACATCCTGTATACCACGTAACTTTGTTTGGAGTAACCGATATGTCGTGATTAGGTACAGTGCGATAGTGAAAACAGTGGCAGTGATGTTGTACGCAAAAACGAGTAAGAAAGCGGGTAGACCGTTAAACTTGCTCGTAACATTCATCCACTCACAATACCCTCTGTGCATCCGTGAACATGGCGCTTGCCACAGTACCGAAATATCGGTTACTCCAAACAAAGGTACGTGGTATATATCCCGAAAGACAATTTAAAATAAGTTTAAATGACCACGAAAGTTTAAATTCCTATATAGCTTTGTGAGTTGATAAGAGGATCTAACTGATGAATTGGTACAGAGGTTGATGGCAAGTTTTCCGTCCCTGCTCAAAGATACTTTTGGTACCTATCGTAAGAGCTAACTATAAAAAATACCTAGTCACCTCCTATGAATTCACACAAATCTAAAGAAGATTCAAAACGATTTTGAGTTTACTGCCCACACATTTTGCAAATGCTGTTGCTTCAAACTCTTTGAACGTTCTCATGTTTAGTAAAATGTTAGCTCAAGTTTATGCCCAAGGATCAACATGACAATGAGAAAAAAAATCTTTATAAATATTATCCCGTTAAATTGTTAATTATAGCTTGCTAAACGGTGAAGGGAAATATAGTGAGGTAATCTACATGTCTGTGAGTTCTCCAAAATATACTCGAAAGACATGTGAAGTCTGCTAACCAGCACTTGGCCAGCTTAGTGGAATGTGACCTTACTCATCTCATAGCGAGAAGAGGCCCGTGCCTAGCAATGGGACAGTTAATAATGTGTTTACAGGTCTTTTAAAAATATTATGGGGAATTTTCAGACACGCAATTTACCTCACGGGATTTTGTTTCATTGTCACATGTATAAAATTTAATAATTCGTTTTGAGCTAGAAATAATATCAAAATCAATAAACAACCAAGTTAAACAATTCCAACTTACCTAGTAAACTCATTAGCGTGATGCAAATCGACATCTACGTGATGCATGTAAGGCGTCAGAATAAAATAAGTTTACGCAAATACAAGATGCATGCTCAAACGATTTAATGAATATGCAAAGTACGTGTGCTCGCCTGTTCCTGCAACTACTTCAACCTGACACTATGTCACCGTTTATACCAGCCTGTAATATGCCAGTATTTTATTTTTATCTGATAGTGTGATATAGAAGGCATCTGATTTTATGAAGTTTGGCTATATTAGTTCAAAATGAAGTGTTTGACTTAAGAAACGTGAATAATACGCTAAACCTTCCTCAGAGAATACACCATACCTATTGGTGAAAACTGTATTTAAAAAATCCGTTATGTAATTTTAGTGTTTATCACGTTCATAGAGACAAACAGAGGCAGCCGAAGGACTTAATTTTCTGTGTAAGATACTTAGTTAATTTTCTATTCGCATAAAGGTTAAAATAGAGGTACAGAGGGAGCTTGCATAATTTGTTTGTAACAATTCCATCCTCTCTACATACAACTTATGAGATTTACAGCTCATGCATGTAATTGCGTTACTCATCTAAAATTACGGCTTTCTGGCAAGATAATAACATTATCGTAATACGGACACCTGAAGTAACATGACCTGTACATTTAATGTACATTATAATATTAATGTTACATAATAGTATGATATGTACAAATATATATAAACACTGTCTGGAGAGCATGTTGTATAATTAAGGTTTATTGACTCACAATGCTGTTTCGTATTCTATTATAATAATGGACTCCATTTTGCGTTCTGGAACTTTATATAATTAGCTAATGTTATTTTAGCAATGTTGGCTATCATAATCAATCATAAACATTCTTATTAATTATTAAGAACAATGTAGGACTCTTGAGAAATACATAAGGTAAATGAACACTGGCCTAGGCAACCTAAAGGTTATCTAGCCGCCCACTACTTTATTAGGTTAAGATTGACTAAGAGAAAATGCCAAAGACGTTACATTAGCCTTTGTACAGAATTATGCAGGAAATGTAAGTTATAGTAGAAGAGACGTGGAACATCGACCTTCACCGATCTGATAACCAGATGAGACGTATTTTTTATGTAAAATAATTTATAAACAAATATGCCTATAATAACTTGCCTATCAAAAAGTGCTCACAGCTATTTTAAATTTAAGTTAATTGTAATCAACCGCAAATATAACTTTGTCGTTTATACAAACACTATGGAAAACAAAGTTATTTTTGGTAAATGAAAAAGTGATAGTGATATTTGGATAGGTGAAGATAAAGGGTATGTTAAGTGTTGAGGCTGATGCTAGTAATTAATAAAAACAAACACGGAAGTAATATAGCAATAAAGATCAAATAATTTGATTAAGTGCGAGTCCCGTAAGGGTCCCGTAGTTCAGGTATTCACATAACATACCCTTTATCTTCACTTAACCAAATATCACGATCGCTTTTTCATCACCAAAAATAACTTTGTTTTCCATAGTGTTTGTATAAACGACAAAGTTATATTTGCGGTTGATTACAATTAACTTAAATTTAAAATAGCTGTGAGCAGTTTTTGATAGGCAAGTTATTATAGGCATATTTGTTTATAAATTATATTACATAAAAAATACGTCTCATCTGGTTATCAGATCGGTGAAGGTCGATGTTCTACGTCTCCTCTACTATTATATTTAGCATCTAGCGAAATCATTTGTGCTCAAAATGTAATTTTATTAATCTAGGCAACCAACTACGAATGAATATAAGGCTTCATAAATAGATAAAGGGTTTTATTATTTTTTATCGTGTGTTTTGTCGTTGTTAGAAATGGTTTATAATGAACTGTGTTTACTATCATTTCTTATTAAAAATTCTACGTTATTTCCCAATAAAGTAGGTTATTTGTATTTATTTGTGTGTTTTATTGTATTTATTGTATTACAAAAATAGGTTAAGCTTTGTGTATTACAAACATAATAAATGTAGTTACTTGAATAAATGATATTATTATAATTTGTCCTGATTGGCATATCACTGCAAAATCAATATTTACTACTAAAACTAGACACATGGAAGCGCTGAGCTTTTCTACTATGACGTAGGCTGCTATTGCGGCTGGTTTATCTAATATTCCCTAAGGACATATGTAAAATGGGGTTAGGCATTTTAATAAGAAACTTTTTGATTTTCAAGCTACCACTAGATAATGAATTAGGCAAAGTCAAAACTTATAACTCATGTTGTTTTCGCCGCATTCGTGTTGAAGAAACTGATCTTAATCCCCACCATCCATTAGCGTATATCAGTCGCTAATAACACGCTTGACACAGTTATCATTACTGCCCCGTCACCATTAGCCTCATATCTACGCATCAACAACATTACACTTACGGTATCATAATATCTGCCAAACAAACTATTTGCCGCCATTACCACAGCTGTTAATATTGATCACTACTTACATTACTTCCTAATTCTGCTGAACATTTGCCCATTTGACCATATGGGCCATATACTAATGTATACGACCCATTCACGCCAATTTAGTTTTATTTATTGAACACATAAAGTCTAATTTACCATCACAAGTTAGTTATGAAGTTAACGAATAGTGCAATTTGTTAAGTGAATGTTGTTTTCTGTTTAATTAACAGTTTTGACGGTGATAATTGGTCCGTGTTGTCATTTTGGAATATTTATGTTGCTTATATTTCGAAACGAAATTTGAACTGGATCATGATTGATATGTATGTTGTTTGTGGATATGTAACCATTCAGGATTTCTGATCAATAACCACTATTTGTTAGATATTTTACTTAATTCATCTACCCTCTAGTCAAGGAGCAAAATACAGAATTGCATTTTGAGTACCTAACTCTTTATAACTGGAACGGTGTAACAAACGGCCCCGATTATGCCCTTAAAGCTGGTAATACCGTGCGACGCTTTCATCCAATGTAGGTTAAAAGCAAGTTGCATTAAGGTAGCTTGATACGGCAATACAGCCCGTAATGTGCTCGAGAACGCCACCAAGACTATTACAAACATGCTGAATACGTCAGTGTTTAAGCAAAATGTATGGCAGATATATAATGGTTATATTACAGTCCCGATTTCGTCAATGGTTATTATTTGTTTTGGTGGAACAGCTTGAAAGAATGGTTGATAATGCGTTTCTTGGAGCAAATAAGTAAATAACTTCAAGTGCCAGCGTTTGTTAGAGTTGGTAAAGTTGGGTAACATCTAATGGGTAAGAGAAAATGAAAAAAGTTAGTCAACCAGCTATACTAGTTGAATTTTTAAAAGTATTAGATAAAAAATTCTAGGTTACAGTAGAGTGTATTCCAAATATACTGTAAGGAAATGTATTTAGAAAGTCGTGCACTATCGACACATGCCCCAAGATCAGCTAAGTTCAGATGTCCATAACACATTTGATGCTCGATACGGGCAGATATCATATTTTTCTAAACAGTAAATGCAGTTGTTTCCTAGAATAACCCTAGAATAATCTGATGACTCTCTGTCCGATAGAATACAAAGTGTCACTAGTTTCCAAAGTAAAGTCTTTGCATAACTAGTATAACTGTAGGAATGATCGCGATGCGTCTGCTTATATGTCTAGAAATGTGAATAAAACCTTTTTTAAATCAATTTAGGAAATGTCAATATCCAGTTAATGCCCGGCAGAGCATAAAAGCTTAAAAAGCTCATACACAAAGTGAAACGCCAGCCAAAATGGTACTTGAACATCATACGAATGCAGTTCCTTTTAAAAAAGATGCAACCAGCCTTCGTATTGGTGACAAACGAAGCAATTTGTAAACGTTGATTTGAGTTCGGACTGCATTGAGATATGGAGGCTTGTGACGCAAGTGAAAGACGAAAGAGAATTTTTCTTTTCGTTGCACAGTAATAAAATATATTAACGTTCCATCCTTTCACTCATAGAGGCAAGTAGATTATTGTTAATTCAGTGTTTCAAACATTTAAAATATTTTCAAATAAGTAACATCTTGAGACTTTGGACAAAAGGATGTGCTATTTGATAACTGCAAAAATCTGAAGAATAAAGGATACACTCTATGGGACAAAACATTGGCAATTAATTCACAAAAGTTAAAGATTGTCTAACTTCTATGAATTTTTGGAAGAGATATGTTGAGTAAGTATATTATTTCAATAAATATTTTCAAAAGGTTTTAGCAATGATTAAAAAAAAAGATTATTTATATCGTAAAGTAGGCAAATATCAAGTATTCTACGTTTAAATAAAAAAAGAAATTACCACCCGAAGTAGATCAAGGTCATTTTAAGAAAATGTTATTTAATAAATGAATATGTATAATGATATATTTCTGGCCTATGATTCAGAAAACACAAATAACAATGTAAATCAAGAGAAATAACGCGATGAAAAGAATGTGGAAAATATGTGTCGCTTTAGTCCACATATTATAAATGTAGCATCTTTTCAAATATTTATATATGTAGTATTGCACGCTAGAGAGCCACTGGGCAAGGATTTTGCTCGATTCGTTGTTCTTGTATATTGGAGAAATAAGTGGCGTTACGTGTATTAGAGCTATTACGAGCAAATATCATTAGACTTTATATAACTACGTAATAACACGAAATCTCAGAGGCTTGGGATGCTATAATAAGGAGGCTGAAATGAGACACTGATCTATTGAATCGGGGAAGAGGAATTATTTTTATAAAGATTAACTAACGATAACTGTTATGTACTATGTAACTTTAAATATTTTTACAAGCTAATAACTGTGTGAAAGGTTAGTTTTGTAATTAGTCTGTCTATAACTAGCAAATGATGTATGTCCATAGTTAACTGTAAGCACGAGAGAATTTATGACCATCTTCCCATCGCTCGTTGTCTTATTTTTAGGGTTCCGTAACTCGAAATGAAAAAACGGAACCCTTATAGGATCACTTTGTTGTCCGTTCGTCTGTCAAGACCCTTTTTTCAGAAACGCGTGGAGGTATCAAACTGAAATCCAAATCCACTGTCCCTTGATGCTGTGAAAAATTCAAACTTCAAAACCAACGCAATCAAAAGATATAGCCGTTTATGCCGCAAATTTCAGCAAATATTCGAAACTCAAAACCTACTGGTTACTTCCCGTATAGCATACATAAAGGAAAAAAAACCGTATATTATTAGTTACATCATAATAATATAAAAATATTTTTAATAATGTTAAACTTATCAAATTGAAATTCATATCAAATACTCAGGTCTATAATACGTTTAAGCTGTAACAAAATCAAACTTCTATATCAACGCAATAAAATGAAACAGCAATTTAAGCCGTATATTTTCTCGCAACTACTCGCAAGGGAATCAAAACATACAGGGTACTTCCCGTGAACTCAGAATCTTGGTTCCGCAACTATCAACAAAAACCACAAGACATAAAACTTGTTATTGACGATGAAACAATCAACAAGGACAGCAACATTAAGTTTCTAGGGCTCACACTAGACGAAAACTGTAACTGGAAATAGCACATAGATTTAATTTGTAAAAGACTAAATAGGTTTGTTTACGCTCTAAGTCAATTAAGAAGATCAACAAATAAGGAAACAGAACTAACAGCCTATCATGGTCATGTAGGATCCATTTTAAATTATGGCATACTGTTGTGGGGAAATTCAACGCACGTAACAAGACCATTTATTGTCCAAAAAAAATGTATCCGTGCTATTTCTAATGTAGGACCTTTAGATTCATGTCGACCACTATTCAGGGAACTGCGTGTATTGACTCTGGCATCGATGTACATAATGGAAGTAGGCATGTTTGTTAGAAAACACCATCAACTATTTACGAAAGTTAGCGACTATTGTAAATACAGCGCTAGGGATCCGACAAAACTACAAATGGAATCATGTAGAAGCACCTTCCATTACCAAAATTGTAACATAATGTCAATTAAGATATATAATCATATCCCACGTCCGTTGAGAGAATTGCCCTTTCGCCAATTTAAATCTAAGTTAAGACTTTGGCTGGTTGAGAGGTGTTTCTATACAGTTAAAGAGTTCTTTGAGTGTAGACATAACTCCAAATAATGTTTATAATAAACTAGAAGTGACATTTATAATTCAATTCATATTAGCTGCAATATTCATTATATTTTAAATAAGTACTTAATTTCATTATTTTATTGTATTATTGATTTTGACATTGTTTGGTGTTAGAGATTAATGATTTGGTGTATGACATTTGTTATTGTGTTTTCGGATTATTATTATATTTAAATAGTGTTACAGAATAATATAAATAATTGTAGTTAGTAAGAATTTTATCAATTAATCTAAGTTTTTGCATGCCTAACAAGTGCGAGATATGCCAAGTGACTGACATAAGTATTTACCACCAATTGTAAACCATGTCTCTTGCGAAATAAATATTTCATTTCATTCATTTGAAATTTGGCACGAAGCAAAGTCTTATAGCACAGACTAAGGAAAAATTGCGAAAACCATAAATTTTTAGTTACATCATTTATTAAATTATTTTTAATAATTTAGAAGGTACTGCCCCTTTCTTCATGAACCCATTGAGGTATAAAATTGAAATTCATATCAAATGCTCAAGTCAAAACAAAAGGGTATTTCCAGTCGATCCAGAATCTTGAAATTTGGCATAAAGCAACGTTTATAGCACATAGGAAAAATTTTGTAAACCCTAAATTTTTGGTTACATCACAATTTTTTAAATAATTGTATATACCTACAAGTTTGTACGGAACCCTCGGTGCGCGAGTCCGACCCGCACTTGACTGGTTTTTTTACCACAACATTGCCAATACATAATAGATAGCATGCTACCAAATATTTTGAACCATGCAATATTATCTATAAATTATTATAATAGTCATACAAAAGTCTATAGAAATTAGAATACAAAGCTGAGTTTGAAATAAACAATCTTTTGTACTATTTCATAACTCTAAATGTAAAAACGACTGCCTCGTTGGTCTCACGGCATAAATGTGCGCGTGGGATTGGGAGGTCTCGGGTTCGATTCCCGGGTCGGGCAAAGTGTTATTGGGTTTTTCCGCTAGGAAATTCTCAGTAGCAGCACGGAGTCTGGTAATGTGCCCGGTACGACAATAGGCTCGCCCCCTATTACGTGGGACTAAAATAAATCTGGCGAAATGTGGGTGTAATATTTACACCTCTCCCGACCCCTTCGGGGATACAGGCGTGTGACTATAAATATATAAATAAAATAAATGTAAAAACATATTTTATTATTATTTACTAAATATTAAGATATTAGAAGCAATAAGATATCTATAAATATAAAACTAATAGACAAAATTAATCCGGTAAACCAAACCTACAAAATCAAAGAAAGTACAACAATTTGGCCACTCAGCACCAAAAAATATCAGAAAGGTTACAACCTGCAATAAAAATAAAGAAAAAGAAAAACGAACTTATAGTTCCCAAGAAACAGACCCACAATTCGGTTATGATATTGGTAAATGGAAAGAGCAAAAAGAAAGCGGTGACCGGGGGATTCGATAATGCTCTTAGTCCAGATGGAGATTTGCGTACCAAACATGCCAGTTAAGCTTGAACAACCATAATATCCGGTAAAGCTATAGTTTTCTTTGTTCCGCATGTCAAATTAGGTAAATTGACTGTAGCACTAAAGGTGGTTGTAAAATATTGAGAATGATGCTGACCTTTCGTTGTTGTGAATGCTTCAAATACCTTTATGACCTAATTTATGATTTACAGAGGTAAGGTTAGTTTTGCTTTTATTTTACTGGCAGTGATTTTGGCTTGATTTTAAATAGGAGAAAATTGTATTATATTAAGTTTTGATTTATGAAGAACCTAAATCTTGAATTGGCTGTCACAACATTATTTGAATAAATGATCAACAGTTTGACAATTTATACTTTTATTTCTTTTTTCTATGCAGGAAACATTATGTTTGGAAATTTCGTTTGAGGCCTTTTTTTCTAATCTCTCAAACAGTGATCACCAAAAATTAAATTAAACATGTTCCTATACTGTAATTTTCCAGAGCAAAATCATTTCATAAACGCAATTACATAACAAAATGTTGAGAGAAAGCGAGCGAGGCTAATTACTTGATTGCGAGCATAATACATGCTGGATACAGAGACGAACAAAATTCACCTAATGCTCGGATAATGATTATCTTAGCGGAGGAAGCTGGTTTAAATCAAATTAAAGGCAATCAAACAGAAACATGATGAAAGGGAACATTTTAAAGGAACAATAAAATGGGTATATATTATTATTGTATGTAAAAAACTTTAACAAAATGATCAAGTAATGATGTTGGACAAACCATTAGTATGTGGATAGTAATCAAAATGAAAGGATATTAAACAATAATTTTAGAATAAAAGTGCTATTTCTAGATGAACAATTGCACACATGAAAAATTTCCAAACTATTTTTATTCAAATTTTACTCTAAAATTTAGTAAACATTGAGACAATGTGATGAGAATGTTATAACTTGTCTGATTAATATTATTATTAATATAAAAAGGCAGTGATAGCCTAGTGGAGATACCGACAGACTGCCATGCAGAGGGTATCGGGTTCGAATCCACGGCACGCACCAATGACTTTTCGGAGTTATGTGCGTATTGTATTGTTAATTATCGCTTGTCCCGTGCCTCGGAGAGCACGTTAAGCCGTCGTCGGTCCCGGTTGTCATGAAGATCTTAGACGGTCGTTATTGGGTGTCAGTACCTTCTAAATAAACTGACACTAGTCTAAACCATAGAATATCACTATGCCTTCGGGTTGTGGAGGTCAGACAGGCAGTCGCTCTGTGGAAACGCTAATATTCAGCCAAATCCAGTTAGACTAGTAAGCGGACCCCATATTGAAACTGGGATAGCGCTAAGATTATGATTATTAATATAAGATAAAATAGAAGAACCATAAATAATATGTTTTAAAGTTTCTATGATAAATTCCTATAGCCGAAACCTAAGTCACTAACTACCCTTTCAAAACATTCACCAGGATAAAATTATGAGACGTACTTTGGCAAGTGAACTCATAAGGAAACGAATTTATCTCGAGTCGCCACTAACTTGAGCCGAAAGTTTAGACACAGCGTTGTGCCAAATTCCAAAAAAATTTGCTTAACTAACGTCGGTGCTCGGTACTCGTTAGAAGTATCGTATAGGGTGGCTTGTTATTCGGTTATACTAGGATTGGTACGGCCGATGCAACGCGCCTTAAATGCTTATTGATTCTGGCAAGGCGATGTAAGTTACCTTTGTGTTTGTGGTAACTGTTACTTTGTTCTAACATTGTTGTTGTTTATGTAGATAGATGAATGTTATGTTTTCTTGGAATTGGATAGCGTGGCCAAATTTAGTTTTATTTAGAAGCAGTGATAAATATTTTGGAACGCTTTTACAGTTGTAAACAGGTTGTAAACTTTCTGTAACTGCGATGAATTCATTCTTCTATGGTTATTTATATGAAAAGTAGTTATAAAAATTCTACAATTCAAAAATAAAATTCTAAAATTTCATAGAAGTTTTAATAACACTTGACTATTGACTGCCTCCATGGTCCAGTGGATAGTGTATGCGACTGCTGATTGGAGGTCCCGGGTTCGATTCCCGGGTCGGCAAAAGTGTTACTGGGTTTTGCCGAATACACAATAGCAGCCCGGAGTCTGCTGATGTGCCCGGTTACGGCAATAAGCTCGCCCCCTTTTACATGGGACCTAAAAATTAATGGCGAAATGGGGGTGTAATGTTTACTCCTGTGCTCCTCTCCTCCTTCGGGGCTACAGGCGTGTGACTACAAATAAATAAAATAAAAATTTTAATAACACTCTTATGTAACAACTACTTCTTGATCTTTTGGAAAATGTTCCTCAATTTAATTTTTTATTTACTTTCAAACTTATTTTGTATATATTGCAAAGAATACTTAGTACAAATAATACTTTTGCACATTGACGATAAATCACAGAGAGATTCCACCGCATAGTACTGTAGTAGTGACTTCTTGCACCAAAACTACTGCAATATAAAGCAAAATATAACGTCAATAATTAAGCTGCAGGACAATATTGCTGGTATACATACTAAGCTAAAACGAATTGTGTTTAGTGTGTAACAATAATCAGGATGGTCTCGAGCGGTTACGTTGCCAAATTAAATATGAGTAAAGTTTTAGCGAACGCCTGCGGTTCGGTGAATTGGCTCACTTGGTCTAACTTATGCAGGGTCACCAACTTATCAGTTTTACTCCCAAATTTGGGGCAATAAAGCTGATTGGCCATATTAGTGTTAGGGGTGTTTGTAATACCACAGAAAATGCGCTAAGGTTAACAAAATTCAGTAATCATCAAGATGTGTTATTTTCAAAAGTAATGCAAGTAAAACAAAATTAAATGAACAATTCTGAATTCAAAAAGATAGTCATAATTAACGATTGTATACGAAAGATGGAATTTAATCCACAATATTTTGAATCATCACGCAAATAAAGAGCTTACAAGTTTGTAAGAGAGTGTAAGGGTATGTCATGAATATGATGGAGAACCTTGTGCGTGCGTTGGCAGTCATATACTCGTGCAATTTACTGGTACGGAACCCGCTTCTGATAGTCGAGTGTGCGTTTGCTTGAATATTAATTATTGCTTGTCAGTTTGTTTCTGAGAAATAGAATTCATAGAGAAGCATGTTTCAACGTTGTTTCGGTGCGATCAAATATGCAAAGCAATTTGGTATTCTCGGGAGCTGGAAGCATGAGAACTTTTTTCATCTTGTTCTATAGAAATAAGAGTAATAAAAGTTATTAGTATTACAGCCCTTTTCAATATTCTATTTAATATAAGATAATGCCCGCAACTACGCCATGCAGCTGTTCGTTGTCTAAACATTCTTGCGTTACTGACTGACAGACATGGCACAGCTAAAACCTTAGGATGCAATTTTGCATTTATGACGAGCTGAAATTTTGGATGTTTATTCCTTGGGGACCGTAAGGAGGCTAAAAAGGGATTGCCCGACATTCCCACGGAACCGGAGAGAAACGTTTTAAAAATACATTTTATGGTATCTGCGGGTATCCTCTAGTTTATTATCATCATCATCGCCCTAGCATTACCCCGGTTGCATCCAAGACTTACACGCCTTGGAGCCCAAGGTGCGCTTACTAGTCTAACCAGATATGACAGAATATCAACATTTCCACAGAGAGATTGCCGTCTGACCTCAATCCAAAGGGATAGCGATATTCCATGACAGTCGGGACCGACGGTTTAACGTGCTCTCCGAGGCACGGGACAAGCGATAATTAACAATTTAATACGCATTTAACTTCGAAAAATCATTGGTGCGCGCCATGGATTCGAACCCGATACCCTCTGCATGGCAGTCCGTTGGTATCTCCAGTTGGCTATCGCTGCCTAATCCTTTAGTTTATTATATTGGTTTCTATTTAGTTAGGGATATGCTTAGAATCCTATTAATGTAATTATTTTACAAAATTAAATAGAGGTGAATCACCAATGTTACACAAACCGTGATCACGGGATGACCTATCCACCGACGGCAGGTGTCCTATTTACTCCACATATTTTTTTTTACTAATTACCCCATGGAGGCCCGTCGTATAAATAACAGTAAGCCTCATATTGCATAATACATAGATAAACATATATCAAGAAACCCAAAACCATTATCAGAATCCAGGTGCAATATCACCAAACTCCGAAACATAACAAATTAATTCAACTAGCAGCCGTGAACAATTTCGACTACTTAGGAAACTTTAGCACATTGTTAAGTTTAAATGACTCTAAGCTTATCTTGAAATCTCTCGGTTACCACGTGATAGCGGTCTCCGTTATAATGGCTGAAAACATTTGGGAGCGTCATTGTAGCTAATCTTATTAAGCCTAAACTAAAATATGTTTAAATATTAAGTTTGGTGTTATGAGAATCCTTCCATAGACTTTTCCATAAGGTGCACAAAAATGTACGCTATAATATTAATGTGTCCATTTACTTTATAATAAGTTTTTAGAAAGGAATTTTATTTGATTTTATTTCATTTTAAGTTGCTAGTTGTCACGATATTTGTACAAAATTAGCTTGGGTTCTGTCATGCTATACTAAGTTCTGGACAAATAAAATAGGTAAAAGGTAAGCATCGACGCTATCCAGTGTATTTTTCAAAGATAACAAAATCATATATTAAAGAAACAGCTAAATTTGTTTACATTTACATTTATAAATATAACGAAAGGTACAATTCAATAACATTACTTCCAACTAGTTTCTGCGAGAATACCGCAATGAGTTGCTAACTGTTAAAGTATTTCAACACGAATAGCAAGTAATGTAATATTCTGACACGAAGTGATTTATGTTATTACTTGTGAGTAGTAGTTGTAACATAATTAGGCTGGAAATTTTATAAGCGAATTAGAACATTTTTTCATGACAATGAAAAGAAACCAAAAAGCAATTACTTTGATTAACTACTCTATTAGTTACAGAAATTGCTTTTCGGGAATTGGGTGATTATTAACTTCTATATAAAACTTAGTACCGTGTAACCGTTTTTTACCTAAATGTTAAGCTCGATCAATGACCTTGATTATAAATATTCAGTTAATCATCATTCTAACCGGATTTAGCTGAATATTAGCTTTTCCGCAGAGCGACTGCCTGTCTGACCTCCGCAACCCGAAGGGATAGCGATATTCTATGGTTTAGACTAGTGTCAGTTTATTAAGGTACTGACGCCCTGTAATGATTGTCAAAGATCTTCATGACAACCGGGACCGAAGGCTTAACGTGCTCTCCGAGGCACGCGGCAAGCGATGATTAACCATTCAATACGCACATAACTCCGAAAAGTCATTGGTGCGCGCCGTGGATTCAAACCCGATACCCTCTGCATGGCAGTTTGTTGGTATATCCACTCGGCTATCGCCGCATTATAAATATTCAGTTAATATAAAAATAATTTGATATGGTCATTGTAGTTAAGATTGGTACTGTAAATGTTTATGTTAATCTGTAGTTTGGGTTAGTGTCAATGTTGACGAATGCTAAATTTTGTCATCACAATACAAATTTGGTTACTATGCAACTGGACAAATCGGTGATTACTGAATAAGACTACAATTTAAACGAGTTTTATTTTTCACTAATCAGCAATCTTGACCTATAACTTAGCATAGGTATGTTTTCGTTCTCTTCATTTCAGAAAACCTTCAAGACAATAGCTTGATAATTAGTTTCTGTTGTGTAAGATAACTTTATTTTAACCACAAATAGATTAACTAGGATTGCTCACGTGTGGGTTTCTATGAAGGTTCTGTTTAGATTTCATTAGCATACATAATTTTGTGTATTTATTCACCTCTCTTTGGATGGGTATATATGCCTATATTACCAAAAACACTAATGACCAAAATTTCAAGGTCCATTCAGTCGATCAGTCAGTGCATGATCTTTAATTTCAGATGAAAACAGAAGACAAACATACGAATATACCTCGAAATAAAAAATCATTAATATATATCCTTAAATAAGCCAATCAATTAAAAGAGAAATTATTGTCCATCAGAGTCAACACCTAATTGAGTATACTCAACAAAGCTCTGCGTACTCAGAGCTAATCTGAACTAATAGTATATGAGCCACCACAAGGGAACGCCTTGTTCCTTAGGATTTGTCAACTTGATTAATTACCCCTAATAGTTTTTTTGTGTTCTCCATATAACAACCATTTTATTTTTTCATTCCTACCCCGACAACTACCGTCCTAAAAACACCTCTAAGTTTCATAATTTTATTGTATTTCGAGAAATATAGTCTTTACCAGTTGAATATTTGAGTTTTACTATAACCTTCGTCAACACCGTCCTTCAGTGATGAAAAGGTAGTTTACATCTCAGAAGTGGGATAAGCCAATAAAAATATGATGGAATCAAACGATGTTTGACGAAGTACAGAAACTCCCCGACGCAGCCGATCGCGCTCCAGGCGCAGCCTCAGTCGCGGGCGAGATCGTGACTCCAGTCGACGCAGCCGCAGCCACAGCCGTCGGCTACAGGATCGCGAAGAGGCGCTGAAGCAAGAACAGAAGCGGGTTCACCAGCTCCAGTTCGAGCTGCAACGAGAACGAGACGCGGAGCATCAGCGGAGCGTGCGCCGCGTGTCACCGCTAAGGGCGACGCGTGATAGCCGCAGCCGCAGCCGTAGCCGCAGCCGTAGCTGCAGCCGTAGCCGCAGCCGTGGTCGCACTCGTGACCACAAACGCGGCCTACACCGCAGCGCCAGTCGTGTGCCCGATGGGGACTACCGAGGAGATTCTAAAAGGCCACGTAGTCCATCCTTTTCTTCTAAAGACGTAACTCAAATAATTAAGTCCATTAAAGATATCTTCTCATCACAGCCGAACCATAGCTGAGTTTAATCCTTCAGGGAAAAACCAGCGAATGGATATTTGGCTCAAAAAGGTTAATGAATGTGCAATGGTCTACAGCTGGGGCGGGAGGAGCACAGTACACAGTTAAGGGTACTTCTGACTTGTTCTTTTTTTAGGATGTCTCCAATCTGGTCAGAGAACGTCCGCCTAGGTCTTCCCCTTTGTCCTGTTCCATTCACACTTGCCTTATATATCTTCTTTGTCAGTCTATCGTCATCCATCCTCTCCATGTGCCCAAACCATCTTAACATGCCTTTCTCAATGCTTGTCACTATATCTTCTTTTACCCCACACCACTCTCGTATCACACAATTCTTTACTCTGTCGGTCAAAGACACACCACACATACTTCTCAGTGCTCTCATTTGTACAGCATTTATTTTACTTTCAAATCTCTTTTGCAATACCCAACTTTCACTACCATACATAAGGGTAGGCACTAACACACCTCTATGTACAGCCAAACGTGCCTTTTTGGACACGTTTTGACTGTTCATAAACGCTTTCAGAGCTCCATTCACACTATTACCTGCATTAACTCTCCTTTCAATATCTTCTTCATTATTACCATCTCTTGTTAACAACGTACCTAAGTAAACAAACTCATTCACTTGTTCCACTCGCTGTCCATCGATCAAAACATTACAAGCCGTAACGCATTCCTCCTTTTCAAAAACCATAACTTTCGTTTTTCTTACATTCACTTTCATTCCTTTACTCTCTAACGCACCATGCATTATTGCTACCATCTCCTGCAACTCCTCCGCTGAAGTTGCAAGTATTACCTGATCATCAGCATAAAGGAGGCATTTGACGAGTAACCCATTCATCCTTAATCCGCAGTCACTATGTTTTAAATCTTGCAAACAACTGTCCATGAAGAGGTTAAACAGCCACGGCAACGCTACACATCCCTGTCTAACACCTTTCTCGATGGTAAACCAGTCAGTGTATGCCCCGTTTATCCTCACACAAGCTCTAGAATCCCCATAAAGGGATTTCAGAGCTCGAATGAGGCTGCTGTCCACCCCATTCATTGACAGCACCGACCACATTTCATTCCTCACCACTTTATCGTAAGCCTTTTCCAAATCCGCGAATGCGCAATAGACCTTTTGACCTTTGGCCAAAAACTTTTCGGTTATGCTTCGCAAGGAAAAAACCTGATCCGTGCATCCCCTTTCGGAATCCCGCTTGTACATCCCATATTTTCTTGTCGGTTACTTCCATAACTCTTTCAATAAGTACCTTTGCATACAATTTGCCAACAATGCCGAGAAGGCTAATGCCTCTATAGTTTTTGAAATCTTGTTGCAAGCCTTTTCCTTTATAAAGAGGCACAACTACAGCTGTGGCCCAGTCAGTAGGTACTCGGCCGGTGCTCCAGCACAAGTTATATAACCGCTGCAACTGACCAACTATGATGCCCTTTCCAGCCTTCAGCATTTCGACTGTAATCCTATCATATCCTGCAGCCTTACCTACTTTCATACTTCCCAGTGCCTTCACGATCTCATCCACGCTAATAACGCTTTCATAATTGCTATCGTTACCATTCATTTCAGTTATCGGTGTCTCTATCGCCGATCTTTCAAATAAACTTTCAAAATACTCTTTCCATCTCTTCAGCACGCACGATTCATCATTTACTATCTTTCCATTCTCGTCTCTGATGGATGTGTGTTCTGAGGATTGAGTTCTTCCTCGAACTGCACGAACGGATTTCCAGAAAAACTTAATGTTCCTCTGGAAATCGTCAGATAATCTGCTATCAAACTCATCTTTCTTTTCCTCTTTTTTCCTTTTAACCATTTCTTTCACTATTCTTTTTGACCTAACAAAGTCCTTTCTTGCTTCATCTATGTCTACACTCGTTGCTTTTCCCATTCTTTCATTTGCTCTGGCAGCCAACCAATTTGACCAAGCTTTCTTCTTCTCTGACACTGCTGATTGTACATCCTTGTCCCACCATGTATTCTTAACCTTTCGTATTTTCCTTCTCTTGATCACAACACATACTTCAGACGCTACACATACTACCTCTTCTTTAAAGGCCTGCCATAATTCTTCCATATCATTTATGCAATCGAACCTCTCAAATTTTGCTATCAATCTTCGTTTATACTCATCTTTCACATCTTTCTCTTGTAGATTTTCTACCTTAATTCTTTCCAAGACCCTATTTTCATTACGCTCTCGGTATCGCCATCCTTTAAAGAGCCCACTGATCCGGCTCAACACCAAGAAGTGGTCTGTGTAGATGCCGATCCCTCGATATGCTCTTGTATCCAACACATTCTTTCTCAATCGTTCATCTACTATCACAAAATCAATTATACTTCTTCTAACATTTTTCGCCTCTCGCGTATACATGTATCCTCATATGTATCCTTTTATGATCAAACATGGTGTTTGTCACACAAAGGCTCCACTCCAAACAAATCTCAAGCAGTACTTTTCCATTTTCGTTCACACTCTCATCACCAAATGCACCTAACACCCTTTCAAATCCATCTCGCTTTACTCCCACCCATCCATTGAAATCCCCTAACAAGATCAATCTTTCATTATCCTTGCAGTTCCTCAAAATCTCTCTTAAACTCTCCCAAAACTCCTGCCTTTCGTCTTGCTCATGTTGTGATATACCCGTAACTATATTGACCGGGGCGTACACCCCCACAATAAAGAGACGAGTAAGTCCTACTTTCATTCTCATCCACAGTAGCCTAGCATTTACACATTCAAACTCTTTTACACACTCATTCATTCGCGCAGACAGTATTACACCAACTACCTTACAGGCTCTGGTGGCTATCTACCCCAGATCAATACGCCGTATATGCGCCCTGCTTGGTAGTTTCACACCCTTTTCTTTTTGTTTCATTCACACAAAGAACATCAATCTTTCTATCATCCATCATCTGACATACTTCATCCAATTTGCCGTTCATTCCTCCTCCAACATTCAATGTTGCAAACCTGCTCTCCGTAGGCCGCTTTTTGCCCTCGCGGGAAACGAGACGTGATGGGTTGCGAACCTCGTCGCCGCCGTGTGAGGAAATAATCACTCTACAATAAAAACCATCCTGTGTTGTTTGGCTACAATTGCAAAGAGAAAGTGCACCCATTTTCAAAATGCCCGAAGCCCCTACTGAAATGCAGTAGTTGTGACAAAGTAGGACATAAAGCTGAACTTTGTCATTCCAAACAAGAAACGGAATCGAGCAAAGCCGAAAACTATGCTCATAAGTAGTTCAGCCTAACAATAAGTTTACAAAGGAAGTAATTTAAGAAGACATGCCGTACCAAGCGTGCATGGATCTGGGCAGTGAGGTAACCCTAATTGCACAGTCGTGCTTGGCGAAACTCGGGTTGTCTGATGACCAGATTCCATCCACTATGAAAGGTTTCAGCAATAACCTTGCTGGTTCATTGGGCTCTGTAAAGCTAAACATATCTATAGATGGTGTGGAGGCGACTGTCTGTTGCCGCATAGTAGAAGACCAGTTCCTAGAGAAGGACTTGCTAATACGGCAAGCCTTCACTAAACAACCTCATGTAGTTGTTTATAAAGACGTGAATAGGCTACAATTTATACGCGTTGACTCGAAACTACCTAACTTGATTCAATATGATTACGATGAACGCCTTCACAAGGTCAGTATTGTAGCACGCTGTAACCTTCAAGGGACTGCTATTTTTTTTTTTTTTTTTTTTTATTAGAAAGAACCTGTCAAATTGACTTCACGCTGCCTGATGGTAAGCTGACAGTGAAGTCCTATTGGGAAGGCCACCATCCCCAATTGCTGGTTAAGCAATGCGACATGATGGCCCTCACTTTGACGGCCTTGAGAGATGCTTTTTCACGCCCCGCTTAAAGGACCCAGGATCAAGGGAGGAAGGAAACACGTGAGCTGGCAGTGAGTTCCACATTTTTATGGTACGGCAAAGGTAAGACGTACCGAACCTTTTCGTACGTGACGGTATCTGATCTACCGTATAAGGGTGGCACCTTAACCCGGCACGTGTTGTTCGGGATAGGAAAGGAGAGGGTGGGATGAGTTGAAAGAGTTCTTCTGAACACTCACCGTGATACAATCGGTAAAAGACAGCCATTGAGGCTACGTCCCTGCGTAATTGCAGAGATTCAAGGGACTTAGTAGCCTCAAGGTCACCTATGATACGGACAGCACGCCGCTGCATCCTATCAAGGGCATCTAGCAGGTACTGAGCGGAGCCGTTCCAGAGATGAGAGCAGTATTCCACGCAGGGGCGAACCTGAGTCTTGTATAATAGACACAGCTGCTCCGGCGTGAAAAACCTCCTCACTCTGTTCAGGACTCCGAGTTTTCGAGATGCCGATTTAATGACACCCTCAATGTAGTTTCTCTGGTTGAGATTGCGGCGTATGTCCATACCAAGTATATTTAGACTGTCCTGTATCGGTAGTGGAGTGTCCAGAAGAGAAGGTTGCTAGCGTCAAGGTCAAGACTGGAACGTTATTTACCGGCAGTATGATAGTTGATATGAAGGTAGTGGGCAAGCTAGGGGAACAATATATTATTTACGAAGTCAAAAACGGTTCATTCTACGTCACAGTACAACCCTGCGCCGTTCCATGTCAGCTTCAAAAAAACTCGGTGGTCAAAAGAGTAGAATCGGTTTACAGACTTAAATTTCTTCAGCTATGAGCGCTCGCACCGAGTCTATCTCAGCTATGAAAATCGACTTAAGTCTGATACAAATAAATGAGACGGCTCCCGACGAAACCAAAACCAAGCTTTTAGACGTGCTACGGCACCATAAACACTGTTTTGCGCATGGCTTGGCAGACCTTAGGATGTACGAACGCGCCAGACGACCCCAGAAGAAAGAAACTTCCATTCGTACGAGTTAGAAACCCTTGCCTCTTCTTAGGGAAGCCGTGCAAAGTGGTTACTGATTGCATTGCGCTGCGCTTCACGTTTAAGTAACGCGACCTGATACCCCGGATTGCTCGCTGCTGGATTGCCTTGCAGGAGTTTGACTGTCATATAGAGTATAGACCAGGTACAACAATGGGCCATATGGACGCCCTTTCCAGGAATCCTACATACGATACGGACATTACGGACCACGTACCACCACCAGTATTGGTAATTTCCGACGACGATTTGCTTCTGACTTTACAACTAGGAGACCCTGACTTATGTAGGATTAGGGATATTGTCAGCAGTAAACTAGATACCAAAGGATTAGATTAAATAAGAGACAATTATGTGTTAAAGGACAACAAATTGTTTGGGTGCCTAGGGGGTGATGAAGAAAACGTCAGATGGGTGGTTCCGAAGGGTGCAAGGTGGCAGCTGTGTAAGATGAATCACGAGGATATAGGTCACGTTGATTATGAAAAGACCCTGGAACGCATGAAGAAAAGTTACAGGTTTTCAAAAATGAAACGGTTTACAAAAAAGTACGTTAGTGCATGTATAAATTGCGCCTATGCTAAAAAGGCTGCCAATGGGCGAGAGGGATTATTACACCCCATAGAAAAAGTTGCGATTCCATTTCACACGTTGCACGTTGACCACCTTGGACCCTTTCTGAAGTCGAAAAGAGGGTTTACACATACGTTAAATGTCGTGGACTCCTTCACTAGCTTTTGTTTATCAAGCCTGTACGGAGTACTCGTACTCAAAATGTGATAAAAGCGTTGAAACACATTTTTGACATATTTTGAGCACCTGATAGATTGGTAAGCGATCGAGGTTCTTGTTTCACTGTTCATGCATTGCTAAGGTTCGCGTTTGCGGGTTTTGAGGGAAGGAAAGGGAAACTCAAAACCACGGTTGCCGCAGACAGAATGAAACCATGGATTCATGTAGCCTCGTTGTTTAGATGAAACAGACAATGAACAAAGTGATACTGAATCAATTGAATAATTATGCTCTGTCTTCAAATCCCTTCCGGCTAGTTCCAAACTATCCAGAACATGAATGTGATTTTAGCTTAAGTACGTTATGATTTAAGTATAATATAATGCGAAGATGTTGTTTTGTGTTGTTTCAGGTCGGGCGCGAGCTGCAGACACGTTTGTGTCTGGCTTGGTGGTTACAAGGCTACATGGTAACAAGGTTACATGGTTACAAGATTACATGGTTACAAGGTTACATGGTTACATGGTTACAAGGTTACATGGTTACAAGGTTACATGGTTACAAGGTTACATGGTTACAAAGTTACACGGTTACAAGGATAGTTATAAGTGGTTACAAGGTAACATGGTTACAACGATAGTTAATAAGTGGTTACAAGGTTATAAGGATAGTTATGTGTCTATTTGTTTACAAAGATAAAAATAAGCTTTTGTTGAATTATATAAGGAAGTTATTAGTTAATTTACATACTTTTTTTTTTTTTTTTTAACTGATTCACTCGGCTTTCACTATTATTAGATATTATCTTTTGTCCCTAAATTTACACCTGCTCTTCGATCTTCACCATTTTGGAAAAACCCATCCTCACTCAATTTGACAATATTATACAAAATACGTTAAGCAAAATTCTAAATGTGGCCTTGAACGACCGAGTGTGGCTACAGGCGTCCTTACCTTTACGCCTGGGCGGCCTCGGCGTTCGCAAAATTTTCGATGTGAGCTTACCAGCATTCCAGTCCTCGGTCCACGGCACTGCAGAATTGACAGGAAAATTTCAGCACCTACACTGGTCGATTCTGAGGTGCCATGTAAGATCGATTCCGTGAATACTTGGAGAATGGCTTGTGCAAACACCGAGCTAACCCAAGACTTATCCTCTCAGAGGCAGTGGGACGAGCCGCTTTGCAGCGTGGTACCAGAAAATTATATAATAATATAATAATAATATTCTACCACATTCACACAACACCATCTAGTCGCAAACTAAGCAGAAGCTTGTACTATGGGTACTAGATAATGGATAAACATACATTTATATATGTTTTTTTGTAAATACATACATATTATACATAGACACACCCAGACCAAGACAAACATCCATGTTCATGCACACAAATGTTTGACTTGAGCGGGAATCGAACCCGCGACCTTCGGCGTAGCAGTCGCTTACACTCCCGCGGCGCCAACCGGTCGTCAAATCTCTTAAGTACATCGTCCAATGTTGCAGAGCGTGCCCGTTTGCTGGCTGTGGGCGAATGGGAATCGTGGCTTTGGCTTCAGGCACTGCCATCATCTAACAAAGGTACCATTTGGACGATACGACTTGCGGCATCGCTGCATGCCTCCATTTAAGTGCGTCATGTGTTGAAATTACAAACCAAGAGAAGCATAGGCATTCGACTCAAAGAACATATAGCTGACATAAAACATAAACGCTCAACAAAGTCTGCTGTGTGTGAACATGTGGAACAAGGACCCAACCACTACCTGCGATTTGATGAACCACAGATACTCGCAAAAGAACATCGTTTTCTTCCAAGGATGATACGAGAGGCTATTGAAATTAAAAAACACCCTAATTTCAATAGGGAAGATGGTTGGAATGTTCCTCCAGCTTGGGACCCTGTCATAAGGCTAATGAAACCCAAGAAGGACAAAGTCACCAGAAGACCTAAGGACACTGTGAGCTCATTCTGCGTAAATAGTAACACCAGTAGTTGAAAAATGTTCGGGTACTTTGAGATAACTTATACATTCAAGAAAAAGACAAATATCACCTCAGTCTGCCGTGAACATGAATTCTGTAAAGAATTAGAAACGTCGGCTAGTAATAAATTAAAAATATAGTTTCTAGATCTTTAGTTTCAAATGTAATAACTTAGTGAAACCAATACAACGCGATAAAATCCGTAAACTGTAGTTTAATTTCAATGTGTAACATTCGCGTAAACCCAAGAAGATACTGCGTCATGTGTTTCTCTACATCGCTGTCACTCTACACTGCTGTCGACAGCCTTGGTCACCATGGCTTATCATGCAGCAGGAGCGCAGGTCGTATATCACGACACAGAAATCTCAAAGACATACTCCGTTGGGTTCTTGTCACCGCTGGCGTTCCAGCGCAACTGGAACCTCTGGGCTGGCATGTGACGATGGTAAAAGACCAGACGGTATGTCTTTACTCCCATGGAAGTTGAACAGGCCTCTGTTTAGAGATCTCGCAAAGAGACTGTTAGACGCCTCGTGTGACCAGAAGGATGGAGAGTACTTGGTCCAAAAGTAAAGCATTGCCACACAATGTGGCAATGCTGCCAGCGTTCTGGGCACGCTCCCGGTCGACGGCGATGTGTGATGATGTGTGATTCATGACGCCCCTCTAAATTATTTTATTTTCTGTTTTGTCTGTTCTGTATATACATATTTCTTAAGAGATATGAAGATTTTAAGATAGTTAAGTTGTAATATACCTGAATAATATATTATATACATTGTTATGAAATAAATTGCTGGCTCCATGACAAAAAAAGTTAAAGTAAGATTTCATACCTGCATATCCCAGATTTGGCATTCAGCAATCTGATGACGTTATAATTTTATTGAGTTCAAATGCTTTTCGTAAATATCATACAATATTATTTAGCGGGTCTTAGTCGCGATAATTTATTTATTTCAAGGCATAAATACCTCTGTTATTCTCCTACGTTTCTACCTTTCAGGAAAGTGTAATAAAAATAAAACATCAGTCCCTCCGCGACCACAACCGTTGCAAGCCGGTAGAAACGTAGGAGAATAACAGAGGTATTTATGCCTTGAAATAAATAAATTATCGCGACTAAGACCCGCTAAATAATATTGTATGATGTATACAAATCGCGAAAGTTTAAAATCGATTTTCGTAAATATTTTTTTATATAATACTTCTATGATCTGATATATATTGTAACGAATGGCGATAATTGAAAATAACGCCATCTATTGGTGAATGAGAGAACTAGAAGAGATAGGATGTATCGGTGATTTAAAGCTGTTTCATCTATTCTCTAATAGATGGCGTTGCTGTTAATACTAGAACAATACCTCAAGTCTAGAACGCCCGCACGCTACCAGAACATTCGTGATGCGTCTCAAACAGACTAGTTATGTGTTCCGGCCGGTATAAATACCGCGTGAACGCGCGAGTCAGGACAGTTCAGTTAAATAATCGGAGCGATAATCAAGAAGCGAAGGGAAGTAAGTCGGAAGTGTTTAGTGGTGTTTCTAGTAGTGTGAAATAAGTGTGTATAAGTGTAGTTGTGTGTTAAATAAAGTGCAGTTTTTTTTGTGGCAAAGTGTATTTAATTTATTACTGAATTACTGAACCCCTATTATTTAAATAATAATTAAATACTAATATTTACTTTCAGTAACAATGATTACGACTATATTCGACTATTTAGAATAATTATTTACGTGAGGCGAGAGACAGGGCCGACATAGCCATCAACCGCGTAAATTGTATTGAGAATTACTAAACTTAACTAATACAGAACTTTACTTTAGCAAATAGTATTCATTACCATTAAACTTCAACAGTTAATTATATTCATAAGCATATAGAATATTCTATCTGGATATAATACATATACATACATAGACTCACTCCTGTTTCCCCGAAGGGGTAGGCAGAGGCATATTAAACGCCCACTTTTCGCCAGTGTTTTGATCCCACGTAATAGGTGGTGAGCCTATTGCCGGTTATCGTGATATTTTGTTTTTGCCAGAGCCTCGTCCGTTGATCGGCAGATGCACCACTTGCAGGTGAGGTTGGTTTGGGACCCTAAGTTCTTGGTGGGAACCCTATGCACCCTGGATATAATATTAAGTTATTAGAAACAGATAGATTAAGTTCAATATTATTATTATAGACACGCCCGTGTGTCCAAAGTGGTAAGCAGAGCACATGTTCAAAAACCGCAAATAAAACTTAGTCGTTTATACAAACACTATGGAAAACAAAGTTATTTTTGATGATGAAAATTAAATAGTGATATTTGATTAAGTGATGTTAAAGGGTATATAAAGTGAATATTTCCAATACGGAACCCTTCCTAGGTGAGTCCAAATCTCACTTGATGATTAAGTATTTATTTCTAAACCATCACTATACCGTACTCTCATGACGTCGTTTTTTCGTAACATTTGTGCAAATTTGTATTTGGTAGAGCCTTTTCTTACACTTTATAACCAGCTTTATCTGCTTTGAGTTCATATATTATATTATTTAGGTAAAAAATAATGTCTTCACATTCATAATACAATATTATTGATGAGCATTCTGGATCAAATGAGTAGAGCGCAGTGTTCATAAGATTAGAGGGCCAGTATAAATTTCATGAAACAATATTTAGGCTGACACAAACTGCGTTAAAATGCAAATCGGAATCAGACCCTATTGTGCGTCTACGTATGTATCTCTAGCGAAATACTATTGTGATATTGCAACTTGAGGACTCAGTGGCAAGAGCGAAGCGACAAAGACAAATTGAAATGCCAGTAGCTAAATAGCAAGAATTATAATTATATGACAGTACTAGAGGACTCCACCAGCTACGCCTGCATTTTTTTTTTAATTTACCCGTTTTGGCCGATCCCGTGAGAATTTCGGGAAATCCCTTCTTAGTGCACCCCTACGGTCCCCAAGGAACATACATGACAAATTTCAGCTTCCTGCGCCCAATAGTTTCGGCTGTAGCGTGTCTGTCAGTCAGTCAGTAATGCAAGGATTTTATATATTAAGATTTTATGCGCTGTAGTTCTTGGATAAATTACTTACTTACAACTTTCACAAAGAAGCGCTTGAATACGCTTAATATAATATAAAAAAACATTTGAATGATTTCTAGAGTTGCTTAGTAATTTTCTTCACTTCATTATTCTAAGATCTCTAACTGCCTCAACAGTTTATACCATCAAAATACAGATATTTAAATATCTGATTGAATTTAGAGCATTCCTGAATGGCCCACAAAGTTCTGTCCAATTATTAATTATTATATATATATTTCTTGTGTGCGTGTGTATGTCACTGAACTCCTCCTAAACGACCGTACCGACTTTGATCAAATTTTTTGTATGTGTTCAAGGGGACTTGAGAATGTTTTAGATTCACAATTTTGTCCACGGGAAAAAGTATTTTTTTGCTATTTTTTATTTGTAAGTAGTTGTTGGTTTTGGAATTTTTTACATTGGAACCGACAGGCTGCTCTACCATCGCAGTGTCAAATCTATATTAATAATTAGGGGTACGGTAGACTCGATCGAAACCTTACCTGAAAAACATTAAAAAATAAAGATTTCGAGTGGACAACATATACCCGCAAAATTCGGATTGTCGAGTATTTTGTTAAATTCTAATGGTTCTGACAGTCAAATCGCAGTCACCATATTGCCCACTCTAGCGAAACGTCACTGATACCGGATAACATTTTGAAAAATACTACCAAAGAGCTCAGTTATTTACAGTACTACAAAAGTGTCTTAGTACCTACGAAGTAGTTTGTATGTGTAAATACTTTTTACAGTTGTATTTCTACAGTTAAATGACAATAATTATTAAAGAAGTATCCGCCCAATAAAGGAGATTTGTGTTACCTCCAAAGAAATGTTACCCCGAACATACTACCAGAGAACCCCGAATTTATGCGAGCGAAGCCGCGGGCAAAAGCTAGTGTTATTATATATTTCTTTATTGCGCAGTTTCCTGTTTTTACTTTCCATTTTATCCTCCATTGGAGTCTATAAATTGCTCAAGATAAAAGTCTAAAAACAGGTTAAAGCGATGGCCTGTGGTGCCGAAAGCACTGAGGGACCTTAATTTCAAAGTCAACCAGATGAGTTATAGAGCATGTTACAATTTAAACTCAAGTCTATTAATCTAGGAACAAAAGATCTTGACATGGCTGACGGAAAAGTAATCTAATGGAACAATGGAGTTAGCATGTCTGTGGCTATAAACGTATACGTTTTTCTTTCCAGTCTTTTGCAGTCCACAGCTGGAAAAGACTCTCCTAACTTGCATCACAGTAGTAGCACTGAGAGTATAATTGAAGATTTGGCCTACTATAGTAGGCCACGCTGTGCTGGCCGGACGGATTGGTGGCTTGGTATTAAGTTTCAGTCTCTTTACAAGTTCAGTCTCTTCACATCTTGCGACACCCATATAATAATGAGGTAGTGACATTTTGTGTTCTTAATCCATCACCTCATAGGAAACCTATAAGTTTATTAACATGTTATATAATATTTTGGGTTGCATTGTCAAAGGACGCACGCTAAACTTAAACATAAACATTCTTTTAGTTTGGTCAATTAATTACGAGTTCTGAATTAGGGAAAATCCTTTTATGTCCGCTAGGTCTTCTTCTTCTTTCGTGTCAATGGCAAGTCATCTCAATCAAGTTTCAAATCTTGTTCGCCAAGTACAGCCACCCTTACTGGATAAATCCAGTTAAAATATAAGATAAAAATGCTCCAATAAATTCAAATTCAAGTACCACCAATGTAACAGCATCCTAAATGCTCTTCAATCACTGAGCGGACACGGTCTGTTAGTAGCCAAACATCCGTAACGCTGCCAATCTCAGATGCCAAAAGATATTGTTTATATGGACGGAAAGAAAGTTTTAATTAAGACAGCATGGTGTTTTGCATTTTAGATGCTTCTTGAGGTTTGATTTCGTCCCGTATTTAATATTGAATTTATTACTGAGTTATAATATTGATTGGAACTGATTTCTTAAAACTAAAAACGTAGACTGAATAGTAAATCGTGAGATCAATGTAAGGTTCCATTTAGAAGTACTTACAAAAATTAGTATTGATTCTAGATTCATATATACCATTTAAACTAGCGTGTATTCCTTTAAATTATATCTTTGTATCGAAGCCGAGAACCAACCATTCCTCTGTAAATTTGGCATATCCATATCAAGGAAAACCAGTGCTGAAGTTAATGTCTGCTATTACTTGAACTCTCACAGGACTGGCATATTGGCATTCTATCCATTAAACCTATCCAATGCCGGTTACGATACTTTATAATATACTTTACCCGTCACCAACTATAGCTATGCTTATAAACGCATGATTAAGTTAACTGTTTTTTAAACACTATAAGCCAACGACTTTTACAATAATAACATGAGCTTTGTAGTCGGAAAAAGTCGTCAGTACTTTGCAATCGATCGTTAGTACGTGTAAACAGTTCCTCTTGCCTACAAATTTGCTAAGTTAACAAACCAATGGTCGTATTCAAAGCATTAATATCAATTCTATTTGCCGTTTTTGGTGTGTAATATAAAGGGAAAAGGTAACGATATCTATTAAGGTTGTTCAAAAATGAACTAGTCACACTTTTTCACCCATATCATGAAACTAATTTCAAACAAACTTCTTACAAATAAGTCCTACCCAATTCGGAATTTGTAGATCCTTGTTGCCTTGTTGTAACTTTCATTGGTTTCATCGGCAAAAAGCCGTAGAAAATCTCTATTATTATAATATGAAACTGATACTGTAGGACGGAAGGAAATTTCGGCAAATTCTTTTCAATTACTCTTTAAAATTTAATATAATTATGAGTCTGATTTTTATGAGAAGGAGATGATTTTGCTAATAACTACAAAATGAGAAGATGCTTTTAACTTTCTGAGTTGATATAGCTTAATAATTAATTAGATTCATCTAGTCTGGTCTTATTTCTTAATATTAAAATCATAGCTAATATATTTTCTATTGATATTATTCGTGATGAACACGTATTAAACATTAATCACGTGACTGCTTTTGCTGGTTACTTGAAATTACTGTCATGTTAGAAAGATAGACAAAGAAGGTCAAAATGCTTTTGCCTAGGAGTCAGCCCTTAATTTATTCCTTTTACATGTATATAGAAAAAACAGTGGGTATCATATTCAATTCTGACTTGTTACAGATAAAACTAACATCTAAAGATCGTAAAGGAAAATCCAAGAATTCCAGCTCAGATCAAAAGCAGCTTTGAATTTACGCACTGAGTAAAGTTTCTAAATTCGCCTAATGGCGCAAATGCACTTGAGCACCCACTTGTACAACAGTACAAAGACCATTCGCTGTTTTTCGATTATTTTTCGAACTGAACAACCAACCGAGCCGTACATTGCTATGAACATTTTCATAATCTTTCTAGCTATAATCTAATCGGCAAAACCGTCATAGCAATTAATGTACTGGCAATTCGCTAGAAAACTCGACAGAACGTTCGTAAAAATGCTCGCTCAAACACACTCGTTTGTTTTTCTTTTATGTAACATTCGCACGAATGCTCATTACAAGTGAATGCTGAAGTCTTATCAGCACCGTAATATGTCACACACCTCAGAGAGTGAGCTATGAAAATCATGACGTTATCAAATTAAACAGTCAGAATCCGCTACGCTAGTCTAAGTGTGATGTGTCCACACCATATTTTTCGCATATAAATGAAGTCATAACTCAGCAGTATTTAGGTCAAGCGATCCTAAATCATTTGTGGGGGCACGCATTACTTCAGCAAAATTGCCTTGTTGAAATTATTGATAAACTGCCATCCGTTATTATTGCGGGCCGATACTGGTATTACTTTTTTCTAATTTGTTGCTGGCTGAATAATATATTGAACATATATTTTTTTTTAATAGAGGATACGGAAATATACCATACTTGACGTTTGGAAATAGTTGAGTGTAGTTAAATCAGCGCTTTAGGGCGGTTTCAGATTAACGTATTTTTCTGCGCGTATACGGTCGTTTCAGCATACGCGCTTACACGCGCGACACATTACGCGCTTTAAAAAACCGGACTTGCGTAAACGGGCATATTTCGGCGTGTTCGTTAAAAACGATGGTGACATCTTGTCAGTGTTAACATGGATTCTGACGGCTAAGCGCGTTATCGCTCGTACGAGTTGCGCGTGTGCCAAAAGGCGCACCCATACGCGCCTACATGCGCTGCCAAAAACGAGCTTATACGCGCGTATAAAACGCTAATCTGTAACCACCCTTACTTGAGCTAGAAAGAAAGAATGAATTTATTTGCACTAACACAATATTATGACAATAATAACAGTAAAATAAGAGCTAGAGAAAGACAAAACAAAGAAGTAAGATGCGCAAATTTCTCGCTGGCTGGCGCCACCGCAGGCACGGCTTTATCTACTCATGTGGCTTCGGCCCGTGACATGTGACGCGACGCGGGCCAGTGACGCTCGCGCAGAGCGGCAACACGCATGCGCGCACGCCACGCTAGCTCGCACAATTATGTAACTGTTTCTTTCAAAGATCTGAGAAATCTGAGAGAAGCATTTCTAGCTAACCTACTTTGTAAAGCATTACAAAGTGGGTTTGCTAAAAAATGTTGTTACCCACATTAAAACGTTACAAACACACTTATGAATGAACATAAGCATACATTACGCAGTTTCTATTACCCTTTTTCAACCCTCCGCAGTTTATTACCTAATCAAATACACAAAATAGACAAATACGACACATAAGGGTCCTTTCAGCTAGGCTTTATGATCAAGTAGGTTAGCTTTGTAGACGCCAACTTAAGAGGCATTTGCCTTTAAAGGTACCTTTGGAAAAACCCTATAATTCCGTCAAAGTGCCGCAAAGGTCCTCCAAGATATTGTCCTTTTAAAATGTCCAACGCACGTACACATTTTACTCACAACCATATAATGTGGGTCGTTTTCTCAAGTGAGGTCCAGCCCTCATTATTTTTGGAGGATATCATTTGCAACACAGCGTTTTCATTGTTTGTAAGTAAGCTCTTTTTGGGCGACTTTTTGTCTCTCTGTTAGCTCGCTGTGATAAATGCACGATCAGCCTCAAATCCTCTGTGTTGCTATTTTTTTTGTAATATGTTCTTAAGTTCGTAATATGTTTGGTTCCTTTGTTGGAATGATTCAGTTTGAATAATTACCTTTCTTTTAAGTAATGCGTTATGAAAAGAACTTACATATGTAAATATTTTGAATATATTTGCCATATTAGGTAAAATTAGAGGCATAGGCATGTAGTAACCAAATACTGAGATAACGAACAATACACAAAAAAGGCCTCTCAAAAATGATATATCACAGCCTTAATTAATTATGTATATTTCAAAATTGCATTAGTATAATAATCAATTAATCTTATAAATAACGATTGCTAGAGCAATAAAAGCATCTCTTGATAAATTTAAGGTCTGACTAAAGTCTACAATATGTTACATCACGTTTGTGCTGCCTGCGTGGTCCAGTGGATAGCGTATGCGACTGATGATCGGAGGTCCCGGGTTCAATTCCCGGGTCGGGCAAAAGTGTTACGGGGTTATTCAGATGTGCCCGTAACGGCAATCGGTGCACCCCCTATTACGTGAGACCTAAAAATTCATAGTGAAATGTGGATGTAATATTTACACCTCTGCCTACCCCTTCGGGGATACAGGCGTGAGTCTATAAGACCTTGGTACTCTTAGCCTTTTGAATTCAGGTATACACTATTCAGCTGTATACTGTAACTCGGTAAGTAAACAAAATAGATTATATTTTGCTAAATGGTCTAGAAATGACAGGGCCAGACTATAGGCTTTAGAATTACATATGCGTGAATTTCTCTGTTTATATGATCCGTGTAATAAAAGGGTATTATAGAGGTACAAATTCGGACTGAAACATAGATTTTATTTTTATTTAAAAAGTTCGTAATACAGATTAGGTTGATTTGGAAGATCCGAATAATGGGCAAAAGAAACGCGCGAACTGTTACGGAAAGAGATAATATTTCTGAACTAGTTATAAACAGTGGATAGGAGGCTGATATTCGTATTCAAGCATTTTTAAAACAATTCAATGTCGAAAAATTGACCGCTTTTTCGTGAACGTAAATCTGAAAGACTAGAGCAAAATCAAGAAAATATTTCTGCCTATTTATCTCTCAGCAGCGCTGTGATTATATGTTATCTATACTAATATTTTAAACAATTTGTTTGTTTGGTTGAACGCACTTATCTCAGGAACTACCAGACCGATTCTTTTTTGCCTTGAATTGCCCATTTCGAGTTTCTATACAAAAAAGAGAGATAATATAACACCAGACGACTAGATTTGACAATCCATTATTTTATATTTTCTCCTGAGCAATGTAAAAACCAAAACAGCAGCTTTATAGAACGGTCTTTTTCTATTTCCCCGTTAAATTTCCCAACTTCTGTCATAATGAGCTAAAATGTTTCATGTTTTCTGTTTGCCATCGGTAGTAGGTAAATTAAAAAGTGAAAACCGACGTAAAGCTTACTAAAACCTACCGAACTATTTTAATTAGTGAGAATTAATCATGGCGTGGCTTCTATTGGTTGACAACGTCTGTTGTCTAGTGCAAAGTTGGAACGTTTAATGTATGTTACGTGGCTGTACTGAGACTGATTAATATGTTGCTGGTCTGATGAAATGAAATATTATTAATTTGGCATACACACATTATGATAAGAAATAACATCCAAACAATATTAAGTCAAAAATATGTATATAATACTAAAAAGAAAAACAAAAAGAAAAAAAAGAACATAACATAATTATATAAACAAAAAATAACAAACAAAACAAGGAAAAAATTAAATAAAATTTAAAGAAAGAGTAGCATAAAAAGAGGTGGATGTGTTATCAAGAAAGGCAAAAAAAAATATATACATATATACTTAGTATACAAAGAAATGTATACTAAGTATACATTTCTTTTCTCCTGCCAACCAACTGCCTCGTTGGTCTCGCGGCATAAATGTGCGCGTGGGATTGGGAGGTCTGGGGTTAGATTCCATGGTCGGGCAAAGTGTTATTGGGTTTTTCCATTAGGAAATTCTCATTAGCAGCACGGAGTCTGGTAATGTGCCCGGTACGGCAATAGGCTCGCCCCCTATTACGTGAGACCTAAAAATTCATGGCGAAATGTGGGTGTAATATTACACCTCTGCCTACCCCTTCGAGGATACAGGCGTGAGTCTATAAAAAAACAAAGAAATACAAATAGACTAGTAGTAATAGGTACTTTACATACATACACATAATAATCGTGAAAGGAGCACATAAACTTATAAATATTATCAACTGTGATTGAGTGTAAGTAGCAAATAAATGATTATGAATTATGAATAAAGTACATGTTTCTTATGTATGTGTGTTGTGGGTCACAAACAAAATAAAAATAAAAATAAAAATAAAAAAAGAGTAATAATATTTAAATGTGGTAGAAGTATTAATTATTATTATCATTTGTACCCATTCATCCATTCATAATGCAATTATTCAACATTACAAAGGCACGCGGTGGCCGTGTGGTGCGGGGCGCGGGAGCGTGGTTCGTGTTGCCTGCAGCTAATTATTACAAAAAACGCCTTTGCCTCGCCAGTAACCGCGCGACATCCGCATGCATTGGTTTTACAATACGAAACGAGCACGCAGTCGTCTCGTAAATGTAGGCTACATGTATGGAATAGTTTTATAACCGTCCGCTTCACGGCTGTTAGTAAAATCATATTTTCTTATTACAAAAACTGACGTGAAAACGTGGTTTTGTATTCATTCTCTGCGTAGTAATCTTTCTTGTTGTGTGAGTGCGTGGCCAACTCTGGTGTCGGTATATTTAGACCACCATTTTTAGAAAGGCCTATGACATGGCCTTAAGAGCCTTTTCTGTGACAAGTACCACCTTAAGTGCCTACCTTAGGAGTCTAATGTAAATACTACACTCGATCACCCATCCAACTGGCGACCTGTTCAAACGTTGCTTAACTTTACCGACGTTTTGCAAACGGTAAACCAAATCACACTATGAGCGCTAGTAATCACATTCGTTTTAATCACAATACTTAACCTTTAATTAGACGCGAGTCTTTTTATTTTGATGTGAAGTCAAACTTTCTGCAAGCTTTCTAACTCGCTCGGTCCTCGTGGCGCGACTGATAGTGTAGTTCAATTTGAACTTATATTTTAATACAAGTCTAGAGTCTCAGTAGTCGTTAGACGAAAAGCAGTGACTTGCATTGATTTTAGTGAAAAGGGTGCCACATCTACGTTCAAACGTGAAAATGCCAATTTATATGTTGGTAAACTGATATGACCACTCAAATCTCTAATGTTACTCCATGTGGTGACGGGATCCTGCCGTTTTACCAAAAAGATTTTGACAAAATTTCATTACCCAAACAAATTTTAGCAACCTTTTTTATACCATTGCAATATTTCGTATGATTTTACATTACATTACATTACAAGCCTGAATTGGTGTCCCACTGCTGGGCAAAGGCCTCCCCTTCCGACTTCCATTTCTCACGATCCGCTGCCATTATTTGCCAATCTTTTGTATAAGCGTCTAACTCATCGCGCCATCTTCTCCTGGGCCGTCCCCGTTGTCGCTTCCTATTATTTGGGATCCACTGAGAGGTTATTTTCGCCCACAATTCTTCAGGCATGCGACAAACGTGGCCCGCCCAGTTCCACTTTAATTTGGCAGCTGAGTGGCCTACATCGGCAATCTGTGTTTTGGAACGTAGTATTGAGTTTCTTATGCGGTCTGTGAGCTTGACTCCCAAAATACTTCGTTCCATTGCCCTTTGACAGACCCCGAGGGCGGACTTTTGATTTTGAGTCAGTGACCAAGTCTGTGATCCATAGGTAAGGGTGGGAAGAATGCACATGTCCATGAGTTTTCTCTTTAAGGTCACAGGAAGAGATCCTTTCATTAGAGCTTTCATCGACCAAAAGCTCCTCCAAGCGTTTTCGGTGCGTCTTGCAACTTCTTTGTCTTGTCTAGCCTGGAAGGAGACAATTTGACCGAGATATATATACTCATGGACATATTCAATCTTCACACCCCTAACCGTTATAAGGTTATGCACTGTGGTATTGGTCATGACTTTGGTTTTCTCCATGTTCATGTTGAGTCCGACCCCGAGGCTGGCTTGGCTCAGTTGTTCGAGCATGAGGCCTAACTCAGCTGCCGAATTAGAGAAGACAACAATGTCATCAGCGAATCGGAGATTAGTCAGACGCGTTTCCCTAATAACAATGCCTTTGTCGCGCCAATCGTTATAAAGCTGTTGAAAAACATCTTCCAGCGCTGCTGTAAATAGTTTAGGCGATAGCGGCTCTCCTTGTTTGACACCCTTTTGTATTGAAAAAGATGGACCTGTTGAGTGTAGTTTTATGGAAGCAGTGCTATTGATTCGATACCTTTGGGTAGAAAGGTCGTATAAACCAAAACCCGACTTTTCAGGAGAGCAGAAAAACAATTTTTATTTTACATAAAAATTCATAACTTTTTTGTTTTTGTTGTTATAAAAAAATTATCTATGAGAAAGTTTCTTAGAATTTGCGAATGAAAAAGGTTAAATCATCAAAACTTATCTATCTTTTTTAGTTTTAAAGTTAGCTTGGATTTACGTCTAAGAAAAAATCAATTCTTGGTTAATACACCCCATGAAAATGCACTTTAAAAAAACTGTAAAGGTCGTATATCCATTTTTGGTAAGCTTATGGTCACATTTACTATCGTAAAAACCCATACATGTAGTTTTTTTGCATTAAAAACCATTTGTAATCATAGATCAATTGAACTCTGACTAATAAACAATCCTGTTACTCTCAGAATTAGTAGGAATTCAATCATTATTATTCTAATAATCAATAATGGTCGATTCAAATAAAATAAAACTTCCTGAAATACGAAGTCAACATTAATTAAGTATTATAATACCTTCTTATCAACATTTACTATCATTTCAATAATGGTACAACATACCTAACAGGTTTAACATTTTAAATTGAAAGATTATTATAAACACCTTAAACAGAAATGTGAAATAAAAAATCGACTTAGTCATAAAAAAACAAAAATTATTCAAACTTCTTCTGAATTAAAGTAATCAAATTAAAATAATCTTATTTTAATTTTTGTTCATATTTAAATGTACTTAATTCAATAAATTATTGAATTAAGCCTTTGTACTAAGGCTTACTTACTAAGTAATTTATTGAATTGCAACTAAATAAAAAAAATGATCAAGCACTAAACGTAACTTATTTATGATATAAATTTGTTTTCAGAACTAGTTTAAAATTATTTATGAATTTTTACTATAAACTATTTTAATTATTATTATAAATTATTTCAAAACAAGTTATGAATTATTGCTTGCAACATTGCAAATATATCGGTTTCTCGAAACAAAGGTAGGAGGAGTAGAAGGTACGTGGTATATAGCCCGAAGCACAATTTAAATTTCGCGATACCTACCACAAAAAATAAAATTTCTAAATTTTGTAATTACATTTCAGAATCAACTTGAAGTTACGTGAAAATTTAATTTTAACCCATCCCTAGCAGATAAAACAAATGTGTTGTAATTTAAATAAATGGATAATAGGTTGACTGGTAGAGAATGCCTAAGGCATTAATTCCGCCTATGTACCACATTTTTGTAGTGCAAGAAGTTAAATAAATAAATAATATACGAGTATAAAAAGAATCATTCTGAATTACAACTTACCGAACTCAGCACCTACTCGCATGAGTATATGCGAGTAGGTGCGACAAGAGTGTTCTAGCCTTAATAAATTGTAGCACGTAGCTATTGCGATTTGTAGGTATTAATTGTGGTAGCCGCATACGACTGATCAGTGACGGTAGCCTATTAAAAAAACCATAAATATCTACCCTAAACTGGGAAAATTCGACCGCCAAGAGCCTCAGTATCATGCACTGAATCACTGGTATCGGTTTTCGGTTTATTATTTATTTACACCCAATATTATTATACATCTAAAAGATACACTTTTTTTAATACAATAAAACCGTTTCAACAAAGATATAAATCGAATATAAATGTATTAAGCGAAAGACCCGCTTAAAAAAAACATCAACCCACCAAGTACAGTCCAAAGGGAATAATATTTTGCACTAAAAACATTACTCTTTATTAATACAAAGGCAATTTCAAATCTAACCCAATAAAAAAAAGAGTTCATATTTCGATTAACTTGTCTTTCAGTACCCGTTCTCTGAGTTATTAGTCAGAATTCAATTGACCTATGATTATAAATGGTGTTTTAATACAAAAAGAACAACATATATGGGTTTTTACGACAGTAAATGTGACCATAAGCTTACCAAAAATGGATATACGACCTATACAGTTTTTTTAAAGTACATTTACATAGGGTGTATTAACCAAGAATTGATTTTTCTTACACGTAAATCCAAGCTAACTTTAAATCTTAAGAACATAGACAGATTTTGATGATATAACCTTTTTCATTCGCAAATCGTTAGAAACTTTCTCATAGATAGTTTTTTTATAAATTCAAAAACAAAACAGTTATGGATTTTTATGTAAAAAAGTAGTTGTTCTGCTCTCCTGAAAAATCGGGTTTTGGTTTATACGACCTTTCTACCCAAAGGTATGGGTTTTTACTACGGTAAATGCGACTATAAGCTTATCAAAAATGGATATACGACCTATACAGTTTTTTTAAAGTACATTTTCATGGGGTGTATTAGCCAAGAATTGACGTTTCTTAGACGTAAATCTAAGCTAACTTTAAAACTGAAGAAGATAGAATGGTTTTGATGATTCAACCTTTATCAATTCAAATTCAAATTCAAAATCCTTTATTCATTTGGGTCACAATGTGACGCTTATGAACGTCAAAATAATAAATTTCTAAAATAATTACTTAAAGCCTCTACATTTACATTTACAGCCACGTTCGCAAAGCAAGGGCGTAGAACCATGACAAAGAACGGGCAATAAAACTCACGGTCACTCTTTTTCATCGCCAGGTTTTGCATAATACACATAATTTACATTTTGTAAGGTGCTGCAACTGTTACACCTTCTATATCACTTGTATATATTTACTGTACATAATAATACTCAAGCATAATACTTTTGATGTTCATTTGGTTAGCCTCCTCAGAATAGACATGGTGAAACAGGAGCATCCACTTACATTTATACCTAACTAGAGGACGCCAGCAGCTACGCCTGCATTTTTTTAAATTTACCCGTTTTGGCCGATTCCGTGGGAATTTCGGGAAATCCCCTACGGTACTAATTAGTACACCCCTACGGTCACCAAGGAACATACATGCCAAATTTCAGCTTCCTGCGCCCAATAGTTTCGGCTGTAGCTTGTCTGTCAGTCAGTCAGTAACGCAAGGATTTTATATATTAAGATAATGCAGACAATTCGCGAAAGTGATCAGAACCATGATGGAAATGATGCAGTTAAAATTCTTCTTCTTCTTCTATTTCATTCGCAAATTGTAAGAAACTTTCTCATAGATCATTTTTTTATAACTTCAAAACCAAAAAAGTTATGGATTTTTATGTAACAACAATTAGTTTTTCTGCTCGCCTGAAAAGTCGGGTTTTGGTTTATACGACCTTTCTACACAAAGGCATCGATAATTGGGTTTTTACGACAGTAAATGTGACCATAAGCTTATTAAAAATGGATATACGACCTATACATTTTTTTTAAAGTACATTTTCATGGGGTGTATTAACCAAGAATTGATTTTTCTTAGACGTAAATCCAAGCTAACTTTAAAACTAAAGAAGATAGATAGGTTTTGATGATTTAACGTTTTCCATTCGCAAATTGTAAGAATCTTTCTCATAGATCATTTTTAATCACTTTCGGGTTTTGGTTTATACGACCTGTCTACCCAAAGGTCGATATGCAATAAGGATTTACGACGTCGAATTTAAACTATGCTTAGGTAATGCATTCAACACATTAGGGCGTATAAACCATTTACAATTAACGACTATTTTTACGCCCTGAGTTGATAAAAATTATGGTCATTACATCATAACAAAACTACAAAAAATAACATTCGGCTTTTACACTGAAAATTTACCTTTTTTAAGAGGCTATGACTAAAAATTTCTGGGTCGTATTAACCATTTTTGTGTGAATTTCTACATTTCGTATATACAGATCGATAGAGAAAAAAATTCCGAGAAAAATGGTATATATAACTCAATTTGGCCAAAATGGTTTATACGACCTTTCTACCCAAAGGTATCGATATATATGTTTTTAAGCAAGTGTATATATGTGTTATCAATTCCTTGTTTTTAAGGGAGTTCAAATATGCTTCTGTGAGATAAACTGTCAAACGCTTTGGAATAGTCAACGAATGCGAGATATAGAGGAAGATTAAATTCTTGGTGTTTTTCGATGATTTGGTTTATAGCGTGTAAATGGTCTGTGGTGGACAATCCGCGTCGGAAGCCGGCTTGTTCTGGCGGTTGGTGCATATCAAGTATACCAGATATTTTATTTTCTTTTATTTTGATAAAAACTTTATATAAATGTGAAATAAGGCTAATAGGCCGGGAATTATTCAAATCTGATTTGGAACCTTTTTTGTGTAATAGAATTATTTCAGAATGACAAAAATTATGTGGAAATTTACCGGTTTGCAAAATTGTGTTAAACAGTTTAATGATATACGGCAGTAAAATTGGCTCGCCGATTTTTAACGATTCTGTTGTAATGCCATCGTGGCCTGGGCTTTTATTGAATTTCAAGCTGGTCAATGCTCAATGAACTTCGGAATCAGTGACCATGGGAAAATCGTTTGGACAAGAGTAGGTTTCGTTTCTAAGTGGATCATTCCCTGAGTATAGTGATCTATAATATTGAGAGCATATTTCAACAACTTTTTCCCTGTCACTCTGCATCACACCGTTGCCATCCTTTAATTGTATAATTGAGGATCTGTTTGGGTTTATCCCACGTATTGCTGTTCTCAAGGAACTATTATTGTTTAAAGCGGTGTAAACTGTTTGCGTATTATGGGCTCTAACATCTTTACGGATACTTCGCTTAACTCTTCTATCTAGCTCTCTGTAGTAGGTGGATTGGATGGTACATTTCTGCCTCTCCTCAATTAAACTTATTGTATGGTTTGTGAGGATTTTCATCTTTTTCTTGACGTATTGTATTTTTTGGCTGGCTGTTTTGATAGCAACTTTAATGTTATTGTATTAATTTTCTATTGAATTATTTTCCGTACTATCTGATTCTAATTTACTAAAACTGTTTTGTAAATGCAGATCGAATTGTTCTTTGTTAGCTATAAGTATTGACTTATCTAGATTTTTGTTCACGTGTTTAATCATTTTGTTTCGATGAATTTTCATATCAAATCTAAGTTACTCGTAATGGCCTGTGGTCTGAGCTAAATTTAATATTATTAATTGTTTCTATATTAACCTAATGGAAGGAAAGAGGAACCCACCACGCACCCTCGAATTGACCACCCCAACTATTGCAATAGAAAAAGTTTGACAATATCGAACTCCTCTAAAAGGATAAGGGATATAGGAATGGTATGGGTTCCAGGAAGATACCTGACTTGCAGTATGCGCCGACTATTCTTCGACACGTGTTCCGCCTCTGCACGAGGCATCCTCAGGAACGATGGGCAACGACTGTCGTTGCCCATCGTTCCTGAGGATGCCCATACCATTCCTATATCCCTTATCCTTTTAGAGGAGTTCGATATTGTCAACCTTTTTCTATTGCAATAGTTGGGGTGGTCAATTCGAGGGTGCGTGGTGGGTTCCTCTTTCCTTCCATTAGGTTACAATGGAGTTCCGCCAAGTAACGCCTGATTCAATCAACTACGTTTCTATATTGTTAATTATGTGTTTGCTTGAGGAAAGACAGAAATCAATTTCGTTCTTTGTGTAACCATTTGGAGATAGCCAAGTCCATCGACGTTGAGGTTTTTTGGAGAAATAACTATAGCTGATGCTAAGATTTTGTCCGAAAGCAAATTCTAGGAGTCTTTGGCCACGTTCGTTCCTATTTCCTAAACCATAAGGTCCTAAAATGGTAGCATTATCCGTTGTGGTTCTTGGGCCAATTTTAGCATTATAATCTCCCATAATCAAAGTCCACGTTCCACGATGTTCGTCACAGGCTTTGTTGAGTAGGTCATAGAAATCTTCGACATCTTCGTTGCTGTATGTAGATGTGGGAGCATACACTTGGATAATAGTTAGTACTTTTTTATCAGTTATACGCATCTTTATAAGAGCAATTCTGTTAGAATATGAAACGAATTCTGTGATATTATCTTACCAACGTTTCGAAACTAGGAACCCAACACCATCAGTAGTATTTGTATCGCCATTGTAGTAAAATATGTTATTCTTTCTTTCTAAAATTCTTTCTCCTTCCCTTCTAACTTCCGCTAGTCCTATAATATCCCAATTGAGAAACTCTATAGCATTTTCTAATTCCAAAAGTCTTTCTTCTATACGAAGAGTACGAACGTTATAAGTTATGATACTAAGTTTTTCAAGGTCCTTTTTGCATGCTCGAGTTGTTTGGCAGTAGGTTCCCACCCGGAGATTATCACCCCTGACCCCAGCGTGCACTTGCATACTGCCAATAGCTGTGCACTGGCTGGAGCTGCCGGGCACGAGGGGATTGGCAATATTTCGGATCATTTTTGTGAAAGGGGGTTTAGACATTGTAACCCACCACGCTTGTCTAGTGCGTGTTGGTGGGTGCACAGTAGACCTTCTGACTTGGCCTGTGGTTGCTGCCGTTGACGATCAAGTTGTGACCGTTCATCCGCCACCAAACCGTATATGCTAATATCCTGTACTGATACTAGCTATTACGTATGATTTTAGTACGCATATTTTTATTTGGTCAAAATTTTACTTGCGTTACAATTTTTTGTGAAACGGTTTTTTGCTGAGTAATAATTTGGCAAATTAAATTATGCGATAATTTTTTTGTGAAGTGAAAATTCCTTGCGGTCAAACAAGGGAGACTCTGTGGTGACGGATCAGAAAAGTGACACAATTCATTTTCTTCTGTGTTCGGATGTTATTAATGAAAATACACGAAGTAAATAGTATCTCTGCGAGAAGACAGATTTTTTTTATATGAAACCCTTTACCAAGCGTTTGGCCAGGCTGCCATAGTCAATAGGCCAAGTTCTCTTATTGACTCACAGTGGTAAGGTATCGCATATAACGGCAGGCCTATGTCCTGCAGTGAACTGCCAAAGGCTGTAACTATAATAATACTGTAAAAATAAATACTTTCAATAACCATTTTGTAAGTGGGTGTCAAAACATTGGACCCAGTGAAGAAACCAAGCGACGATCCAAAATGGTTTATTAAAAGGCCCTTCTTTAATTAATTTCTCCAATCTATCAACCAAAAACTTTCCACATTTCTACCCAATTACCTATCAATACTCTTAAAGGATTTCATCCAAACAAATTCACTAGACAAAAAACCAAAATATTTCCATCAAAGATTGTATCATTATATTGAAATCGAAGTAATCGTTTTAATTCAATTGAAGAAATAGACTGAACAAAAAGTTTGATACTAAAGTTCAAAGTAACGAGAGCTCGTTAACGTTTCGATAGTTGAATGCAGAAGAATAAAAGACAAAGATAGTTTTATAAGGAAACTTGAGAGCACACTGTGACTTTCTATCGTTTATAGTAAATTAAGGAACTTTAGACCCAAGTGGCGGAGTTTAGCAGCCATTATCTGGTTAGGGACAAACTCATTTGATAGAAAACTTAATGAATGAGTTATGTTTCATCCGTACCTAAAGAAATCTGAGGGGCGCTCAATAACACTTTTGTAAAGGAGATTGTACGTTTTTAGCGTAGTGTCAAGCGGCGAAGCTCCCGCTTAAACCACTTTGTCAACCCTGAAATAAATAGCTATGATAAACAAATATTTTTCATGTGTCTGTATACCGATTTGGACGTTAAAAAATATGAATCCTAATCACTTTAAAAAACGTTTTATTTGTTTGTTCGATAAAACAAATTTATAACGTTATAGCACATTAATCTCAGGGACTAACAATCGGATCTAAAAACAAACTTTTTGTATTTAGCGGACTAATTATTTGCTACATCACCATACTTAGGTGTCAACGAATGAGACGTGGCGAGTGAAACTGTGGAACACAGCTAGCTAGTCTAAAAATTCACACGATACACACATTGAATAATAGCAAGTTTAATATATATAATACTTATGCAGCTTGTTATTATAAGTTCCATCATGACACACGCTCACTTGCTCACACTTTGATCGCAGGTAATAATAATGATCATTGATATTCATAAGTCACAATACTTCGTCAAGAGACTCTCCACGAAGTCTGCCTCCTTTATCTATACATACTAGTAACCAATCAAATCTAACCATTCAACCAATAAATGGTAAGTGGAAGTTTGTTTGCGCCATATATTAAGGTCTAATAATATCACATCAGCCTTGTATTAAACTGCCACACAGCTTTTTATGGGCTTGGTCTCACTACGAGAAAGATTAGACCACAGCTTACCACGCTGGCTAAGTAAGGTTTAACAGACTTCACATGCTTTTCGAAAACATTGTAGAGAGCTCTCAGATATGTATCTTTACATATTTTTATTTTACCGTGAAATAAGCAATCATTAATAATTTTATATTTAATCTAAAGTCGGCGATTTGTATTCGAAATCCTCTGCCTACTACGTTCAAGCTATAATTTAAGCTCCGGTTAGTTCCATTATAATAGGCTTAAGTAAAGCTTATTAACGTGTCTACATAATATATTATAACGCTTACAAAGCAAACAGCGCGATAACAGAAACACCTACACATTATAATATTTTACAATACGTTTAAATTGTGTTTCTAAGTTGTTCGTACGAATGTAAGTTTCGCAAGGTCTGTTGCGTCACATACCTTGATATGATATTGTTTTGTGAAAGTTATACCAAGTTGCGTGTTTATATTTTTTGTTTGTGATAATTTTAACTAGATAGATAGAAGTAGCTTAGTATTTATTTGAAAGAATAGTTATGACTGAAGTTTGTAATGGGTTTGAGAAGGAAATCGTAAACTGTTTATAATACATTTGTATATATTTAAGGATAGGTACATAACAATGCATTTATATTAAAGTTATAAAATCACGATGTTATGTTTGGTTTGATTTCGAACATTCATGAAAATTTTAAAAGAAAAAACGAGTAGACTATTGAGAATAATGCCAGTGCCAACCAAGCATCACTCCTTACTCTATGGATCGCTACAGAAAAGCTAAAAGCTATCCTCATTTCTCGAAAACTTCCATCATCATTCAGTTGTCACTTTTTGGAAAGAAAATAAAAAGAGTATAAGAAGGAAGGCTCTGACCCATGACACACTCTCTGAACAAAACGCAATAGTGGGAATACTTCTCGTTTATTTTCTGTGAGGTGACTCACCGTACTAGTCCATACAATTTATAACCAGCGTGTTTTACCACTCAGGCAATACGATAATATAATTTACATACCATTATGCGCATACATTACAAAGTTAAAGAAATCTCCCTTGGACGGCCGGTTGGCGCAGCGGTAGTGTAAGCGACTGCCACACCGAAGGTCGCGGGTTCGATTCCCGCTCAAGTCAAACATTTCTGTGCGTTAACATGGATCTTTGTCTTGGTCTGCGTGTTTCTATGTATAATATGTATGTATTTACAAAAAAAAAAGTATATAAGTATGTTTATCCATTGTCTAGTACCCATAGTACAAGCTCTGCTTAGTTTGGGACTAGATGGTGTTGTGTGAATGTGGTAGAATATTATTATATTATTATTATATAGCTTAACAATATTCTTTCACAGTCCGTCTTAAAGATCTTTTAATAAAAACCCATAAATCCACCATTAAGATAATATTATAGTATTCCAATATCACAGCAAGCTCATCGGACAATATAATTTTAAAGCTCTGTGCTTCCAGGTACCAATTTTTTCAGTCGAGACTGAGAATTTCAATCAGGCTATCTCACCACCGCAGTTGTAACAAAGGAATAAAAGTCATTGTTGGGTAGAAATTACAGTCCAAGTAATACTTTCAAAGATGCAATTTTTATTTAAAAGCCGCAGGGCGAGTGTTAAGAAATAAAATAGGTACGGATAAGACACGGCGTAACAAGCGTTTCCGTCGAAGCTCTATGAAGTATAAAAGTACATTTTCGTTCAATTTGTATTTAAATAGTGAGACAAGACTGCGGTCTTTTTAATAAGATTGTTTATTGTGATGAAGAGATACTGGATGCTGTTTATTTAAATGAGACTCGACAAAATACTTGCATTGTTTGGAGTAGAGTACACAAAAGTTGGAATATACTTTGCAGTGTGATGTTTTAAAGTGTAAAGGATGGGATCAAACACGTGTTTCGAGGTTCGAGTTATAGAGATATATTGTACCAACGTACAGACTAACATTACAATATAAATGGAGGCTAGGCTAGCTACATACTACAGAAGTATTCGAACATATTATTTTTATGAACATTCTGTGTAAAAGTAATGCTGTGTTTATGAAATGTCACAGAAGTGAAAAAATATACACAACCTGACTCTTTTATTCACAAAATGAATATTTCGGTAGGCAGGTGTGTTTCAGCATAAATATTATTATTTTGTTTCCAAATATTTTTGCGTTATTTCACAGGGGCTCATCGATACTGAGTAATTTTTAATTCAAAGCTAACTTGGAAGTCAAAAGATATAATTATTTATGTTTTCAATTAATATATCTACTATTTTCTTCGTGTATTATCCGTAGCCATTTATTACGACACCCAAGGTATGAAATGGGATAGTGACTCTCGCATTCTATATCCGTCACCATATGGACCTGGTACCATGGTTATAAATAAAAGAGTTTAATATTATTTTTTATTAAAATTTTCAAAAGTATTTTTTGGTAGTGAAAGTAAACTACAGGTTTTAGATTTTGGACAATAAAATCCGTAAACCGTAGTTTACTTTCAAAATATTCAATGTTCAAACACTTATAAATCAGTACTGTTCAAGCTATTGGGTTCAACGTCCCATAATATGTCTCTTGTTTCAACAACGAGCTTACATTTGCGTCGCATCGTGTGCTGATGACTAAAGCTGTTCAGCTAGACATGGGGGAAATTCTACATGTAAACATATGTCACAGTACGGGGCTAAGGAACATTCGTAGATCAAACAGAATGCTGCTTGCTGCAATGGTATAATTAGCAAACTGATGTTAACAGCCTACTGACGTACATAAACATTTGACACCTTAATGTCCAGGTTTTCTGTCTGATACGTTTCAGATAAAGTTATTTGCCAGTTAACACATACTTTCATTCTTATGTTGCATTTTTATGTCTGGCATAATTATTAAGTTCATCCAGAGGACGCAAAACTGGAACATCCCTTTTAGGTGTCAGATAATTTTAACAAAAATGTGTAAAAGAGGTACACTTCTTAACTTGGTGAAGTTCTCCATTTCTAGGATTCTGAAAGTCAGTAAAGCGATAAGTAACATCATGGTACATTACAAAGAATGCCCATTATAAATCTTTTGTCACTCATTATTTTTTTCCATTTAAGCAACATGTCCTTTTGGTATACAATAAATTAATATCTATCAAAAAGGTTGTTAGGTAACAAGTAATCCTGGTTGTTCCCGCATGAATTTTCGGACTCAATGAGGCTAGCGACTTACAAGACGATATTCAACACAAAAATATAATATATACACTCACATAATATGCACCTTTGGGAATGGAACCACGCATTAGGAATCAAAATACAAAGCTAAGAAGATGTTACATGTAAATAAAATGAGACCTAAATGTTGCCAGTATACCAATAGCAGTAACCATCGACTAGTAAGTGTTCAGAAAACTCCAGTCGCACTTTCAATGTTTTCACCAGAACAAAAACAAACTAATTTACCTTCTCCTCATTCACAACAAGCGAAATTTCCCATCAAACCGAAAAATCGCATGGGAATCGAAAACCGATGAACATCCCCATAAAACCTTTGAAACGCAATCAGCGGGCCACTTCCAAGAAATTTTAAGGTAACATTGGTGAAGCAATATCTTTACGAGCCCGTGTCATATTTTTTGGGGTACTTTAACGTGAGGACAAAACGGTGTGGTCCCGTGCTACAGAATTAATGAGGTAATTTGTCTTCGACCAGAATAAGGAATACTCATAGCTGCAAATTGAAAGGCATTCGTTTATCGATAGAATGTTGGGTCTCCAACTAATGGGCTTCAGGAATGTTTATTTGCTTTTTATACGGTTTAATGCAAAGTTATAATGTTCGACCTCTTTCGAATGAGTTCACTGGTGTTATCGTTCATTGAGTTTAAAATACTCTTGTTCGATTTTAATGTGTTTGGTGTAAAGTTTTGGTGATTGAGCTCCCCATTTGGAGACCATTCTATTGCTTTTGGAAGTGTTTCAAAGCCGTGCAGTTTATATAGATGCTACAAAATGATTACGTCCTTAGATATTTTGTACCTAATGAAGTTTGCGGATTGAAACTTTGATCACTTATTTTTTGTAAGTATTCAGTCTTAGTTTCATACGTGTATTGTGGTGGTTCCTGCTTCTATAAATGGTCCTAACAGATTGTCTACTTAGACCGATAAGAGATAGAAAGCAACACTAGCTTTATCATCATCATCGGCAACGGCACTGTATATAAACTGTCATACTGCTGGATACAGGTTTCGTATCACTATGAAATAGCTGTAAAACAAAATGGAAATTTCATATTTTCCCATTTTTTTCAAAACACTACAATACCTATCTAATGTGTGTGAAATTCATACATTATTCATGATTTATTAGCACATTACTAATATACATATACACAAAATTTGTAAAACCATACAACGTACATCACAAAATAACTTGTAACATGTGTTATTAAAAATTCACGTCATCAATCGAGTTTTCGCTAAAATCTCAAATTTATGAAGTTAGGCACTTCATGTGACATTGGAGCTTGAACACCGATTGGCAAATTTAAAAGCTGATTTGTAAATGAACGCGAACGAATTAAACCTTAAGGCAATCAACTCGTCTATCGGTCAATTATATTATTACATTGCTCTTTGTATAATAGTCTTGTGATTGATTAAAATTAAAAAGTGTCACCACTCCATTTCATTCCATGTGTCAGGGGCTGCTCAGAAATATATGCAAACCAAATTGTATTTTTGCGAAAAAAGAATAATCGTTATCAAACACTTGACCAGCTTGTCTGGCTAGTGTGGTACTACTGTACCAAAGCCTCCTATTGGTTCAGAAGCTTTTGTGACGCACATAAGGAAAGTACTCTGTCCTGTAGTAGACTGCAAAGAGCTGTTATAATGAATGTGTTATTTTTTTTAAAGCAATTTTGTCAAAATCAACCTTTCATAATACTGCAACGTGAATGCAGTATGAAGCTAGTTTGTACAAATAAATATAGTACATGGACCTTACGCATCGACTGTCATGTTGTAGTGGTATGAAATATTGATTTTGACGAAAATGGAAATTTGAAAAAAAATTTTTTTTTTCTACAAATTAAATGCGATAGGATGCTTCCTGACAATCCTGACTTATTGTTACTCTACGCGTTGTATAACACCTAACAGCAGCGCTTATATACAATTTGCAAGCATAGACACAGGTTCTAACTGGTTTAATACTACAACGTAACACTTACTTATCGTCTAAGCCAAACGAAAGTGTAGCCGACGGGTTAGCGAACTGTTATTAATTATGTACCCTACCTTTGAGCTAACTTGTATAGCTTCGATTTCTTTAACTTATAACTATTATATAATATTAGTTATACAATGCTACTAGTGTTTTGATTCTGTTATCCGGTTATATAGGTGTAACTGGATTTCCTTTCTTTTTTTTTTTAATCTTTATTTATTTATAGAGGGTTTAATCAGAATTGATTATGTCACCCTCGAGGGAGCATTTACAAACAGTTATCTTCTACGATTAATACATATTTCTGCTAATTTAACTAAACATTTGGCTTCCTCCGATAATGGATAGGACAGTATATCATTACATTTCCCGGTCACAAACAAATTTATATTAAACATTTGCATGAATTGTATTCTTTCTGCTTCGTTCCGAACACACTCCACTAAAACATGATAGACATCTTCAATCTGGTTACACTCGGTACAATTTGCGGAGTTGGTTTTACCCATGAGGTGAGCGAATCTATTCAATGGAATGTGACCGGAACGAAGTCTCATTAATGTAACTATTTTATTCCTAGGCATAGTTGACCCATCAAACCACGGAGAATTTCTTACAAGCGGCTGAATAGTTTTGTACCATATGCCTTTCGTGAGCGACCTCTCGTCAAAATAAAGTTGCCAATTATCCCTACATTTCTCATTAATTAGAGGTAAAAGGTCAGTATGATATGGTAACCAGTTCAAAATTATGCCATCCACGAGAGCTTCCCTGGCTAGGCGATCTGCTTGCTCGTTGCCGTACAGCCCGACGTGGGATGGAATCCACTGAAGCGTAACATATTTACCCGCCTCTGACATTCGATTTAGTAACCTTAGAATCTGGTATGCTATAGGAGTACATCTATATTTTGACGTGCAGCGCCGCAAGTGCTGCAAAGCGCTCATTGAGTCGGTAAAAATGACGTAGTTACCACTTCCGAAACTATCAATATAAGAAACTGCCTCTGCAATAGCAATTAGCTCCGTGTGCATTATACAAATTTTAGAATTTATTTTAATTTTGACTGAGGTGTTCATTTGTGGATCAAAAATGGCCAAACCTGAAACATTATTTTCTATCGATCCGTCCGTAAAAACTTTGAAATGGTTTAAAAAATTGGAAGATATATAACTGTGGCATAGATCTTTGATTACATTTGGGTCATATGTATGTTTAGGCTTATCAATTACATCAATATGAGTGATAATATTCTGTACATCCACGCTGCTAACCCATTTATCTAACGAATACATTTCATGTTTGGCGCTGAAATATATAGGCACATCTTTAAACTGGCTGTGAGTTTGTATTAAAATTGGCTTAGTTCTATGACGCCATAGTGTACTTTCTGAACCGGCATATACTTTGTTTAGTAGGTTGACAATTTCGTAGTTACAAGCTTTAGTCCTTAACCAATATTTACCAGCAAGAAAGTATCTTCGCACGCTTAAGGGGGGCAATAGTAGTTCACATTCCATAACATGAATTGCTGTACTGCGTATAAATCCACCAATAACCCGCATACATTGGTTTTGAACCCTATCCAATTTGCCTAAATGGGTTTTACCACTATCACCGTAAATAAAGCTTGCGTAGTCTAGTTTGCTTCGTACGCACGATATGTATAATCTTCTAAGGTTTCGGGGATGCATTCCCCAGCCGGACCCAGACAGTATTTTAAATATGTTAAGTAATTTTGTCACCTTTTCTCTAGTCTCACTTACATGCTTACCCCACCTTAACGATTTGTCAAACCAAAGGCCTAAATATTTAAAACTATCTACTATTTCCAATTGATGATTGTTAATTTTGATGTTCACCGCTGGTCTAAAAAATTATTTTCTAAATACACAAATTTTACTTTTGGCTGGCGATATTGTTAGGCCAATCTTTGACAAAGTGAGAGCAAGTTGGTTCAAAGCTATCTGCAGTTTAAGACAACCCGCGTTTATGTCGCTACACGTGTCGAAGAGTACGAAATCATCCGCGTACTGTAAAGTGTTCACATTGTTAATTTCTTTGCAGATAACAGAAGTCGCAATATTGAATAGCAGGGGAGATAGCGGATCCCCTTGCGCTAAGCCACGCTGTGTAAAACGGCAAATGGTCTCATTCAAATGAATGCTCAACTTTCTCTCCTTTAAAAATAACCACAAATAATTACATAGCTGTGTACCGGCATCACTTTTATCCAGGCATTCTAATAAATAATTTATGTCAACATTATTATATGCATTGTCAACATCTATGAAACATGCTATTGTGGACTTTTTCTGCAAGAAGCCTAGCTGAATATGCATAACCAGAGATGTTATATTGTCGAAAGTAGACCGACCTTTCCTGAATCCTACCGTATTAAAGGCTAAAATGTTATTTTTCTCCACCCACCACTCTAATCTGTTGACTAGTATGCTGTGAAAAACTTTACAGATACAGGATATCATGGAAATAGGTCGAAGTGCAGTATAGGAGTCAATGTGACGACCTGGTTTAGGTATTGGAATAATAGCTATTTCACGCCACTGCGAAGGAACAAAAGTAAATTTGTAAAAGTTGTTGTAGAGAGATCTTAAGATTGATTTTCCATTGTCAGGTAGGTGTAACAACATCGAGTATGATATTTGATCTATTCCCGGAGAGCTATCCTTGTGTTTGAGTACACGATCTATCTCCTGCCTCAATATTGCGGACTCCAACGAGTTATTGTTTGATTTAAAAATAGGATCTTTTGTACAAACATAATCAGGTGTCATGCTTTGTAGAAGTTCGTGTGCATTGCGTTCGTTAACTTGGAACCCGTTTACTCTTACGCCTTTGAACCACCTTAACTTTCGCCAAAATTCGCTTGACGATATTGAGCTATCGATAGAAGAGCAATATTCTTGCCAAGACTTTGATTTTTCCTGACGTATAAGCCTCTGAGCCGCACTAATTTTATTCTTGAGAACTGCTAAATTATCAGGTGTAGGATTCCGACGGAATCTAGATAATGCAAGGCGACGCTCGGCAACTAATTTAGATATATTTACATTCCAATAGGGTTTTGATACAAATTTTGATTTAGGATTAGGGTTTATTTTAATATATGGAATAAAGTTATTCGCCGCTGCTTTAATCAATGTAACAAATCTATCATACGTCAATTGAAGATCATCAGATAAACTAAAATCATTAAAAGATGACTCTAACTGGCGGGTATACGCGGGCCAATTAGCTTTTCTAAAATTTCTTTTAATTTTGACAATGATTTCAGCGCGTATATGTGACGTAATTTTAGTAATCAGATGATCAGAGCCTAAGTTTTCATTAACCGTAGTCCAATGACAATTTAAAGCTATATCTGAACTCGCACAAGCAATGTCCGGCGAAGACTGCTGAAGTATATTATTCACCAACTTTATGCGAGTAGGTTCCCCTGTGTTTAACGTTATAAACGCGTTGTCAACTAGTGCATCGAAAATCTGCATGCCTCTGCGATCGGTCTTACAGGACCAATTTGAGTGATGCCCATTTAAATCTCCTACTATAATAAATTTTCTACTCATTAACGAAAATACGCTATCCCAGTCCCGTTGGGTAGTGTAAGCTGAAGGAGAACAATACACAGTAATCAAATTTTCGATTTCATCCCAGTTAAATATCCTTATTCCTATGATTTCTATGGCTGCATTTGGTACAGCTAAGTTCAGCAAACTAGATTTAATAGAATAAATAGATTATAACTAGATTTAATAAAAATTGTTCCAGAGCTAATAACTTCAGTTTTAGACTTTGGGCGTTCCAATGTATGATATTAACTCGGACTCTTTTCAGATTAATCACTGGAACATAGATAGCCCAAAATAGAATTCAGTATAGGCCACTCCGGCATAACGTCTGCAACTAGTAATACCAACCATTCTATACAACTCTTCAAAACCATCTGCACTTTAATTTGTGTTGTGATACCTCTCATGAACAGAATTTCATTCAATCTCCCCCAAAGTTCCTTGAAGTGTACTGTCCTTTCCTTCTCATCCACTTTCGTTGAGGTTTCTCCTTCATGCGTATTTGGCTCTGGTGAGCAGTTTATCTCCGGGTCTTCGGACCACACGTATGGAGAAGAAGGTCTGCGACGTCTGTTATTGGAAAGCACACGTGCTTGTTCTCGCCGAGGTCCTGGCTTACTTTTTGTTATTTCAGCGAATGTAGGTTTATCTAAGGGAGCCTGAACCTGTGCATCACTCTCAACAGCAAGAACATTTGTTATATCGTCGGACTGGTCTGACTTTTCTTTGGTTGGTACTGGGTCGGGAGAGACATATATAGTGAGTGCTTTCCGATACGTGCAATTAAATTCAGCCATTATGTCTCTGAGTTTTTTCTCCTTAATAAATGCAAGGCATACACTTGCCAGGGCCATGTGTCTACCATTACAGTTAACGCGTTTAAAATTGGTCGTCTCGCAAAGCTGATGTTCGGTACTAGCGCATTTTGGGCAGGTGATTTTATTGCCTGGACACCGTTTTGCAATGTGCCCCAGTTTCCAGCATTTTGTGCACTGGGAAACGGGGAACACATAAGGGTCAACTCTGATGCGCAGACCATCCACACTAACATATGCTGGTCGAAAAGATCCCTTAAAACACAGTCGGACTGATTCGCTAGCTATCCACCCGGATTTCTCCTCGTTGCTTCGACGATTGAGGCGGTAAGCAGAGAGTAATACAGCACCGTTCGGACAAATTAAGGCATTCATAATCTCCTTATTATCGATATAAATGTCTACATTTTTAATTACGCCGAATGACATTTTTGTTTCCATTGCTCGATTTATCCTCCATCCTTTATCAATAAGCTCTTGACAGTTTTCTAATTTCTGGGCACTAACTTCGCTCCTAAGGTCGACGCGAACTTTATAAGGTGATAAGAATTTTACCCTTTCTATGTCTTCTAAGCCAAAAGATTTAAATAATTTTGCCAATGCAAATAATTTCGGCAACTTCTCATTATCTGAAATATAAATTTCGATTATTTCATTTTTAAGTTTTTTCCCCTTTTCTGCAACAACCTGCCACTCCTCTTCGTCTTCTTCCCTTCCTCTCTTATTACTCATCGAGTCGCTTATCAACACTTCCATACTCTCTTCAATGTCAATATTCGATGTTTCCGGTTCACTCAAGCAGACTTCATTATCGGGCGAAACAAGCTTGTTTACGTTCTCTGCATCTTCGCTATTCATTATTAATTATTTAAGTGAATATACGGCGGCGCATCGTCATCGAGTGCCCGGCCGCTAGGTACCTGCGAGGGTCTAGCGGAATGCGCACGTGCGCCGAGAACAAAAGAATTTCGCTCGCTCGGAGTAAACAACTATTATTCGTATATAAAATTATTTTATGTAACACGATTACCTCGTACGAGTACCGTAACAAGACTGGATTTCCTTTCTTATAAATACATGACTAGCTCTGACAGTGAAAGGTAACAAATGGGTGACAATGATAATTAGAAACAAAACAAAGCTATAAACCTAATTTAGAAATATTTGTCGCTTGGTAACTTTGATTTCCCACTTTTGATATTTCAACACATTGCAATTTTTTGTCAAATTATTATTGGCATATACATTCACGCCTTCAATAGTATAGACATGTGTTCCGCCGTCCTGAAGACCACATGGTACGAGTGGCCCTAAATCAATCCTAGACAACGACGCGACTCCGCAGAAGACCTCCTGCCACCTGGCTCTCATCAGTCCAAAAAGATCTCAAGGACATGAGGGTAGATGCTACGCTAAGAAGAAGATTCTTGGCATATAGGTACATTCACACGTCTGTATTTATTATATCTGTCTATATAAAAATTCTTGCGTTTCTGACAGACAGACAGACAAAGCACAGCCGAAACTGGCATGTATGTATGTTCCTTGAAGACCCTAGTGGTACCCTAGGAAGTTATTTACTGAAATTGCCACGGGATCGGCAATAAACGGTTAAATACAAATAAAATGTGCGGGCGCAGCTGTGGGCATCTTCTAGATAGATATAGGTATACAGAGAAACAATGGAATTTTCTTGATTTTGTGTGTGTCTTCTCTTTCACGAGAAATGATAATGTTAATATCAAGGGTTCGTCATCAGCCCTTTATACTGTCCCACTGCTGGGCAAGGGCCTCATCTCACAATGAGAAGGGTAAGGCCATAGTCAACCACGTTGGCCTAGTGCGGGTTATCCGACTTCATATGTCTTTCGAGAACATTATGGAGAACTCTCAGACATGTAGGTTTTCTCACGATGTTTTCCTTCACCGATAAGCAAGCGATAATTACCAATTTAATACGTACTTAAGTTCGAAAAGTCATTGGTGCGTGCCGTGGATTCGAACCACTCAACTATCGCTGCTAGTCAAGGGTAAATTATTATAATATATTTTCCACTAATTACGGCCAGTAACACCCAGGCGGAAATAACGAAGAAAATGGAAAAGCATTTCTCTTTCTCTTTCATAATTTTCTGCAATTCAAAACCATTACACTAATATCAGTAAGTTCTATTTGGTAATCCATACCAAACTACTCCTTTTCATTGACCTATTTGACACTACAACAAGGCCTGTTTCTTCCAACTAAAACAAAGTGGGCCACAACAAGTTTTCTTCTAAGTTTTTTACTTTCTTTAGAATGAACTATCCGCCAGATTCCATTTTATTACTATTGAAATTTTCTTATTACAATAACATGACGTGAGAGTTACGTCTACTTTATAATAGTCTTAAACACAAGGAAATAGCCTGTGTAAGTCGCAACAGAAGTGCTATAACTCCCTTTGCAATTGCAACAATGTCTTAGCCATTGTTGGTTGGTATAAATATCCTAAAACTCCTACTTAGGTTTATCGACAAAGTTACGGAAAAAAACTGTATTTTTTAGTGGATACCGCATGGAAATCGTATATAGTTTATTACATAATTGAAGCACCTCATGACGATTTTTCTATACCCGAAGAAATCAATCTGACATGTAACTGACCACTAACGTCGCTTCGCGGTAGCGGTCGGGGAGAGCTTCGTTCACCTAAAAGTCATTAAGCCTTAGCCAGGCATTCAATAAAAGCATCAAAATCATCAGACCGGAGTAGTGTAGCCTAATCTTGGTACTGATTTCATCAAACGAACTCAAGTTAAGGTGTATACATTCATGGTAAAGGTTTAGGAATACTATTTATAGAATTTGTATAGGTAAATGACCTAATAATCCCAGCACGGATACTGTAATGTATCCGTGCTGGGAGATATCGCTAATTCAGTTATAATTCATCACGCAGTTCGCAACAAACTACCACAAGCAAAATACGTCTAGCAGACTCTATATATGCCTCAGTCAAGATTTGTATTAAAGGCATATGGTACTAAAGTGCCCGCCTCCATTATCACCCAATCATACATCCCAAATAATAATCCAACTGTATTTTTAACTCGATTTCTAATACCACCTTTTTATCGTGAGACAAAATGGCGTAGGCGAGTCATCAAAAGCCTTCGAGTTTCTCAGCGCAATCCAATAAAAAAAGCAATAAAATATATTATTTGTTGACGACTTCAGGCAGCGATAGCCTAGTGGAGATACCAACAGACTGCCATGCAGAGGGTATCGGGTTCGAATCAACGGCGCGCACCAATGACTTTTCGGAGTTATGTGCGGATTGAATTGTTAATTATCGCTTGTCCCGTGCCTCGGAGAGCACGTTAAGCCGTCGGTCCCGGTTGTCATGAAGATCTTTGACAGTCGTAACAGGGCGTCAGTACCTTCTTAATCAACTGACACTAGTCTAAACCATGGAATATCGCTATCCCTTCGGGTTGCAGAGGTCAGACAGGCAGTCGCTCTGTGGAAAAGCTAATATTCAGCCAAATCCGGTTAGACTAGGAAGCGGACCCCAGATTGAAACTGGGATAACGCTAAGAGAATGATGATGATTTGTTGACGACTTCCTACTTCAAGTGAAGACTAACGTCACCACAGACGACAAATCGGTAGCCAATACTTGTACGTTGACTTTGATTACCGAGGAAAGAGTTTACGGATGCATGTTCGAAGTCTGCAGTTCAATAGAATGAAAGACTTAAAATTGTGACGGGAGTTTTCGCAGTTGTTGTATACAAATACCACATTGGGTTTGATGTAATCACGTACGGCGTAATGGTTACAGCGGTTATTTCGCCGTCTAGAACTGCTCGCAGTTCTGGGTTCAATCTCCATACAAGACAAGACTTTGTGTGATCTATAAATAGTTGTCACGAGTCTGAGTGTATTTAGTGTTGTTGATTTAATATTTGAAAAGTTTTCCGCAATTCAGGACTTACTAGTTACACGTGTTGTCTTTAAAAATCTTCTGTGTATATTAAATCCTTGCGTTACCGACTGACCGAATGAATAACAAAGAACGCACAGCCGATACTATTGGGCGCAAGTATCTAACATTTGGTATGTACAGTACAGTCGAACAACTTCCCGCTAGACCACCATAAGGATGAGAATCGCTCAGCAAAACATCGTCGCTTCCAGGCCTACGCACATAGACACTCGTATACAAAACCAGTTTCTAGTGTGCCTCGACTCCATGAGGGAGCCAAAGGATTTTTTTTCAAACTGGTCCTCCGCCGACTTGTTTGATTGTACATAATTATGTTCTTCTTGTAGAAATATAGATTCTTAGTGGACTGTAGGTTGACGATCTTGCTGGTAGATAATGGGCGGGAGGCTTGATGGCGTTTTATGACGTAAACAACGGTTTTTGACACAGAACTTTTTTAACTCCTATAGGACACACAGAAACACATCTGCCTTGCCGGCGATCCAAAATTCCAGAGAGAGAGAGAGAAACAAAGTAAGAATGAGATAGCATTATAGACAGAGTCAAAGAAATATAACCTAAGGCATAGAAGTAACACTAATTAACAACAGCGGTTGCTATGATTGATATCTTCTTTCTAATGGCACATGCACTATGATAGAAAGAGCTGTCGATAGGTTTAGCAGCACGCTCTTATAGCAGCCGCGTGGTTGGCAAACAGTAGACAAAACATAGAGTGAGGAAACCGAGTGTTGTTCGTAACAGTGATGATTTATCGATAAATATTTTTGGTCAAATGTCTAACTTTAGTATGTGTCGATATATTTAAGCCGTAGAAGTAAACAACTAAAATATTGAAATTGTAGTTTTTGCTGGCGACGCAGGACAGTGCTTTGCAAAGACTTGCCAGACAGACAGTACTAAAATAATTCACGTGTTTAATTGTTCGTTTTAGCCATAAAATCTATTGACAAAAAGTATTCATAAACTAATGAGCGACGCGTTGCGTTGAGATGCTAAGAAACTGTCACTTAGATTATGTATTGTACGAATTATACCAGATTGGCTAATGCGGCACGGCAGGCTTTGGCAATTTGTTTGCGTCGCATCATATCACGTTGCTTGCTATCGCTAACGTTGGACACTGCTCGATTTTTTTAGAGTTGTAGGTAATCCGACTGCCACGCCGAAGCTTGCGGGTTTGATTTCCGCTCAAGTCAAACATTTGTGTGCATGAATATGGATGTTTGTCTTGGTCTGGATGGTACTATGTATAATATGTAATATATTTACAGAAAAGTATATATGCATGTTTATCGATTGTCTAGTACTCGCAGTACAAGATATGCTTAGTTTGGGACCAGATATTGTTGTGTGAATGTGAAAGAATATTATATTTTATGGTACAATATTATGTAGCGGACTACAAGGCAAGACGTCTTTGATCAGTCAGGATAGCACTAATATGATAAATAATATAGAAGTAGGTAATTATTATATTTTATTAATATGTTCAAACTAAAATTACACACTTTTTGTTTAGCTTTGGATAAATAATTCTACCGGGTGTGCAATGTCCGGGCATAAATGTAATGTAGGCAGAGCTTTCGGTTTTAAACGACGCCAGGTGCTTTCTGTCTTTAAAAACAGTCTTTCTCAAAATGACGTGAACAAATACGGTGGTACTTCTGCTAAATCAAACTAGGCCGTCCAACGGCATTTATCCAAAGTTTTCTTGTGACGTCATTAATAGGCAACCTGTAATAATAAACACCTTCTTAATAATAAAAAATGCTACTCACATCCCTAATCCATCTACTATTTTATAGATGCAAAAATGTAAGCCTACACACACGCGCGTACACTGGAACACTTGGCTTTAGGTTAATAGACGCTACTTTTAAGGTAGGTATCTAAGTAAATTATGTACATTAAACTGCGCTTACTATCAAACGCGCGATAGAAAATTAGACCGCTGGACGTCTTTGTTTATTGCCAACTTAGCAACCGCGGCTACCCGCTGTCGCTTCCAGCGACAGTTTTACATTCATGTCCGATAGTTAGTTTCCGTATTTATCCCTCAATGAAAAAACATCGATATCTCCTTTCACTGTCAAATCCCATCACTAAGGCTATTAAATCAATAAATGTACAAAATAACAATTTATGAGTTAAATTCATAACACATACGTATGCTAGCTGTTCCTTTGATTTGCAACACAATGATATTGTGTAAACTTAACACTCATTATAGCATTAATACGAGAAAAGTAAATAAATTTGTTGGAAAAATTCCGACTCACTGCTAGAAGATAAAGTTTCTCCTGTTATTTCCGTTCCGAGAATAGCGGCATCCACATCCCGATATCACATACTCGATGTGTATTAATTAATGAGTACACTATTTAATTATTATAAGCTTACTTACTATTTAAATTCAAAAAAGTTATTAAAAATGTAAACACTAACGCCCAACAAATTTTACACTGATGACAGATCACAGCACGGCTATTTAGAGAATGTAGTCAAAGATATGAGTATGTAAAGAGTCTATGCCTCTTTAAATGAGACGCGTAATTTGACGTTATGATTAACCAACTAAGACCAACTGACATTACATGTTGCACGTTCGGTATAAGGAAATTTATAGGGCATGTTCTCTCTAGTCTAAACGTCCAAACTCTTTGGACAGAGTGAATGGAAAATAATAAATGTTACCATCTTAAAATTAAAATAGCTACCTTATTACGTGTTATGTTTTTGTTGGTGTTTCCAACACTTCTCAAGGGGTGCACTAAGGAAAAATTACTAAGAGAAGATTTATTGAAATAACCAAGGGATTGGGCAGTAACGGTAAAATTAAAACACAATGTGCGGACATCATCTAGTGTTTGATATGGGGGTATTGAAGGGTTGAAGAATGACATATGATTTGAAGTTAGCGTGAGTGAAGCCGCAGGCAACAGCTAGTATAATATATTACTTTTAGTGTCTAGATATATATTACCTTATGGCAACCTCATAACATAGTTTTATTAGCTGGTCATCAAATTTGTAGACAAAGCCATATTTATCTTCCCTCTCTCCTTATCTCTCTATTTCTTGTCCTTACACATCTTATTCAGTTTTATATGATAATAAAAATCCACTACCGTAATTTTCGCGTTTTTTTATCCCGTTCATTACAACGAATCAGCAAGTTGAAAAGAGAAAAAATGCTCCGCAAATACATCTTAATGTAAATTATACTTGATGTCTCTTACATTTACCATCCAAAATGATTCATGGAGTAATTTATAGTCGGCTTGGTCAGCAATATGCGATCCCTTAGTAAGTGAGCTATTTGTATTATATGGGCCGATACTCGTATGAACATGGAATTTACGATTTCACTGGTCTCAAGATTCCAGTTAAGGTGATTGACCAGTGTTTTTTTTTAAGATGAGCTAAGGATAGGATAAGGGGTCTTGTTTATCGGCAATATCATGGAAAATATTGATGTTTATAGGAAGTAAAGTTATGGATAACTAATATTTTTGCTATTATAAGACGTATTTTTAGGTTCTTTTTTCCCTAACGCTACATGAAAGGGGTAATATTTTATCGGTTGGGATTAACCAATGAAAACTTTGACATGACATTCATGGGACTACCGATATGAGTATGCCAAAGACAGCAATTTTTTGCTGTCCACAAATCATTCATAAACGTCCAAACGTCATTTTGGTAGCATCATTTTAAGACTTTCCCTCTGGAACAGAGATTTGACAGAATATTAATGCCACAGTACGACTGCCGTCTTTGTAACTTAAAAGGACAACGATTCTTAGCTTTAAACCACGATCACCTTCTTCAGTAATTGTCATCTTCAAGACAGTTGAAATTGACGGCCTAACGAACTTTCCGCGGCACGATTCAAGCGATAATTAACAATTTATAGACTCACGCCTGTATCTCCGAAGGGTTAAGCAGATGTGTAAAATTACACCCACATTTCGCCATTAATTTTTAGGTCCCACGTAATAGGGGACGAACCTATTGCCGTTACCGTAACGTGTTTTGTTTTAAGGGTTATGGAGATACAAATAAAATATTTCTTTTATTTTCTTTTCTTTACCGAGCACATCACCAGACTCCGTGCTGCTACTGAGAATTCGGAAAAACCCAGTAACACTTACGCCCGACCCGGGAATCGAACCTGGGACCTCTGAACCTATCTACCGAACCACGGAGACAGTCAATTAACAATTGAATAGGCACATAACATAAAAAAATCAATGGTGCGTGTCGTGGGTTTGGATCCTCTCTGCATGATAGTCTGTTGGTATCTCCACTAGGCTATACCTACCGCCACATTGCTGGTCACAATGTCTTGGTCAATCCCGAAAGCGGTTAATATTACAAATGTGTTTAAACTACATTAATTACCAAACGCCAATGGAGCCTCGACTGCTTGCTACATTAGCGGAACATAAAAAGATATCTCAATATTAATAAAATACGAAATACGTAACTTCTTCAAACTGTATCGTGATAAATGACAAAGTTCACAAGTAATAAATTAGAGGATATTCAATCAAACGTCTTGTCGAACGATGAAATTAATAATGAAGCTGCTATTGCGATTTCTTTCTTATCAAAACCTTTTACGGAAGAAACAATTTTTATTATATTACTTATTGCCTTGAAAGTTCTTGAGTTTTCAAATAAGAGTATATTCTAAGAACGGCAAATTATCGGCAATATAATAACATTGATGTTGATTTTAATAACGTTATCACAATTTATTTTCTAGTTAAAATCGCCATGAGCTATGCGCCTTTATATTGAAACTAGAAGTTGCCCGCAGCTACATCCACACATTACATTTTATTTAAACCGTTTCTGTCCAATCCCTTGGGAATGTTGAAATCCTTTCTTAGCACACCCCTATCTCCAAGAAACATTACAACAACACAAGAATTTTACACAACAACTGTCATTTATCAGACCATAAAATACGATTCCATGAATATTAATCGTTGTCTTGAAGTCAGATCAACCAGGCTGGGTTGATGGCATGTGGACCCAGTCTTTAATCTTACAATGTCTAACATTATATTTAACTAGCTTTTGCCCGCTACTTAACCTACGTGAATATCACTTAGATTAAACAATTTCATATAAACTCTTCGCATTTTATGGGGGAACACTTCCCTGTATTCCTCAATGACCATATGCTTTATGTCAGCTTCTTGGGTCCAGCAGTTTCGGCTATACGTTGTATGACAGTCAGTTACTGAAGGAAAGTGTTGCATATATGTATATTGTTGTACAGACTGCCTCTGCTCAAGGATCGACAGAGGTTGTGCCAGAATTTCACTGCATTAATGAAATCTGTGTTCCTCCCTCTGCCTATGGCTGTGAGTGAGGTTGAATCCGGCAATCAAAACTTTGACCAACCTTACTCGACCTTATTATTTTATGGAAAGTACTTCAAAATTCAAAAATTCAAAATTCAAAATCGTTTATTCATTTGGGTCACAATGTGACGCTTATGAACGTCAAAATAATAAATTTATAAAATAATTACTTAAAGACTCTACATTTACATTTACTGCCACGTTCGCAAAGCAATAGGTAGAACCATGAGAAAGAACGGGCAATAAAACTCACGGTCACTCTTTTTCTTCGCCAGGTTTTGCATAATACACATAATTTACATTTTGTAAGGTGCTGCAACTGTTACACCTTCTATATCATTTGTATATATTTACTGTACATAATAATACTCAAGCATAATACTTTTGATGTTCATTTGGTTAGTCTCCTCAGAATAGACATGGTGAAACAGGAGCATCCACTTACATTATATATACCTAATAATGCAGGCAATCCGCGAAAGTGATCAGACCCATAATGGAAATGATGCAGTTAAATATTAAAATCTAATACCAGCCCGCAAGACCATCATCGACCAGTCATCGCAAGTAGCACCCGTTCACGAGTATGACGCATGTGCCAGCCATCATCCCTCTCGCCATATTAGAGGGACAGGGATGACCCGACACACGACGCCACCACAAGAAATGACATTTTAGTGAGCATGACGATAACGGTATACGAACCGGCAGTAAGAAACAATCTATTGGTATACTGACCATGACCGCCAATTACCTCCATTTTCCAGATCGTTATTATGAACATAAATCAGTGGACCGCGTGAAGGAATGCAAATGTAGAAAGAATTTTGTGAAGGTGACAAGTGAACAACGATATGATCAGGAATAAATAATGTTAAACTACATTCAACAAATCGTAATAATATCCAAATCCTGCAAAAATCATGTGTTCACGAGGCACCTCCACTTAACATGTTACTAATTAAGAAGAGAGTATTTTACACAGTCATAAAAATAACAATAATGGTGAATTTAAAAAAAAAGCAACTAGACCCATGATGTCTTGTCATCTAGAAATTCTTTAATAGTGTAATAACCCCTTTTTAAAAGAAAATTCCTAGTAGTGGTTTTAAATTTGTGCAGAGGTAAATTCATTATTTCCAGAGGTAATTTGTTGAAGAATTGTATACCGAGTCCCGCAAATGAGTTATGAACTTTATGTAGACGGTAGTTAGTGCCCACTAGTTTATGCTTATTCCTTGTGTTCACTTTGTGCACGTCACTATTTTTACGGTAAAGAGTTAAGTTTTTCTTAACGTACATTAAATTAGCAAATATATACTGCGATGCAACTGTAAATATTTCTACTTCTTTAAATTTATCTCGTAAAGAATCTCTAGCACCTAACTTATATATTGCACGTATGGCCCTCTTTTGAATAACAAAAATTGTCTGAATATCGGCCGCCGTACCCCATAATAATATCCCGTAAGACATTACACTGTGAAAGTAACTAAAGTAAACTAGTCTAGCAGTATCTACGTCTGTGAATTGGCGAACTTTCCTAACTGCAAATGCTGCAGAACTAAGTTTGACTGCCAGACAGGATATTTGGGCACCCCACTGAAGCTTACAATCTAAAGTTAAACCTAAAAATACAGTTGAATCAACTAGGTTAATTGTTTCGTTATTTAAAATTATATTAGTAAGAACATTTTTGACATTCGGCAAAGTGAATTTCACACATTTTGTTTTGCCAGAGTTGAGTAGCAAATTATTTGTCGTGAACCAATGTAGTACTTGCGCAAGAGAATTATTTACGCTGTCAATGTTACTTGTATTACGATCAACTTTAAAAATAAGTGAAGTATCGTCAGCAAAAAGAACAATATCACATAAATTTCTAACAAAGAATGGCAAGTCATTAATATATATTAAAAAAAGAAACGGACCAAGAATAGAGCCCTGTGGAACGCCCATTCCCACTGGCAAACCTTGAGACCTACTTCCACTAACATCTACATACTGAACTCTTTCTCTAAGGTAACTGGCAACAAGATTGAGTGCGCTATCTCGAATACCATAATGGTTGAGTTTACGTAAAAGTGTATCATGTTCAACACAATCAAAAGCCTTTGACAAGTCGCAAAAAACACCAATGGCATCCTTCGAATTTTCCCAAGCGTTAAAGATATGTTTTAATAGAGCTACACCGGCATCAACGGTGGAGCGACCCTTAGTGAAGCCATACTGCTCACTGTGCAATAAATTATTTGTGAGAAAGTGGCTCTCTAACTGATGCAAAATAACCTTTTCAAAAATTTTACTGATTGCAGGCAAGATAGAAATTGGCCGAAAGTTACTAGGGTCGCTCTTGGATCCTTTTTTGAAAAGTGGTATCACCTTGCTGTGTTTCATTAAATCAGGAAATACCCCTTTATCCACGCATCTATTAAATATTGCAGCTAAATATGGAGCTATGCTAAAAATGATTTGGCGAACAAGACTAACTGAAATACCCCATAAGTCAATAGATTTCTTAATATTGATGGTCTTGAATGTCTTGAGGATGTCATTGGTGTCAATGTATTTAAAATTAAACAGCACATCACACTCATTCACATTGCCCCTAACTAACATCTCTGCTTTGCTTGGGCATGAGTCTAAACACTTGGTTGTTTTCACTGGTATGTTTATGAAGAAGTTGTTAAAAGCCTGAGCAACATCAATTTTCTTTGTAACTATTTCTCCATTACATTTTAATTCAAAGCTATTATCTACTAACTTAGCTCGACCAGTCTCACTGTTAATAATGTTCCAAGTTGTTTTTATTTTGTTCTTGGATTCTTTAATTTTATTACTTATAAATATAGACTTAGCTGAAGCACATGCTCTCTTAAAAACTTTTGAGTAATTTCTTACATATTCAATAAATGAAGGATTAAAATTGTATTGCTTCATACCATACAGATCATACAACCTAGATCTACTTTTGTATATTCCTACTGTTGCCCAATCACAAAATTTAACTTTAGAGCTCTTGGCAAATGTCTTCTGCTTAAAAATTTTATTGTACTCATTTTTAATAACATCAAATAACCACTTATATAATTCATCTGGATCATCGTGAGTTAAGTCAATGCTGGCGATCTTAGCAGCAACATCATCACTAAAGCGATTAAGGCGAGCAGAGGTCATAGGCCTACATGTGATTTTTTGTACTGTAGGGGTTGTATTAGTTGGAATTACAACCTTTTGTCCACAGTGATCTGATGTCAAGTCACTCAAAACAGCTTTACTTAAGTACAAACAATTGCAAAAAATATTATCTAAGCATGTAGAAGAATGTGAGGTAGTTCTGGTTGGTTCAGAAAATAAAACATTCAAATTAAATGACATAAATAAACTAACTAACCTAGTACAAGTTGGTGATTGTTCTAACAAGTTAACATTAAAATCACCACATACGATTATACTATATATACTACAACGCTACAACTAGATTATAATATACTACAACGTAGTTATTAAAGAACCTGTCTATCAAAACATGTTCGAATATGTAAATAAATATAAAGTTGTTTCTGTTTTATTGTAGAACATAGATTTTGTTTCCAAATTCGCTCATTGACGACACACTTCGCTTTGAAAACATCATAGAAACTCGTGGACAGTAAGTTAAGCTCAGTCTAGACATAATATTGGATAAATAAATATAGAAACAAAGTGGACATACATAGATAGTAAATATTTTTTGAATTTCGTATTTGAGTGAAAATATACAGTTCTTATCGTTAAAGCGATAAGGTGGTTTAGTTCTCTCGTAGCAAATCGACAAATATTTCCTAGCTGAGTAGAATTGTTTTCTTTATGTGATGGAAGACCTCAGCTCAATGCTCGATGGCCTCTGTAGAGTTTCCCAACAAGTAGATCTTAAGATGAACATGGACAAGACGAAAATCATGTCTAACGTCCATGTTGTATCTGCTCCTATCCTGGTTGGGAACTCCACACTCGAAGTTGTCGACAAGTACGTCTACCTGGGACAAATGATCCAATTGGGTAGGTCCAACTTCGAGAAAGAGGTCATTCGTCGAATCCAACTTGGTTGGGCGGCGTTCGGGAAGTTACGGCATATCTTCACGTCCGATATCCTGCAGTGTCTTAGGTTGAAAGTTTTTGACCAGTGTGTGTTGCCAGTGATGATCTACGGCGCTGAGACGTGGTCGCTAGCTATGGGACTTATCTGAAAGCTCAGGGTCACTCAAAGGGCGATGGAGAGAGCTATGCTTGGAGTTTCCCTGTGAGATCTCGATGAAGCAGCGATAGAAGAATCAGCAATGAGGAGATACGCAGGAGAACCAAAGTAACCGACATAACTCTCCGAATAGCCAGGCTGAAGTGGCAATGGGCAGAGCACATAGCAGCCGGCGCAGGGCAGGCGGGTTCTGGAGTGACGACCACGTACCGGACGACGCAGCAGGGGTAGGTCACCCACAAGGTGGACCGACGATCTAATTAAGATCGCTATGCGCGGTTGGATGCGGTCGGCTCAAGATCAGTCTGTGTGAAGAACCTTGGAAGAGGCCTATGTCCAGCAGTGGACGTCTATGGCTGTCGTGATGATGATGACGATATGTATTTAAAATATATAAGTATTTTTATTAATTTTCTGGGTACCTTCAGTCTCCAATAACGGATCTAATGATCACATGTGATTTGTCTTAGGATATCTTCTGTATATAACTGTAAAAATTTTACTGACAGACATTGCTCAGCCTAAACTATAGGGTAAAAGAAGCTGAAAAAAAAAATTGACTGATAAATATGTTCCTTGGGGATTGTAGGCGTACACTAAAAAGACATTTTCTAAAATTTCCACGGAACCGGGCAGAAACTGTTTAATTCAGATAAACTGTGCGGGAGTAGCTGTGGCCATCTTCTTGTTACATTGTAATCAGATTTACTTCTACTTTCGATATACTTCAGATTTAACAAACATTTTCCCATTAAAATATATAGTATTTTTGGGAAAACTGACAGCAAACTACCAGATAGCCTAAAAACTATATTAATCTAAGTAAACGCTAAATTTAATATTTGCTCCATACAAAATACGTCAAACATATGTCTCAAATTTAAAAATCCATGGAAATATCGAATATTGAAACCGGCGATTAGTCAACAAACCCAAAAGTAAACAAATAATACGAAACTCGCTTGCCTTATTATTCATAAAGGCTTTGAATAGAGAGCCTCAGACATCGTGAATGGCTCACGATAATACATCATGCATCAAAATAAATTCACCTTGGTTGTCATTAATGATACTCCGTAGTGAATAAACGGTGAAAGCTTTTTAACGTTAAATAAAGATTGACAAATGATAAGGCAGCAAGATAAAGATTTATTGGTGAAAATGTAGCAATAAAACTGTTTTCGCGTAAATAAGACCACGCAGATCATCGGTGATACACACGGTGGAAACTTATGACGAGCATGTTTGGTGTGACTCAGCACAATATACAATTACGATAAGACATTTGAACTAATAACCCGTCCCACCCTCGCAGGGGCGGATATTACAAATACCTTCAGAGGTAATGGAGCATTCTAATAGAAAAAAAAAACAAAAATATAAAGCCTTACTCTATATCATATTAGTATAGAAGATTAGATAGCGGTACCTACTGTGATTTATGAGTAAGATTGAAAATCAGACAGGCATATACTAAAGCGGGGACTGGAAGATTGCTGCACATTCATAGTTATAATAGTAGAAATTATATTTGGAATACTTTAGCAATTGTAATTACTCACAATAAGCACAAGACAGGTATAAACGCGCAGCATTAGGAACACTTACGACTACACAAAGTCGGGTAAAGTATGAAGATGGATTTCAAAATAATCATTATTTTATTTACCATCAGTATATGGAATAAAACGTCGCTGAAGCCTTATTTTAGTTATAACAGTACTAGAACATTGGGGTCAGGCGAAAGATACCAAGATTTTATGACTTGAATGTAAATGATTATTATCAAGCGAAAATAAACCTCGGTAAAATTTTAAAAAGTAAGCACAAGTTTGAATGCAGAACCAGCCATATTATTTTGAAATCTTGAAAACACATGCGAGGGCATCAGGGTTTATCATTATAAATTGACTACCACAACTACAGATACTTTTGGCTTCTTCTGGCTTATAAGAATACTCCCATCATTCTACAGATGATAGTCAAATGTGAATCATAAGTCTACGAAGTAGTAAAATGTTCAGGACGCAATCCTGAGGCGCGCTCCTCTGAAATTATGTGCATATTAAACCGCTGAGGAAAACATCGTAAAGAAACTTGCATATGTGGATACAGTTTATAACGAAGTACGTGTATATAAAGTGGTACTCCATGAAGTTGCTGGAGAATTTAAGTAAACCACAATGATGTTTTCTCGCATACCATACTATTCTACTAAAAACTCAATGCACAGCTGAAACTAGTAGGCGCAAGTAGCTGAAATTTGTCATGTTCCTTGCCGAGTGTGAAGGACACAAAATATGTTGGAAATTAGAAAAAAAAGTCTCGTAAGTTAAAGGAAATTAAAAGCCTGTGGATTCCTCCACAGACTTTTAAATTGTTGTAAAAGGGTGTTGGATAACACCCTTTCTTCCGAAAGGGTGTTATCCAACTTAAGGGAATATCCTCTAACCAGGCTGGGTAGTCGTGCCAGGTGGACAATATGATTTACTTAGATTTAGGGCATTACGATGCCGATAATTTTAAACACATGTTTTTTCTTCTTTTGTTCTCTTTTTAAGAACCACTCGCGCACCCTAGTGCTAAATCTAGTGTTACGAGGGACATAACAAACCTACCACTAACGGACACAGGAGTCGAAACAAGAATTTATGAATAACATAAAGTGTTGTGTCAAACATCGCTTAAACCACTACACCAACCATGAAGTGCAGTAATAAATAATTAGAACAATAAACGTATGTAACTAAATAGCTATACATGTGGTGACGGATTAAGAATACGGATTGTCACCACCCCATATCATCCCATGGGTGTCGTAAGAGCCGACAGCGAGAGCATATTATGCAGAGAACGGCACTGTAAGAGAAGGAAAACTTGATACAAACCTATACCAACCCGTTTGGCCAGCGTGGTATAGTAGGCCAATTCCTCCTTTCAAAGGAGAGGCCTAGTCCAGCAGTGGACTGTTAAAGGCTGGTGATTCAATAATTCCTTCATACATTACTCTGACTTAAGGATCAATAATGGTTGAAATAAGCTGTGGGTACACGAAATCATAATGAACTTTTAGAAGAAACACGATAAACTAAGAATTATTTATTACGTTGTTTGTCTACATTATCTTTTGAATAACTAGACAAAGATTTTAACAATGGAAAATTTAGTACTTGCGTATTTCTAATGTATTTAAAAGAATGTAATCACAGTAGGCATTCAAAAATGAATAAACCAAATCATTTACCTTTGCTGTCTGCTGCCTACATCACAATCAAATTACACCTTTCACACATTGTCTTTTAGTTTCACTTGTGTTTCGTTCACCTTATCTTATCACCTATGTATTTTAACTACACTTCGAACACGTCGCTTCTTCCGCGTTCTCTCCAAACACGTAATAATAAGGTACATAGGAACCATAATACTGGACTTATTACGTAGCACGGACACAAAGTGATGGGATAAAACGTGACATACAACTATCTCGCTGACCTAATTTCTTAAGACTGAAGTTCAAGGCTACGAACTGCCGGCCCATGCCAAATGAACCCGAACACAGTCGAACGTGATTGGACACGAGTGACGCATTGCGCCCGCGTTTAGCAACCGCTACTGGCCGGATCAGCGTATATATATATATATATATATATATATATATATATATATATATATATATATATATATATATATATATATATATATATATATATATATATATATATATATATATATATACATACATAGATAGATACATACATAGACTCACGCCTGTTTCCCGGAGGGGTAGGCAGAGACTACGGAACGCCATTTGCAACGATCCTGACATACCTCTCTTGCTTCATCCACTCCCATCAAGTTTCTCATGCATGCTCTTCTGTTAAGGGTACTTCTGACCTGTCCTTTTTTTAGCATGTCTCCAATCTGGTCAGAGAACGTCCGCCTAGGTCTTCCCCTTCGTCCTGTCCCATTCACACTTGCCTTATATATCTTCTTTGTCAGCCCAAACCATCGTAACATGCTTTTCTCGATGCTTGTCACTACATCTTCTTTTACATATACACCGCTATTTTTTAATTAGTGCAAAAAATGTAACAGGGCACTAAGTATCTTTAACTGATCATATTTATATAGTTAAAAAATAAAAACACAAATTCCCAAAACTGTCTCAAAACTGTCCACAAAAATACGTGATAATTGGTAAATGCAATACTAATACTATGACCAACCCGAGTACTATCATAGTAAAATGAACCATTGATAAAGCCCCCCCCCCGCCCCTCTGCGCGTGCGCCACGCCCCGACGATGCGACAAACAGTACTAAATAGCTAGCGAAAGTGAGCGTATCTAATTTCGTTGCAAAAGTTAATAGTTTGTCTACGTTTGCCCGACGCAATGGCCTATCATATTAGTTCATATCACGGGAGTATGTAGCTATGCTTTGTGCGTACTTTTTGAGTGGAAAAATCGCGAGTGCAGCTGTGTACCTATGGACATTGTATTGTGAGTGTACAAAAGTGACCGGGTCAGTGTCAAACAACTAAAACAGTGCATATTGGATGCTTTTGACAACGGTGGTGGACATTTCGAAGGACAATGGAAATATTTGTAAGTTTAGTAAATAATACGTACTTAAGTAAATAATAATTTGATGCGGGCGGCTCAAAATCGGTCTGTGTTCTCCACACACCTTGAGGAAGGCCTATGTCCAACAGTGGACGTCTCTAGGCTGACATGATGGTGATAAAATAATTTGTAAATAGCAGATGATTCTAACTTCATAAATACGCCAAAATTACTCTTTTCTTTTAGTCCAGAACACTATCTTTTATTTTGATATTTGTTTGCTTTCTAATTACATACCTCCGTATTTAATTACCTGTTAAATGATAAATTTTACCAGTCCTAAGCCCAATGCAAATGAGCAGGATGGAATATTATCAATGAATTAGTGAATTGATTGTAAAATATGACTATGATTTAAGTGAGATTTTCTTCATAAATTTGCTCTTTATTGATATTATGAAATTCTTACGTCAAATATATGATAATAATATCTTCGCTAATCTGTCCTTAAAGTTTTTGTACTAATTAAAAAATAGCGGTGTATATATACATTTATATATAAGAAACGAATATGATATATGTATAGTTCGTTCACATATCCAGTTGAAAAAATCTTCACGTATATCATATATATTGTAGTATTATTAAGCCAACACGGTAGCGATTAGATATCAATTTGCACCCAATATTTGCCCTAACCTACATAGAAAGACAATTTATCAATCTAGCTTCTAACATCATCATTTCTTAGAAACAAACTAAAAATAGCAGTATAGACGTTGGCTGTTCATAGTGGCAGTATAACAAACAGTGTCAGAATTTGATTGATTGAAACGTTGGCACACAACAGCGAGAAATGGAATAGGCGTCAAGAAATACAAGACGCAAATAAGAAACTAAGGTATCAACAGCCATGTTAATAATTTAGAGAGGTAACACTTAGGAGATTTTTGTCACATATATTGGACCAATTTGTTTGATACGGTAAGTGGGAATACGAACGTGTCGACGGTGCTTATATGACAAAATGTTGCTGCGAAAATTATTTGTATAGGATGTGTAGGTATGTAGGGTTGTCTCCTTATTTTGGTATTTCGTTTATCTTTTATATTTAATAGTAGTCTAATAGCTAATTATATAATAATATTTCGGGTTTAAGAGCCTCTAGCTACAGTAATTTGAGACTAGTCCTGAATCTATTTTTAAATGTTTGAAATATGTTGCCAAGTTTCAGTATTATATTGGTGTGTGTTTTCCAAAAAGGATTATAACATTTTTCTGAAATCGTTAAGTATTGGTGCAAGTTTCAACGTAAATACGTTTAACTATGTTTGTAAGTTTTATTATACCAAGATCAATTTAAAAAAAATGCATTATTAATTAAACACTTTATCACATAATTATGGGCCAACATTATTATTACATTGTAATAATAATTAAGTATTTTGCGCATAGTCATTGTATTTTGTTAGAAATCTGCCCTTAAGTACAAAGCCCTGTTAATTTAATACTGACGGCGCATAATTCTGCCACAGCCTTCTCAGTGTTGCCTTAGTAGGATTATGTAATATTATCCTGTTTGTCATGGCTCGTCGGTACATCAACACATTATGACAGAACCATTTTGTTATAATATTATTGCGTAGTACTTATATTTTGGTGAATCTTTGACAGGCTGAAACTTGCTTCTCTCCGTTTTCGACCAAATAATTTTCCTTCATTATTGAACATGTGATATTTTACTAAAACTACATTGCTAATTTGAGTTATAAGATAAAAAGTGCTTTTCGAATTTAAAGCCTTCTTTATTTTGAAAAAAAAAATTGATGTAACTTAGTGCCATTCTATTCCACTCTAAAAAGAAGATAATGGAATAACGCCAACTAAAGAATACGGGTAGAAAATAATTAGTTCCTTATTCCATCAAATTAGATAGCAATGGCAGGAGCTTTCCCGTGACCGCAATTGACAGAAGTTGATCAAAACGTCAGGGCAAACAATATTAATATCCTGAAAATTTCACAAAACTGGAGAGACATCAAATCTCTTCTCTTAATTTTGAAGCCCATGTTTGTTTTGACATTTCCCGATCAGTTATCTAGGTGTTAAACAAGACCCTTTGATTGAACTTGCAGTTAAAAAGAGTGGCCACGAGTTTTATTGCCCGTTCTTTCTCGTGGTTCTACCGATTGCATTGCTAACGCGGCAGTAAATGTAGAGTTAATAATAATAAAAATAATAATAATAATATTCTACAACATTCACACAACACCGTCCAGTCCCAAACTAAGCAGAGCTTGTACTATGGGTACTAGACAATGGATAAACATACATATTATATACTTTTTTTTTTGTAAATACATAATAATTTTGTATTTAATCTTAACGTAATTAATTTTAATTTTTGACGTTCATAAGCGTCATTTTGTGGCCTAAGTAAATAAATGATTTTGACTTTGAACACACAGGCTGCCTTTGTAAAGAAATATATAATATATAAAATTTTATTAATTAAAATCACAACAAAACTAACCCACCCGAAAACATTCCAAATATAAAACTAAGACCTCCGTAAGAGTTTGTCCAACTTAAACACCAAGCGATCTCTCGGATTTATTCCCCAGCGTTTAAGTTGCCTGACAAAAATATCCTCGAGCAAAAGTCATGAAAGAGTTAAAAAGTCTTAAGACGATGAACCCATCTGTGCATTTTCTGTTTGTATGTCGACACACAGGTACATTTTCCAGAAGTAATTTAGTAAAGAACTTGTATACTTCGTAAGACTGAAAAATATTCACATGTTTTTTAAGCGCGCTAGTCTCGTCAGATTATAATATCAAATGTTTTGAAAGTATCTGCAGAAGCTGTTATGAAGACGGTATAAAACTTATTGTGAAAAGTATAATACTTTTATATTGTTAAGCAAACAGCGTTACAGTAATAGTACATTAGATGGCAAGCGACTTATAGAGTAAATGATGATGACGCCAACGGGGCATTACCTACGCGTTGTTAATGATCTTTGTTGCCAGTCCATATCCAGCACGGCTCTGCCTTTCAAATTATGGAATGAATTTGAAAGATACTCTTATTTGAATAGCTGGTTTCCTCATGAATGGCCTAACTTGTTTAAGTAAGTATTACAACAAAATGTTGAAGCAAAGAAATATTTTGACGGTATCATTCGCATGCCGTTTGTTCGACTTATAGAGCCGTGTGGTTGACGGCATAGAATACAAGTGTCACCACCCCCTATCTTCCCGTGGGTGTCGTAAGAGGCGACTATGGGATAACACGACGCAAATACCATCTTTGCATAGAGACGGAAAACTCGACATCAAACCCTATACGACTGCCTCGTTGGTCTCGCGGCATAAATGTGCGCGTGGGATCGGGAGGTCCCGGGTTCGATTCCTGGGTCGGGCAGTGTTATTGGGTTTTTCACTTACGAAATTCTCAGTAGCAGCACGGAGTCTGGAAATGTGCCCGGTACGGCAATAGGCTCGCCCCTTATTACGTGGGACTAAAGTAATTCTGGCGAAAAGTGGGTGTAGAAGTACACCTCTGCCTACACCTTCGGGGATAAAAGGCGTGACGTTATGTATGTATGTATGTATTGTTAAGCAAACAGCGTTACAGTAATAGTACATTTGATGGCAAGCGACTTATAGAGTAAATGATGATGACGCCAACGGGGCATTACCTACGCGTTGTTAATGATCTTTGTTGCCAGTCCATATCCAGCACGGCTCTGCCTTTCAAATTATGGAATGAATTTGAAAGATACTCTTATTTGAATAGCTGGTTTCCTCATGAATGGCCTAACTTGTTTAAGTAAGTATTACAACAAAATGTTGAAGCAAAGAAATATTTTGACGGTATCATTCGCATGCCGTTTGTTCGACTTATAAGATAAGATAAGATAAGATAAGGTATGCTTTATTTGCATAAACATGTGTGTGTACATACAAAGAAAGTGCATACATACAAGATGACAAAATAAATTAAGTTTTGTTTTTCGTGTGAGCGTGTGGCCAACTCTGGTGTCGGAGTTTTCAGACCGCCCGAAGGCCTCCGACATGGCCTAACGATCCTTATAGAACCGGGACCGACAGCTTTACGTGCCCTCCGAAGCACGGTAGCGCTCAGATGTAAATGCCACACACGGTCACCCATCCAAGTGGTAACCTGTGCAAGCGTTGCTTAACTTTGCCGATCTGTTACGAACGGCAAGCCAAGTCTCGCTACGAGCGCTACAACTTTTTTAATTCTTTTTTCCAACGTGGCTTAAAAATTCTTGTCCTGATACAAGAATTGGGCCCGACGGCTTTAGGTGTCCTCCGAAGGACGGTTGCACTGTGATGCAAATGTCACTCGCGGTCACCCATTCAAGTAACGACCTGTCAAAATTGTTGCCGAACTATTACTAACGGCAACTTTACAGGTTGCTCATTTGTTAAGTGGGGAAGCCTGACTATAAATCATCAGAGTGTGCTGCACTTCCGCCTTTTTGCGTGGATGAGTAATAAACAACCATACATCCATCCTCACAAACACTTACATTTATAGTAGTAAGATATATTCCATGCAGCGTTTTATTACTAGCAAACACCACACCCTCGCCATTCACAGGCATATGGTTTCTAAACGGCCTAGTCAATATGATCTAGTTATTCAGTCGTCACGTACACACATGTGGAGCTAGATACTACACATGGCCTTAATGAAACAAGGCGCCTATCGCCTGACCTATATACATTCCCAATTAAGAATGTATAAGATAAGATAAGCTTTATTTGCATAAGCATGTGTGTGTACATACAAAGAAAGTGCATACATACAAGATGACAAAATAAATTAAGTGCAGACATGTTTGTCACAGCATGACGTGCAAAAATAAATTGGTTACTTCTAAAATTATACAAAAAAGATACTTGTAACAATATATTAATTTGTTGTCCAAATTATTAAAATTTTATTAATTCATATTCAAATTATAAGATTAATCAGCATTATTATACAGATCTATATGAATTTAATTATGTCAATACAAATTCTTTGTCATTAAGAAACTCAGTCACGCTATAAATGCAGTCCGCCTTTTGTGTTAAGTGTATTATCTTTTTGAATAGTCTGAAGTACCTCTTAAAACAAGTCTTATTTTGACTAGTAGGGTCTAATCTAAGCTGCCATAAAAGTTTTTTTTTTTACGACTACACAATTTTATTCCTTTCGACAACCACTTTGTTTTTTTTTTATTATATATATTTTAATTATTATTTTCGGCAAACATAGATTGTATATTAGTTGGAACATGTCAATAAATTTGTCATAAGCTATATTAGCATCATTTGTTTCATAAATTTCCGAAAAAGAACGACTGCTGATATAATTTTTAAATTTACCTAAATTTTCATTATTGTAGTCTCTTCTTCTCGTGTACCAGTAATTTATGGCATAAAATGTTTGTACTGGACAGTGAAGCAGCTGTGCTGCATGGTCGGACAGTGCTAATTCTATAACATCAGTCTTACAAGTCTTACTGAAACTATGAGCAAAAATATCTATACATGTCAATTTAGCCATACGAGTGGGTTGTTTTAATGGTAACTTTAAGTTATAACTATTTAGTAGACATTGAAATGCAATAGTGTGTCCACTTTGTTTAAGTACATCTATGTTAAAATCACCGCATAATATAATGTTCTTGTAATGCAAACGTGATATTTCTCGCAAAATCATTTCTAATTTATCCAAGCAATAGTCAAAATTGTTTACATTTGGAACTCTATAGATGCAGACTACAATTATCTTATACTTAATAAGTTCTATGGCGCAACATTCAAATACACCTGGAGTTGATATATTTGATATTTTAGACATATCCTTAGATTGTATACAATTTTTGACTAGGATACATGCTCCTCCTCTCCTTTGCTGCTTTCTACAGTAACAGGAAACCAAATGGTAGTTAGGTATATATAATTGTTTTTGGTAACCTGCCATGATAAAATGCTCAGTGATACAGAATACTTCTACATAAATTTGTTTTTCAGATAACTCATTCAAACATACAGTGAGATTATTTGATTTATTTATCAACCCAGCAGTATTTTGATGCATTATTATAATATATTTATTCGATTGCAATTTATCTTGACCTTCAGTATGTAAACGAGTAATAATTGAATTAATTAGTTTACAATCAACACAATCAACGAAAAAATGTAGTACAGTCACTATTTACATTTGAATTAATCACGGGTATCAAATTCTGATAGTCTATGTCAATTTTTATATTTTCCATATTTTTTTTATAAATATGTATAAGTGCCCTTTTATTAATTGCTCCTGTGAATCTAGAGAACATGTCAAAACTTAAATAAGAATAAGAGTCAAAATAATATGCGTATGATCCACTATTTGTTTTTCAGATAACCGCCGTGTGGTTGACGGCATAGAATACAAGTGTCACCACCCCCTATCTTCCCGTGGGTGTCGTAAGAGGCGACTAAGGGATAACACGATGTAAATACCATCTTTGCGTAGAGACGGAAAACTCGACATCAAACCCTATACGACTGCCTCGTTGGTCTCGCGGCATAAATGTGTGCGTGGGATCGAGAGGTCCCGGGTTCGATTCCTGGGTCGGGCAGTGTTATTGGGTTTTTCTGTCACGAAATTCTCAGTAGCAGCACGGAGTCTGGAAATGTGCCCGGTACGGCAATAGGCTCGGCCCTTATTACGTGGGACTAAAGTATATCTGGCGAAAAGTGGGTGTAGAAACACACATCTGCCTACCTCTTCGGGGTTATAGGCGTGAGACTATGTATGTATGTATGTATGTATGTATGTATGATCCACTATTTAGTTCCTTAAATAATAGATTATTGAACATCTCGACCTTATAATTATATATAGGAGATCCGCAAATATAAGTAGGACTACACCCTATTACACTTGTATAAGTTATATGCTCAAGCGACTTCCTAATGGTCTCTACCATATGTAAGCAGTTTGAAGAAGTCTTAAGATCCTTATCTCCCAACATAACTATACAATAATCATTTATACCGAAATTTAACAATTTATTATTAATATTATTCAAAAGACGATCTGTACTACGGTATGGTACATTGTAAAGACAATAAGTGAAATTTTGACCAAACGTGTCTTCTATGACCTAGTGTTGATAATGTGATAAAATGTTGCTCAGGATACAGAGTTTGTTCTTCTCACGATCAGTTTAATTAACTACAACCGGGGTATTTCCATCGATGGGATATTTTGTTTTTGAATTCAGTATTTATATTTGCCTGTACTGCTTGTACAGGTGATTCACTTTGATCATGGTTAGGTACATGCTCTGTAGTTTGCATTTCTTTTGAGGTAAAGGTCTTGAATCGGTTTGTTAATGGGGCTGTTCGATATAAATGTAATAATATTACAAACACTGCATTATTTCTCTTATCGTAAAATAAAGCAACTTATTCATATCATACAGGATTTCTAAACTTGGACAAGACACGTATTTACTGCGACTACATATGTATCTACGTCAAGATCAACTGAATTTACATTACGACGACGCGTCTTTAAAGCTGTGATATTGCTCATATGTCCAGTACTAACATAAACCTATATGCAAATCTTATCCTAGTAATAACAGATGTTCACCAGAGTAAGCAAATAGGTATTCAAACATTTGTTGAAGCTGACATACAATTATCAAATTATGTAGGTTACATTTGAACTGGTGAAACATAATGTAATACAACAATTCTGTATGGATTTGACAGCAGCTTTATAGTTTTAGAAAGGCTGATCATTCATGTCCAATTTCTTATGGGTTTTTACAAGACTAACGGCCACCGCTATCTGATAAGTTTCTATCAATATACCTCCATGGTTCCTATTAAATAAATTTGACAGATATTTCATGACATTTAAGTTTAATTTTAAATTTATCAGGAATATAAGGATCTCTACAGGTGGTGAAACAGGCTCTAAGACTGCCACAAATTATTGATATGCATGTCAATTCAAATAAATGTGATATCTGTCAAATCATTTTAAAGCAGGGTACGTTTGCTCAAAGGTATTTTTATTTAGTACTCTCTATCGACCTGCACTCGGTCAGCGCGGTGGACTATGACTTAACACTTCGCACAGTGAGAAGAAACCCTTGCGTAGCAGTTGGACATTTTATAAACAGAGCTGAAGATGATGAAGATACTATAATACTCATTGTATCGGGTCTTTTCAATCATCAATCATAGATAATCACACAAAATTCTATATAAATGCAATTATGCTTATGTTATTATTATTACACACAGCCGTGACTAAGCTACTACTTACTAAGCTTATTTTGATAGACTAAAACAAAGTTAGTAAAATATCCTTAAAGAGCTTTACGCTACTATTATAGTACACACAAGCGTTAATCATTTTAAGTAATGCACAAAAACAATAAATTAATTAAAGCATAAACACAATTGGGTCGGAATCCTCCCGAGGTCAGATTCCTAAAAGAAAAAGTGCTCTAAGACAAATAACCATAATATGTCAGGGTCCAAGTTTAAGCAGAACAACTTTACGCCCAGTCATTTTTAAGAACAGTGAAAAAGATTGTAGGTGTACCTAAAATGGTACGTTATAACAATGAAAGCTTTTTTATTTATTCAACACTTTCCTTTCTTTATAGCCACGCGATTTTGCTCTCCAAAAGCCTTTTGGACCTCTGGGAGGTAATTTAGAATGAGAAATAACAATATCCTTGGCACAGGGGATCCTTTACAAAAGGACATAAATATGTAATTATATTAATTCTAAGAACGGTGGTAAATTTAATGCTGTTAATTACGTTCGAAATGGGCACGTTTCATATTGGAACAATACGGAAACCTGCGTGGAATGTTATTATTAGCCACATTGGGAATATATGCTTGTGTTGTGTATTCCAGTGTGGTTCGTTATCTTAATATATAAAATCCTTGCGTTACTGACTGACTGACAGACACGCTACAGCCGAAACTATTGGGCGCAGGAAGCTGAAATTTGGCACGTATGTTCCTTGGGGACCGTAGGGGTGCACTAAGAAGGGATTTCCCGAAATTCCCACGGGATCGGGCAAAACGGGAAATTCGAAAATATGTGCGTGCAAAGCCGCTGGCATCGACTGGTTTTGTATAAGATTTACATACGGTGAAAGAGCCGCTACAGTTTTGTTTTTGAATGAAATTGTATTTGGTGTAGAAGATTTGTTGAAAAATTTTCACATTTTATTTTCTGTATTTTTTTTGCTATTTTCTATTTTTATTGGAGTAGATGTAAGTCGAATAGTACCTGGTATGTGATTGTAGTCGATTTACTCTAGATCAAAGATTCGTTATTGCTGTTAGTCCTAAAATGAGGATCCTACGTCTTTGGTTCACCGATCCTGTTTTAGTCAAATTCTGCGACCAGCTTTCGACTACAGACCATATACATGTAATTTCGATTACTGCATTCTGCTGGAATCGAAATAAATATATTTATTTGTAGCATACGATCTACTAAAATTTCTGTTACATAAATCAATTTAACAGAAGTTCAAATTCAAATTCAAACTTTATTCATTAACAATTTTCACATTGTGTTTGAAATACATAGTTATAAAAATAAACAGACATTAATATATATCCAATAAATAAGTTTCTAACAAGGAGACTGTCGTACAAGATTTCGGCACTTTGAAAAAGTGCATTCAGTTTTAATCAGATCAAACTTTTGTCGTGGTATCTACAATATGGCAAGATTGCAAATGTTTAAATGCCCGCTGTATAAACTTTGAAAAAATCTTCTTATTACCTACCTAGAAAAGCCCAGTCAGTAAGTTAGTTACTTGCAAAACCGCAAATTCCTTTTGTTAGTGATCAAACTCACTAAAACACTTACAATATACATTACTGACTGATTTAATATAGTGCGTAAAACTATATCCAGTATTTCACTTTATAATGTTTTTTTCTAGAAGTAGAATTTCAGGCTTTATTTTGATATGTACGAAATATTTAGAGGGGTGGATAAAAAAAAATTGAGCTTTTGTTCAATTGATTGCTTACAAAGGCTTTTTTAGGGATGCCTTAAACAAAAGGCTCTGCAATGATTTGTAGGTTTTTATTATATTTTTATTATTCTGAATCCGGGCACTTTTAGGAAAGTCGTATTATAGGCATGAAATAAAGCCCAATTATAAATAAAGAATGTAAGACATATATTTCGTATTGGTTGTTAGCTTGCCTCTATACTTTCATTATAATTTAATATAGTATGTATGTATTTATAAAATCCATCCAGTACTATTGTTTGGAATAAAATAGTCTTTCTGTCACTTAGACAGAATATTATATAAGCATTTAAACATTATTCTATGGTTATTAATATTATTTTGTATTAAATTACATTGTGATTATGGTGATTGTGTATAGTGAACACAACAATGTTCTCATTTAGAAGTCGGTACGTGGTAGTGGGAACAGGCCATTAAATGTTTAATTATCTCTTGCTAAACGGATAAGTAAACAAGCTCTTCCCACTTAGGCGGACCGGTTTTTTTCCCGGCTCGTCTAAACGGGCGGAGCAAGTGGCAGTACAATTTGTATTACACTGTTCACATTTAGACGGACCGAGAAAACATTCGGGTAATGCCAATGGCAGTACAAATTATATGACTCTGTTTACATTTAGACGGATCACGAAAACAGCGGCAGTACAAATTATATAACATTTTTCACATTCAAAATTATCGAGCCGGTTCGTCGTAGTGGGAACGAGATGAAAACATCGTGAGGAAACTTGCATGTCTGTAAGATCTCCATAAAATTCTCATAAGGCAAGTGAATTTTACCAAAAAAGAACATGTAAAATGTTGTGTAGATTGGGCATCTAACCCCCAGACTCTTAGCAGTGCTAAAAGGCACGACCCATTAAACCGCTAGACTATTCATGCTGTCAATATCTCTATATTGTTTGTCACAGAGTTCATGTTCAAATATAGGCTATGACGTCAGTAACATGTAAACCTACACAACTATTCCATGTTCGGATTCAGTGAGGCTGAATTTCATGTCAGAGACATCCCTTGAGAGTAGTGCTTCGCTTCGAAATAAATATAAAAAGTAGGACCAAGTAAAATCCTGGCTAAATATACAATATATGACGAAAATTGAAACTAAAAGAACGAAGGGATAGACACAGGGATTTTATTATTGTCTTTTAATGTGTAGATAGGTACATATATGTATTACGAGATGTCCCAATCCAGCTGCTTCAATCCGATCTAATTAAAAAAAATTAAGACAGTTGTGTGTAAGTAGTTAAATTTTGAAATTATTATTATATTACTATAAGCGTAACCATGAAACTATATTTTTTTTTATATGTGACTTACACCGTGTACATTTTGTGGCCAATGATTGGATTTGAGGTACGTTCCTTTATATTACCTGATGTCAAAAAAACGCAAAAATCATTTATTTATGGTACCTAATATGTCTGGCTTAATAATGTTTAATAAGACCCACTCATTAACATCCAAAATTTTACAGAAAAGACACCGTGCAACACATCATCATTCTAGCCTAATCTCGGTTGTATCCAAAATGTTTCGTCTAAGAGCCCGGCATTACGAGCGGAACGCAGAGCGCCAACACAAGACGCATTCAACTAGCGGCTATTCGCTTATTGCAAAAATGTATAGAATTGGCATACTCTTTCGATATGTCATCAAACCTGCTCTCAAGCTTGACAGAATGCTAGCTTTTTCTCAAAAAATAACAATAATGCAACTTTACCGTGAACGAAATGAAAATACCTCGCAGCATTACTCCTTCAAGGATATCATCGCGGAATGCCACATAACATTTTATACGAATCACACAAAAAGGAATACATAACTGTATTAAAGCAGGTATACGACAGTACCTTTTCTGAGCCAAGGAGGATTTATTGCGAGGAGTTTCAACCTCCAAGATTAAGTGCTTTATTATCTAAATATGCAAAAACAAAAGACCAAAGCATTACGTATTGTTGGAGTCACGTCTTGTTTATTATGATTCTGGTCCATTTTATTGGTAGGTATGAATTTTTTACATAGTAAGTAAAAATAGATCCTTTAGTGCTTTTTAGTTATGATAGGCAAGGTTAATGAAAACTAGTGAATCATTTTTATGATAGTCAATGCAAGGTTCACGAAGTGATTTAAGCAGCCATCTCACCGCTAACTGACACTATGCCTAGTGTTGTGGGTTCGATCTTCACTCGAGACAACACTTTGTGTGATTCATAAATAGTTGGTTGAATGTTTTTTCAGTACCCCGTGACACAGGATTTATCCGTAGTGTCTTCTTTAGCAATCATCATCAGCCCTTTATACTGTCTCACTGCTGGGCACGGGTCTCTTCTCACTATGAGAAGGGTATGGCCTTAGTCCACCACGCTGGCCAAGTGCGGCTTCATATGTTTTTCGAGAACATTGTAGAGAACTCTCAGACATGCAGGTTTTCTCACGATGTTTTCCTTCACCGTTTAGCAAGCGATAATTAACAGTTTAATACGCACATAACTTTGAAAATTCTTTGGTACGTGCCATGGATTTGAACTCGAGACCCCTCTGCATAGCAGTCTGTCAATCTCTCCACTCGGCAATCGCTGCCTTAGCAAAAGAATATTAAATATTGTCAAACGTATCAACGTCCTTTACTCCTAAACACAGAGCAGAAGACTGAAGCGGAAGATGAGAAGACGACTGTGAGTGACTTAAGTCGCTGGTGATCTCACTGAAAGAACAGAACGCTTCAATAGGCATACACCTTCAGTAGGTTTAAGTAACTGTACACCCATCCTCCGTAACAAACTTTCAATTATACGGTTTATTATAAGGTTGGCCTCACTAACTGTTTAACTGACCTGCTGTTCTGTCGCTTAGTGGGAGTGACGGCAAATTTATTCATTGTGTGGTGAGCAGGTTTGTTCTTTCTGTTTGTTATTTGCCTGTAGCATCTACAATGCTATATAATGTGCTGGTCACCATGGCCTGGTAACTAGAAGGAGCGCGGGTCGCATTTTACGACACGGCATGTAAATATATGTAAGTTTCCTCATCGCCTCGCATCATCATCAGCCTGCCATAGGGCAAGCTGATGATGATGCCATTGCCGTTGGAGAGGCCCATATCTAGCAGTGGAATAGTCCACTGCTAGATAAGGGCCCCTCAAACGGCACGCTACTGAGTCCTCTTTTCGGCTTATCTGAGAACATGTACCTAAGTATGTTTATCAGTTATCACTAATTATTTGGTTTTCATAGTACAAGCTCTGCTTAGTTTGGAATCAAGTGACGGATTTTACTTATTTTTAGATATTTATTAATTTTAAGTCCTTGTATCGACTCTAATACAATAAGAGTCGAAACTAAGACTAAAAAATAAACGTGTAATAATAAAAAGTGTTCAACCCTTTGAGGGATCGGTAATTGAGCTTAATTATGTTATGTATTTTATAAATTACACCAACATATCCACACAATCAACTCAATTATACTCTGCTTATATCAAACGAATCCATTGTTAATTTATAGTAATTAATAAAAGCAGAATCTCAAAGCCGTCAACATAGCATGCATTTGGCCAGCGGTTGCTAATGGGTATAAATAAAATTAAAATGACTAGCTGAGTTATTTAGGACTGCTGCTTGGCACCCGTAATTTATAGCGTAATGTTATACAGCCAATAGCCAACGTCGATAAATGTGCTACATAAAAATGTCTACATATAAATGTCCCAAAACATGGAGCTAAGACGACGTTGTCTTGCAGCACGTTGCAATGCCACGGTGTAATGTCATGTCGTAGAAGTTTACGAAACGCATCGTAAAAAATCACGACACAACCATGCACTATGCACTGCATGAGGTCCTTGCATAGTTCAACGATTTTGTATATGTTTTAAATTTGTAGAAACATTGTAGTAAGTTAATTTTTTTGAGACAGTGAGACGATTATCTACTTATAATTTAAACAAAACAAACATTCAAAGAATGGACACCAAAAATCCCCAGAGTATGAATAAAAATAAATGGAATGTATTTGTTTTTCAAGTATGGGCATAGTTACGATACATTCTATTGATTTCAGAAGTTTAAAACACGCTACGTCACAAAGTGCCATTATGTTTCGAACTTTATACTAATTCCACTTACAATATTATAACTGTGCAAGATGTTAAATATTTCATCGTTCCATTCCCAGAAATAATTATAATTAGATTCACCAGATTTAAAATATGACTTACAATTTTAATAATTCAACAATATCAAATACTTATCTACTTTAGATCGAAAAGTCTTAAACCTACGCATCTTATACCGTCAAATTCAACAATATTATAAGGTTACTTCTGAGCGAACAGAGCTAAAACCGCATATCATCTTATTCCAAAATTAGTTCGTCCTACTTTACATGCACACAGCAATATGTCAGCACCCGGCATTTTTCCACCCAATTGGTTGAAAATCCTCTACTTGGTTATTTATTTATGCGGTAGTCCTGAGAGTATTAGGTCTGGATACGACAGCGAATACTGGGAACAATACTGACTCAATACCGCATGTATTCGTAGATATGATGGAGTGTATACAAATAAATAATATTATGTATTTGAGGATGTTACTTTTGTTATTCAGGGAATAGTAGGGTTGTAGATGAAGTTGTTGTTTACATGTACATAGGCAAACCGATACAATATTTGCAAAATACAATAAAGGTTTACTTTAGTTCGTGATCTTCATCGTTCAAATCGTAAATGATGGTAAAGTTACCTGGTTAGTCTAGTAATTTCATCAGTCTAAATTTCTTCAGTCGAAATCAAAACATTTTTTCAGGCATTCTCACTTGAAATTATGGAAGTATTTTGACGATATCTTTAACTATTCTTATATATTTTTGGTATATTGAAGTTAACGTGGTAAAAAAAACCTATATATAGTTCAGCTATATATAGTATAGCCCTGAAAAGATTATTCTCAGTTTTTTTGTGAGGCTATATACTCCGTTTTGAGGGTAGTCGTGTAAAATGTTGCCCAAGAAACTAAACCTGTCTAATAAACAATTTTAAATCCAACACCGTTACAGCTCAACAAAAACCTTCCCCAGCCTTTATTCTAAGCGTTTATGACGCTATTCAATTATATTTAAAACGTTTACGCATACACAAAATAACCTACAAAAACCGTTTTTATTTCAACTGTAGCAAAACGGAGGCCCTGTATTATCTCCTTATAAATGTAGCGCAATAAACTCGGTGCTTACGATGTCACAATAAACAATTTCTATTCTATCGGACTTATTAAGTAGAGAGCTCGGTATAACTGTATTCATGTAGCTATTGCTATTGCTATGTATGCCGATTTCATCTCGTCATGTATGAGGCATATGTAATTGAAAAATTGATTTGTTTTGTCAGACTTTTTATGGTAAACAGTTGTATATTTATGCGGAAAAGAGTTGTGTTGTATTGAGGAGAGAGATATATTTTTTTGGTAACTCATTTGAGACGAGGATTTTATGTTATGTTGGATTCCATTAGTGCTTTACCGAGGGTTAGGCAGAGGTGTATCCATACTGATTTATTTTTAATATTTTAGTATAGTTTTGATGAAAGAATTTATACAATATGTAAATAACAGTGACGAATATGTGAATGATAGTTTCATTTATAACGTAAAGCGTTCAGACGGTATCGATATTCAGAAACATTTGTTTTTTATCGACTTCATCTTCCGCAGATTTAGTAACTTGTTCTTAGTATTTATAACAGTCTTCAAACATTTCTGAGGCATTACAGTAATATAAATATGCATATGACTGTGACATTTTAATCTCATTGCATTGTGATGTGCCTGCAATTAGAGCTGTTGGTTGGAGGAAAATAAAATAAAATGACATCAGTGCTATTAAAATAATAGTCATCGAATCCGTGTTATCTCAGTCGGCCGTTGTAGCTTAACGATACTAGATTATTTATATTTTGGGACAGCTGAGAAACTTTTTATTAAAACCCCAAACATAAACTCCTCCATAACAATCGAAAGTTTATAATTTAAAAAAAACGTTAACTCTATAATATGATTGAAAAGCGAACAAAATAAGTGAATAAAAATCAACATACTCATGAAGTAATGTATTTTTACTTAGTTTTTATTGATAAAATGTATTACAATACCCTTAATGAAATCAAAGATTGTGTACTGTAATAATCACATTATTATAATTAATTTAAAAATCATTGCTAATACTTTAGTTTGATTACCAACTGGTTATAGATAAACAACTAGAATATTCTTTAATAGGACAAGTTGAAACTGCAAAAGAAAATATCTCTTCATCAACATAAAGTGTGTTTACATCATAATCGGCCTTTAACAGTCCACTGCTGGACTAGACTTCTCCTTTAAAAGGAGGAATTGGCCTACTATACCACGCTGGCCAAACGGGTTGGTATAGGGTTTGTATCAAGTTTGTTTCTTTCTCTTACAGTGCTGTTATCTGCATAATATGCTCCCTCTGTCAACTCTTACGACATCCATGGGATGATATGAGATGGTGACACTCCGTATTCTTAATCCGTCACCACACGGAATAACGAGTGTGTCTACAGATGGTGTAAATTTGTATTTTATATAATAGGTATCTGGTATAAATAGCGACTTGGGCCTAGCATTGAAACTGGTCCGCAACTAGGAACACCTATCCTCTTGTCCATCTAGCAAACTAGCGAATGAAAAAGTGAAGTCGCATTCCCTTTAAACAAAATATTTATAACATATTATCTCTTTGCTTTAAATCCACTAAGCCCTTCTTGTAATGCGTTGATACTGATTTATGTTGCTACACACTGATTCTGCCAGTTCATATAACTTATTTATAGTAAGAAAGCACACGATATCGAATCACCTGTACCCTAAAGAATTACTTGTGCTCTTACTTCCTTCCTTAACTATTTCATAGTATGTTCTTTGCATAAAAATAACGAGGTTAACAAGTAAAATTCGAACAAATCACGTGCACAGCAAATCATTTGCCGCAAAACAATCTTTTTGCAGCAAAAACATGTTCGAGTGTCCAACGGAATACTGATTCTTATTCTGTATTTTTACGTATTTCTTAGAATTCTAACGTCTGTTCAAGAAAGATGCTCTGCTTTGTATATTGTTAACATTTGTCTAAAGATTGTGGCGTCTCATTATCGTTTAGGGGTATTCGTTTGTTTCCCTTGTTTACTTATTTCCCCTTCAACATTCTTTTATGAACAAGTCCCCGGGCTCGTCTTGAATTAAGATCCTATCTCTAAAAGTATTTATATTTCTTTATTCTTATTACTTTTTGTTCGAAATTCGGTTGACTTAGGTTAATAATGGGTTGTAATTAGTGTTGTTCTTCGTTTTTTGTTGGATAAGTCATAAGTCGGTTAACCGGCCCGATTTTGGCAAGACTGCGAGCAGATTTAAAAAATATTTGTGTTAACAAATACTTTCTTGAGTTGTTGAATGACGCATTTTTGTTAAAACGCAATAAATAAATGGCTGATTTATTATTGTGGCTTTATTTTTGTAAAAATATGTGTACGAAAATATAATTATCAAAGGATTGTCGTTATTTTTAAATATACGCAGAAATTAAACATCTATCTAAACCCATAAAGAGTGCCTTTAGTTACGTGTACATTCATGAAAATTATTCCTTTGTCGTTGGTTTCATTGAATCATAATCTTCATAATTCTCGTATTTAATAGAACAAGCGTGAGTACGGTATTATATATTGAACATCCCAAATTCCTTCCTAATTACATAATTAAGTTCACAGTATAAATAAATAATAACCAAATATTAGGTGGCTATCAATATAATTACTGCTGCTAATAAATTAAGTATGTACCTACAATACTTAATTTAATTAATGAGTAATTAGCCCAAGTACTTACACTATACAGATGATAATTACCTTCCTACTAAAATTCATAGAAAGCGCGATTCTACAACGTTATATTATTTTAATTAAATTAAGGGCCTACTCCAAAAAACATCAGCAAATTTCACAAAATTAATTCTCTTTATGAAAAGCAGAGAGGAATATTTACGTTTCATAATTTTCTATTATTTGATTTGGAACATTGTCAGGTAAAATTTTATACATTTTGGATGGGTTCCAGAAATATTCAATATTCACTTACCAATGAAATGCAGCGCCATGCAGACCAGTATTGACTGTAGCGTTATCATTTTGATCATTGCTGAGTCTTCTTCCGTAGTATGTTCGACGCACCATGCATTTTAAATTTTATTATCCCCATCTACGTCAACTTCAACATCAAATACCACTTCATTCACATGTTTATGTCAATTTATAAGTCTTTGTATTTCGAGTTCATCTTTATTTCCATCAATATCATTTCATTTATCAGTCGAATAATGTTTGCTTTCACTGGATCGATTTTCGAATAGATAATCTTTGTTTCACAAGGCGAGGTCGAAATATGCGTTGCGGGTTCTGCCACGTTTCAAGTTTCCTGTAACAAAGTGAAGTTATTTGATTCTAGGAAGTCTAGGAATTTGAATACGATTTCCATATTGGATGCTTACATACTGAACATTGGGTGAGCGCCAAAGATATTCTAAAAAGATGGTACGTAGATGCCTATGATTTTAGTACTGATTTTGGGGTGAGAGAGTATATTGTATTACGGCATCAGAAACTATAACTAAATTCACAAACACTAAATAAAAAAAGGTCTCTCAATGCTTAAGAGGAATTCATGAGGGTTTTGAGAATAAGTTGACGACAAATATTTATATCAGACTATAATCAATATAGAAAAATAGTTTTGGTCACGGTTGCCATACCTGAATTGGTCTAACAGACTTAGTCACATAAATTGTCATCGCAAAGGAGACAATGTTGGCATGACCATAAAATAAAAATTACAAATGCACAATAACTTAAGTCAGCTCAGACAGCTCATAATTATACTATACACGTTGAATTGTACAATTTATTGTGTGTTGTATAACAAAACAAACTTGTTTCAGAAATTTTATTTGGAAGATAAAATGCAAAGTATGAGGTGTATATCGTCGTATCGTTAAATCTATCAACAATTAAACACCTCTGATGGTCAGTGCGACGATGTTTTTGCGTATGCTGTTAAACGTAGTTCGTATATGTATGCACACTCACATAAATATTTCACGTAATGACTATTTACTTTTTAATCAATGGCTTTGTATCCGGTTATGAGAAAACCTAGCGAATTCTTCAAAGTAAAGGAAAGAACAAGTCATTTATTAACGCTAAATGCAGTTATTTGTTCTTTCGAGCCAAAACTAGTACCACAAATTTTGGAACATTTCCAGTGTTAACGAATACGGGTCTTGAGTGCACAAGATTGATTTTTTTAAGCTTTCGGCTTACAATATATAGGAATAACATTTGTTTTAAAAAATAACATTTTAGAGCATAGGTACGCAAAGGATAGAGATGAAAAAAACCATACAACTGCCAAATCTTATTTGGATGCAGAAACAAATCTGTGTCTGTTCCCTTGACGGAACTTTAAGAAATGCTATTTTTGTATCGTATTATGATGGAGAAGTGCGTCAAGCTACACAAGCTAGCGACATCTGTCACAGCCTTATACCTTTCTTAATGTAATGTTAACGTGACTATGTGACTGTGTGTCTCTTGGTAACGTGTTGTGCAAAACTGCAGATAGGCGTTAAATATAACTTTTACGAATTCCCTGAGTTAATCTACACGCGTTATGGGATTTTTATCATCATCATCATCAGCCCTTTACAGTCCACTGCTGGACTAGGCCTCTCCTTTAAAAGGAGGAATTGGCCTACTATACCATGCTGGCCAAACGGATTGGTATAGGGTATGTTGTTTCAAGTTTTTCTTCTCTTACAGATGGGATTTTTCTCCTAGATAAAATTATAAGTCGTGTAGTGCTCTAACTAAACTTCTACAAGTCGACAACGATGACACGGTACGGCTCCTATTGTGGTACTCATCTAAAAAAATTACTCGAAGTGTGCTAGCCATTTTGATGGCGTATCTATAGTAAACCAACTCTAAAACATCAAAGGTTTTAATTATTGCCAAACTTTTTCCTAGGTAAGTTATACGTAAATTAATTATTGTCAAACTGTAACTAGAACTTCTTGTTGTTTAACAAGCGATTTTTGTTAGAGGTAGTGTTCCCCAAAACATTTCACTTTCTATCTCTATCGCACTTCGCATTTTCCCGGGATGTCAATAGAAGGAGCAGGTATAAAAATAATGTTTAGAGAACGTTCTGATGATGCGTTTACTAACGCATAATTACATAATATATTTGACCCGAATTTGAATCAGCTAAGTCGGTTTGTGAATGTTTCAACGGGTTGCATAAAATTCATGCCAATATTTAGGAAACCAATTTTAATGTAAAGTTGTATCCAGGATAAAGAAAATACGAAAGTTTTATGCATGAAGAGACAAAATTAATTAGCTTTGTTTTATCTGAAGTTTTAGTTAGAAGTATGAATAGGGTTCATAGAAATCTGAAGTTCCCTAACGAAGTAACTGACCGTACTTTAAAGAAATTTGATAAAATTTCTAAACCGTAAATTAAGTTTTGTTCAAGACGTGGCTAAAATTTGGGTTTGTCATCTAGTGAAAATACAATTTTTAGGCATATTAGATTAACTGGAAGCAGCATCATGAAATACCTATCCCCTATCCTTCCCAACTAAAAAGTACAAATCCTGCACTAGAAATTAATCCTGTGTCTGAGGCGCCTTTACAAACATTCAAACAAAAACACACAGACTAAAAACAAAAAGAATGAGGTTCACATCACACGAGACGACACGTCCTGGTATCGAATCGACTGCACCCGCACGTAGTGCCAAACAATGTGACGTTCTGTAACTCTCAACCAACCTACCATTCTGTTGACACTACAAGCTGCAATAAGTGACGGTCGACTACAAACTGTGATACGCGGTGACGCGACTTAGAAACAATGTAGCAGCGTTACAATTTAATACTTTACTAGATAATGTTATGTTTATTTAAATCTTAAGTGCTCTAATAATGTTTTTTTTTACGTTACAGTGCATTTTACTACTTCTACCGGGATGATCTAGGCGTACTGTACAAATTGTTAACCTACAAAAAAATCTTGATTGCACTTTAAGTTATATTTATGTATCCTAGTTTTCATAGATCATTAATAACTCAGTTATCTAGACCACAACTTGAACCACAGCACACATCATCAGCCTTTAACAGTCCACTGCTGGACTAGGCCTTTCCTTTGAAAGGAGGAATTGGCCTACTATACCACGCTGGCCAAACGGGTTGGTATAGGGTTTGTATCAAGTTTTCCTTCTCTTGCAGTGTTGTTCTCTGCATAATATGCTCCCTCTGTCGGCTCTTACGACACCCATGGGATGATATGGGGTGATGACATTCCGTATTCTTAATCCGTCACCACACGGACTGAACCACAGCACCATCCGTGCATTTAAGTATTTCTAATAATTAAAACTTGAACTATTATATACATGAAGTTGGTGGTAACAAAATCAAAAGTTCAAATAAGCTGTGAGTCAGCAAATTTTCACGTCAGCGTAGCCAAGCAACCTTACAGAATATTTCCACTACGATAATTTTACAGTTGTTTAAGTAATGCAACTCCGCGTATTTTTCAAACAATGACACATATTTTCAACCTCATTTCCTGACTGTTGACACTTTAGGAAATACGAAAGTTGCGCAGGCAATAACACTACGAAATAAACTGAGTTAGCACAAGTTTACTTAAAGCTATGTTCTTAAAGCTGTTCGCGACTTAAAGTTATGCGAAATTTACACGGCATTTAACTGTAATATAAGGCAATGTATGTGATGGGCTGGCGAACCTATGTTCAATGACTTTAAAATAAACGTTTTATAGACAAATTATGAGATTGCATCGCTATCGATAGCAATGATGTTTAACAAAATACACGTCAGTACGTAGTTAATAAGTACTTATTTCGTATTGAATCGTATACTTGTAGAACGTAATCTTAATAAACACAATTACATATTAGGCACCGATAGCGCATTGAAGCGATCAAAAGACTGTCGCGAAGAGAGTATTGCATTCGAAACTATAGCGCACAGCATTTACTTTTCAAAGGTTATACTTTGCGTAGTCAATTGTAAAATTTTGCTTTGCTGATTGTCTCTGAGAATATGCGAAGCCGTTGATCCCGATTGTTATAAATAGTTTCTTTCGGTATTAATTCAAATTGAAGTAATGAAGTTTGAAGCCTGATAGAAATTAGGATGATGTGTTGTATGATGAAAAACATTGGTCAAGTGCGAGTCGGACTCGCGCACCGTGGGTTCCGTACAAACTTGTAGGTATACATATATAATTATTTAAAAAAATATGTGATTTAACTAGGTTTTCAAACATTTTCTTATGTGCTATAAAACGTTGCTTTATGCAAAGGTCAAGATTCTTGATCGACTGGAATAACCCTTTAGCTTTGACTTGAGCATTTGATAATATGAATTTAAATTTTTTACCTCTACGGGTTCATGAGGAAAGGGATAATAACTTTAAAATTATTAAACATATTATTATTATATGATATAACTAAAATTAACAGTTTTTGCAAATTTTCCTTTATCTATAGATAAATGAAATTTGGTACGAAGCAACGTCTTATAGTATACTATAAGACGTTGCTTCGTACCAAATTTCACGACTCTGAGTTCACGGGAAGTACCATGTAGATTTTGATTCCATTGCGAGTAGTTGCGAGTTTGAAAATATAGTAAAATTACTATATCTTTTGATTGCGTTGAGATAGAAGTTTGGTTTTGTTACAGCTTTAAAGTACCTTAGACCCTAGTATTTGATATGAATTTGAATTTAATAACTTAACGCGTTCATGAGGAAAGGGATAGTAACTTTAAAATTAATAAAACATTTTTTTATATGTTATACTTAAAAAAATATGGTTTTCGCAATTTTTCATAAGTATGAAATTTCAAGATCTTGAGTTCACAGGAAATACCCTGCAGGTTTTGATTCCCTTCCGAGTTTCGTAAATTTGCAAAATTTTGCAGCATAAACGGCTGTATCTTTTGATTGCGTTGGCTTAGAAGTTTGATTTTTTCACAGCTTCTAAGGACTGTAGACTTTTAATCGTTTACTGCGCGCTCCACCGCGAGACTAAACTATCGAGCGACAGTTTGAGCATAATCGTTATACAAATGCGGTTGAACTATCGGCCAACATTAATCGCTAGTGCGCACAGGCTCTAAGAGTATAATAGGAGCGGTATGAGACAAGTTTTCAGCTTGCCTCAAATACCTACCCAAATTTGATGACAGCTCTCCTGCTGCCGTGAAATAGTGGTTTGAAATTTCGTCTATAAATTCTAGAACAATCATTCCACTTGTCAAAAATCTCATTTACACATTTATAAGGACATTGTTTTCTTTTTATTTCACTGTCAAGGATGTTTTTAAATAAAACGACAGACATCCTTAGCCCGACACTTAATAAAACGTCTGAAGCGAACTATAACAAAGTTGTCACCAGAAACTAGGTTCTGATAGGACATGACTGTTATTGCGTAAATACCTAAGAAACTACTTTTACATTTATGTTGGGTGACTGTTCAAAATTAGAAAGCAAGTACCTGTCAGGATGACAAACACAATGCTGCGAGAATAAAACAGGGACAGGTTAAAGCAGTTACCTTGGTGATTAATAAACAAAGTCAACTCTTGTGGGTTTGACCTCCACGTAGGACACAGCATTAGTATTTCAAGTTTAAAATGCTCTTGCAATACGGGAATTACGGATAAGAAGTTGCTTTTAAAAACCACTAAAGTTAATGTCTTGTTTTCCAAATAAAACAAGATCTCAATGTGTGAAACATATTTGACGAAAAGTATAGTGTAGGTAGGTACTATTTGTTTAAGAAATTAAAAACTAAATAAACAGAAAAACACTAAATCTCAAAAATAATTACACTAACGACTATTTTAGCTTCCATCGAAAAACAAAACCCGAATGAAAAAGCAACCATTTACTACGTGTGCGGTAAATAAGCTTGCCTGTCACATCTCGTGAAGAATTTCATCTTTTAACGCAACCAACGTAATACGTAATACTGCAGAGTGTACTAAATGTCGGCACAGGTTAGTTGAATATCCAAATGGCCCGTGAAATTAATTTTGTAAAAATGTACTTGGTGCATGACTCTGAGTAATGTGGAGTGAGACAGATATATTACAATACATGATGTGGAAAGAGTAAGATATAGGTACCTACTTCGTAATAAAGAAGTATTCAATCGTGGAAAGTAAGGGCAGTGAACCAACATGTTACTATTGAAATAATTATAAATGCGAAAGTTTGCGAGAATGGTTAAAGTTTTGGCATGGCTTACACTAACGCGGTAATCTTATCTATACAGTATTTTAACTTCATGCAAACGTTCAGAGCGCGAGTTATACCTACACGCCTCAAGCTTGGTACGTAGTGTGTACTATGCTCAAGGTTTGTATGCAGTTAAAATTATGTATAGAAAATATTACCATGACACTACTTTCAGTCACAGAATGACTTGTCATTGTGTATGTCCATATGTATGAATAACTTTATGTTTATACGAATCATTATATTTAAAACTATGTGTGGCAATATATGAACTCGATTTTGAGTACTATTTGTTACCGCAGTTTCAATACCAATAAAGTTTCCCGCTATACAGAGATTATCTCTCGACTTAATGATGCCATTATAAAATTAACACAGAATTACAAACATTATACTAAATGAAGTTATCAACTCAACTCAAAGCGCAGATAACTGTGGCCTAGCCTTTATCGATTTCCAAATTGGTGCAGTAGTAAGTAAGGCTGACGGCAACGTTAGAGGTCGTAGGTTCGATTCCCGAACAGGAAAGTTTTTGTGTGATGAGTACGATGATTTGTTTTCTAATTCAGCTTCTCCATATACAGTTTGTTACTAGTAAATAAGACCATAGTTGGCCATGATGTCACTTTTTCTATATTTATATTAATCTGCGGCTGCCTCAAACAAAATTTTGTTTTCTAAGATATGGATAACATATTCGTATTTTACAATCTTTAATAACTTATATCCATTTTGATTATATTAATTTTTAGTTATTTCAGAGAATTTGTTAAACTTAAAATATTTTTCAAAATTCATAATTCCATAAAAGTATACTACTCTGCTGGTCACCTGCGCAAACCAGGTGAAAAAGCTTAAAATCTACATATTTTATAATTAACTTAAAATAAAAATAATTTATAATATTCTTACATAATTTGAGCTGCAAGTTCTTTGTTGCGAATCCATTTAATCATAGTTTAATGTGTTAAAAGGTCTCAGTTATTCTTAGTTCTTAGTCCGCCGGGACTTTAACTTCTTATGCAAGGCGCTTTCTGGCTTAACGCCTCATTCTTTAATGTTTTATGCACTATGTATGAAATTATGTAGCTTAATTATTCTCTACTGTACAAAGAATTTTAGTTTTAACTGTTTATTGAAACTTATTCTATTTATCGCATTTTTTTTATCAGAGCTTATTTCTTTTTTAACTGGCCTTCAAAAGTACGGTCGCGTTCTGATGTAAATGGCGACCAATCCAAAAGGAGACCAGTTCTAGCGTTATCTCTGCCAATCTATTGCGACACACTTACGACGGGTAAATTTATTGTAACACGTCTTCTTTTTTACCCGATTTTGCATGGGCATGTATTGTGTTACAATAGCATATATACGCATGCCGCAATGTTGGAGTAATTACAAGGTGCTTTAGATTTGTGTGCAGTGATTGGAGCGAAACTTGAGCACATTGAATGTTATGTTCATTAAGCATTGTTCATACCCTTACTATATTTTACAAAAGAGCACTACAGTTACTGTCCAAATTATTCAATATTTTTATAACTATTTGATTTTCAGTGTCACCGATCAAAGACTTCGTAATGATTAATGTCCTTATTTCATTGAAATCGAACTTAAGCTAACGGGTTTTATCACGATAATATTGGCTAAACTGAAATAACACTGAAACTGAATAATCTAGAAACTACATTATTTTTTATAATATGACGTTTCCATTACTTTACAGGAATCGTGGTCACGAAAGAGAAACTAAGTAATAGTAAAAAAGAAGTCCTCATTTCAGTTAGAAGAAGTGGCCTTCGGCTTCGTTAAGGGTTGTTATTCCCCACATTGATAAACGTTACATAAACCTATTACCAAATTATCTTTCCCAAATGCTATTTTTCCTCCTTCCAAATTATTATAACATTTCAGCACGCTCTGACATCATTCGCTGTTACATCATCAAACCATTATCTCCTACGCAAAGGATACGTGCGATCATTTACGAATCATAAGCACTTACATACATTTGCATACGTTTATATGTGTATATGTGTGAGAGTGTGTATGGGCGTGTGTGCCAGTAACACATTCCATTTGCCTCTGTGAACATTACGTCCAATTCATTCCATTACCGTTCGATACTCGTTACTTGAACGCTTTTAAACTGTTTACCCGACAAAATTGAATTCTCCCGAGTTTATCAGGGAGAAACATCTTTTTGGTGGTAAACGAAATTTTCTACGTGTTTTACTAAGTACTTAAATGTTGGGTTACGTCTTAATGATGTCATCTGGTTGTGGCAAGGTTGAGGGTTGCAAAGTTATGTTTGTTTTTTGTAACATTGCCATGAGTTGTTAATTTGACGGTTGAGAATTTATTTGTATATAAATTTTGCGGAGTGATTTCCTTTGTCTGGGGCTGACAATGGTGGTAATTGCGACGCGCTTTTGGCTTTTTTTACTGAATGACTTGAATGTTATACATTTGCTCGTACTTGAGGCTTACAATTTCATTGCTGACACGGAATGTTTTACGCGACTATTGTTTTAGGGCTACTGACGTGCTTTACCAAAGAAAGTACAGTATTTTTGAGCGCGCATGTTTTTTTGGGGTATGGTAAAACCTTTTTCTTATTTATGTCTTCATTCTCATTTAGTTCTACAAAATGTTTTTCATGTGTAATCTCTTGTTTGAAGTCCAACATATATCACATATCACTCAACCGGTTTCTATGATTTTCTACATACCATTTCATGACAAAGAACGCCTCAAAGAGCCCGTAGCCTATAAATTAATCTCTGAATATCGACTGTGCCGCGTTCTATACTGTAAACACTACTGAACTAACGAGGCACTTGGCAATTCTGAATCACTGCAGTGCACAAAGCACATGAAATTACACTGAAATGTACCTATTTTGACTCCTCAATTAGATTAGAAGTTAAATACAAACTTCCGACAGTATTTTCTCTGTAGTCATTTCTAAAAAGAGACAAAAAATGAGAGAACGCTTTTGTCAAACGCGCTAAGTTTGGTGTTTTGAACATTCAATTTGCGCCACTTATTTAAAATCGTCTTTGGAGTATATTAAGAATATTGTGTCCAATTTTTGAGTTATAATTGTTACTCCTATTGATGATAGATTGATTTCCACGAAAGCCGAAAATTTTCCAATAAGCAACTTTATTATTTCTTGTTGAGTATAATGGTGTATCAATAACAGGTATAACAATTTTGGTAATCTGTCTATATAAATTCTCGCGTTACTGACTGAGAGACAAAGCACAGCCAAAACTATTGGACGCAAGAAGCTGGTATATGTCTCTTTAGGTCCCACGTAATAGGGGGCGAGCCTATTGCCGTTACCGGGCACATCACGAGACTCCGTGCTGCTTCTGACAATTCGGAAGAACCCAGTAACACTTTTGCCCGACCTGGGAATCGAACAGCAGTCGCATACGCTATCCACTGAACCACGGAGGCAGTCTTATATTAGTTGTGTATCCCTATTAAGTATTATTATGTGCATCTCCCATGATAAAGTAATAACATAGACATATTTTCGGACTATGAACCTCTACTGACAATGTTTCCAATTTATTTCACAGAAACCAAAAATACGACTTTTTACATTGATAAGAAACTTATTCGAATAGAAATCCAAAACATTCCTAACAATTAGATGAACAAAAATAATCCAAACAGCACCATACATACCATTCAAACGCCCCACCATATTTTCCAGCACAAACTAATCCTACCTCGAGACCTAGCCACACAAAATACAACTGTATACTTAAAGACACACGAAATGATACGAAAAAGCTTACCTTGTTGGTGCAATAAAAATACAAAAATACAGTGAACAGTGTACAATAGCAAACTAGGAGTAAGCGGAATGTCAGGTTTATTGTGACAAATCGTCGGGCAGGTGTCGTTTATGATCTTTCAATGTCTGAGAGCATCTTCAGTCGTAAAACGTATACTTGGTATTACGGCGCGGTCGATTGAACATTACGTTGCCTTAGTTTAGTAGGGATGGGAGGATTGGCAGTTTAGGAGGCTTAGAAATTAACGTATTTTTTGTTTTGGATTATGTAGGTCCAGTTACACTGGTGTTACCTATTTCATCTTGCTTGGCTGATATATTCGTCTTGTAGGTTATCTGGTAGCCTTGGCTATTGACAGTTGCACTGTCCCGTGTATCATATACTTATGACTCATAACAATTGATTTTCTATGATGTCTCGCGCCAAACAGCGAGTGGATTAATTCATGGTGCAATAATAATACAAAAATACCGTGTACAGCGTTGCTAGGCTGATATATTCGTCTTGTAGATTACCTGGTAGCCTTGGGTATTGACAGTTGCACTGTCCCGTGTATCATATAATTCTGACTCATAACAAATGATTTTCTATGCTGTATCGCGCTGCCTATGCGTGATGAGTACTATGATCTGTCTTGCCTGTGCAATATATATATATATATATATATTATAGACTCACGCCTGTATCCCCGAAGGGATAGGCCGAGGACTTCTACAATATTTATTAATTAAAAACATATAAATATGCTTATGTATCTGGTCTGAGTTAGGTATCTGGTAATAATAGTATCTACAGGCTTTGCAAAGTTAGGGAACGGATGTCGAGTCTGAATGAATTACTTTTAACGATATGTTCTGAGTAGAGTGGCAATAACAAGCAATCGACAATGAGATAGTACTAATGTAATTTTTTATGGGTTGTTATACATGAAGGTTGTATCATAGCATATATTTTTATATATATTTCTTGTGTGCGTGTGTATGTCACTGAACTTCTCCTAGACGACTGTACCAATGTTGCTGAAATTTATTGTGTGTGTTCAAGGGGACTTGAGAATGGTTTAGATTCACAATTTAGTCCACTAGAAAATATTTTTTATCAATTGCAAGTAGTTGCTGATTTTTGAATGTTTCACATTGCAACCGACCGACTGCGCTACCATCGCAGTGTCAAATCTATAATTTTGTCAAGGGGTACAGTAGACTCTATCGAAACCTTTCCAGAATAATAAAATATTAAAAATTAAAGATTTCGAGTCGACAACATACATATATCCGCAAAATTCGGATTGTTGAGTATTTTGTTAAATTCTAATGGTTCTGACCATGTTCTGACAGACCAATTGCAGTCGCCATATTGGCCACTCTATCTAAATGTCACTGTTAACCTTGCTGTTAATGGATAACATTTTGAAGAGTACTACGAAGTATTAGTACTAAGTAGTTTGTATGTGTAAATACTTTTTGCAGTTATATTTCATAAACAGTTAAAACGACAATTATAGAAGTATCCGCCCAATAAAGGAGATTTGCGTTACCCCGAACATAGATGATATATTATAACTAGAGAACCCCGAATTTACGCGAGCGAAGCTGCGGACAAAAGCTAGTAATGATATATAATCATAGTGTAAAGTACTGGCAGTAAAGAGTATGTAACGAAAAAGTTCCACATTATATAAATGACAGGTAAACATTAATTATACACGAGTGAAGCTGCGGGCAAAAGCTAGTAATGATATATAATCATAGTGTAAAGTACTGGCAGTAAAGAGTATGTAACGAAAATGTTCCACATTATATAAATGACAGGTAAACATTAATTATTGATTCCCGGGCAGCAAATATGCAAAAGCAAATGTAGAAAAATACCCTGGAAAGCGTTCTAAAAATATAACCATTCGTATTTGAAAGAATATTGTAACAATAAATAAAAATATACAGTGTATACAATAATGATTGATTGTCCAAAACATCTGAAAATATTTCACCCAAGGTATCTTTTGGAGCCATATCGAAACAATCATTCATATGATTCGATTTTGCCGCACGAAAACGATATTCTATCAACTTGATACTGCAAGTTATCGACAAGTTTCGATGCAATAGCAAGTTCGACTGCAAGTTGACAAGAAAACAGAAAACCAAGTTTTAGTATTGTAACTTATTTATACTGGTTTCATTGAAGATTTATTTTCAAAAGATAACGTTCAAAGTGGGTCAGTTCTAAAATAAACATTTGCTGTTCTTTGAAATAGTAGGTAGTAAATAGATGTTACAATTAAATGGGAACAGCAATTACGTGAAAGGAATATTATATTTCTCGTTACTGTGTAGGAAGTGGGTATTGCATCAGAAAGACTTGTAGTATATTATTATTTAGTACTTGACAGTATTGATATTGTTATATACCTGTTCACCTTGCTTAATACGACCTGTTGGTCCTAGTTGCCATCGTCAAGTCATCGACTGTCTACTGCTGGTGTCAAGCGTGCGAATGACAGCAGTATAGTATTTATATACAATTTATTTACTTTTCCTTGCAATGTTTGAGGTCTTCCATCTTGTATGCTTAAAAATATATTTCTGGTCAGCAGACAAACATTGTCTTCCATGATTTGTTTTTAGTATCCTACTTACGAGTATCCTGCATAATATATGAAAGATGATCGTAACCTTTAGTTGATTCTCTGATATTCATCAAAAAACACTGAAACGTTAATTTATATAATACCTTTCACTGCATGGCCGTATTTCGTACAGTTCCAACCCTGAAGTAGTAGATACAGTAAAGTGGGATATAAAATAAATGCTGATTTACGGAGACACCGCGTCGATAGTGCGAGTCAGACTTACGTAATTGACAGATCGGAGGCGAATCAACTGGTGAAGGTTACTGCTGTATTGTTCATTATTTTTTATTTATAGACTCACGTCTGTATCCCCGAAGGGGTAGGTAGAGGTGTAATATTACAGCCACATTTCGCCATGAATTTTTAGGTCCCATGTAATAGGGGGCGAGCCTATTGCCGTACCGGGCAAACCACATTACCAGACTCCGTGCTGCTACTGAGAATTTCCTAGCGGCAATACCCAATAACACTTTGCTCGACCCGGCAATCGAACCTGAGACCTCCCAACCCCACGCGCACATTTATGCGGTGAGACCAACGAGGCAGTCAAAGTTGTTCATATTTTTTTCGAATAAATGTTAAGTACTTCTCGTACCATAATATATTCTATACTAATATCATAAGTAGGAAAACTTAGGATGGTTGTATCAAATAAAGTCAAAAACAACAAAAAATTGTGAAATATTGTTTGTTTGCATTCGACGGCTAAACTACTATATCCCAGAGTAGCGTAAACTATATGTCCACGATTACCTAGCGGGAACAGACTGCAGAGAGTTCTCTGTTTCTTCGGTCTGAGGTTCAAATTCACAGCGCACACCACTAAGTTTTCCAAATATGTGTGTTCATTTGTTAATTATTGTTTGGTAAATGGTGAAATAGAACATGGTGATGTAACTCTGTATGTACTAAAAAGACATGTGAAGTCTTGTAACTCGCACTTTCCAGCTTGGTGAACTGTGCTACTCCTCATTTCATTTCTCTTCATAGGGAGAAAGGGTCTATGCCCAGCATTGGCTAAGATATTTGCGCTCTGCTTATAGTAGATTCAAACTAGCATTTTATATGCGCGAGAGCTTTTGGAAGTTCATGAACTGGTAACCGAAATAATGGCGATTCTGGTTTCGAAGCGCGTTACGTGGCTAGCGTGTAAGGACGTATACTGAAACATACGCTAATTTGAAATCGCTCTAATTCTCTAATTACGTACATAATAATTGTGTTAAAGAAAATTATAAGAGCATTTCGTCAAGGTTGAGAAACTTTTATTTTTCGTCAATCATTTTCATGGTTGTAACAGTTTTGGAACGACACAAAAAATGTTGCTTCCTTCTTACTATGATAAATTGTATGTGTCAGACGTGTTGCTTCCATTCCTCATTCTTTTTTTTATAGACTCTCGCCTTTATCCCCAAAGGGGTAGGCAGAGGTCTAAATTACACCCACGTTTCGCCATATTATGAATTTTAAGTTTTCGTTACAAGGATTAGTCATATTGCCGCCACAGTTTTACCTACCTTCTACTACCTTTGTCTCTACCTAGACTCCGTGCAAGAGACTGTCCCAAGAATCTAACCCGGGACCGCCCGATCAGCAGACGGACGCTATCTACTGGACCACGGAGACAATCATTTCTCATTCTATGCAATAGTTTTTTTTATTTATATTGTACATATCTCTGTAATTACCATGGTGCACACACGGGAACAAATTATTGAATGATTATGATTATTAATAACAAGACCATAACAACGAAACCAGCAGATTTACTACTGAATTAAAGTCGTCTCAAAAATATATTTTTAAAACGTTTTTGAAATATAACCTCTTATTTAAACTCATTATATTATAAAAGACCACCATTGTTTAATTCATACTTATCTAAAGTACGTTAAAAATAAAAACTCCCTCCGACCTCAAAGCTCACTGCAGTGTTAAAAACTAACAGTAAAGCGATACGGAGTATTAAAAGCACAGCATACCACACTTCCATTCATTGCTCAGGAAATGAGGTGAAATTTTGTTTCGCGCAAGGTTTCTTGTGAGCGAGTAATACTATTCATACTTTTAAAAGTCCCCGTGAAAATTGAGGTTGACTTTTTTGATTCACAAATGTGCAGCATTTTGTGATATGATGAAATTTGAATATGAGCAGTAGGTTATTACTCTCTGAATTATTCTATCACGGAGAAAAGAGAGGTGAATATTATATTAATATCATGTATAAAAGAGAGGAAAATATATTTTTTCCGTCTTGTGCTGACGTAATTTATGAGTTCAGTACGTGTTGTTAGGCTAATGGAGGTTAATGTCATTATTTGTAGTGTGATAACATGTCTTTACTTACGTGCTATAGACAAAATCAATGTAAGAGAATGAATTATTCATAAAAGTAGAAGCGCATTCCTTAAACATTTCGTGTGCCGATTCCAAGTGGCGACTGTCGCCAGTGTAGTTTGTAGTTGGCGCCGTTGGCGGCGCTGGCGTCGTTCTCCGTCTATCTTGCTCTTATAGTTAAGATACACAGGAGGAAAGTTCGTCTCTCTTGCTCTCGTAGAGACAGCTGTCACAGCGTGACTGCCACGCCGCCAATCGGCAGTTTGGGTCACAGAAAGTTTGTCTTTAGAGCGCCCATAAGAAATGCGCCTTTATGTAAAAATCTGATCTCTTTGATAAAAGTCAATATAATTCAAGCTTCTTTTGATAGGTACAATATAGCAACTTTCTAAGATGGAGGATGCCGTTCATAACATATCGCCAAATTAAGAAACGTTTGCAATGGTCACCACCTGGATGGGTCTTTTTTATAGTAGTAAATTTATATTAGAAAATGGGAAAAGGATAGGATGAGGGAGAAAAAGGACTTAAAGTATCAGTTTAGGTACTGTTACTTTAAGTCGATTTTCAGTGAGAGGGTAATACTTCCTCGGTCGAGCCGGCCCATTCATGCTGAAATCAGTAAGGCTCTACTACCTGTAATGTTGTGGCATTTATAGCAGAGCGCTACCATGCTTCGGAGTTAAGTCACGGATTTTGTCTCAGAAATAAATCGTTCGGCCACGTCTTAGGCCTCTTTGCAAACTGTAGACTTCGCCACCAGAATTGGCCCGACACTCAAACGATAAGATAAAATATGCAAAATAGATGGCCGGCAACACTCTGCACAACTCAGATTATTATATTGTCTCCATACATACATAGACTCATGTCTGTTTCCCGGAGGGATATGCAGAGACTATGGAACGCCATTTGCAACGATCCTGACATATCAGTGAGTGAATGAAGCAATAGAAGTATCTCTTGCTTCATTCACTCCCATTAAGTTTCTCATGCATACTCTTCTATTATATGGTCTGTGCGGCCAATTGATGTAGTTCTATCTCACGGAGGATTTCAAACTAAAAGCTCCTGAAATCTGAGACTACTACTGACTGACTTATATTTAATTAACCTCGTTTATTGTCTTTCTATTCTTGTTATTATATAAGGCATAAAGAAGTTACGTTGATAGCTAGCTTAACCATATTAAAAATGAAAATGACTGACTATTGGTATGCAACCAATAATTTTATTATAGGCAATAGAACATCCTTTTCTGCTACGCTAATTCATTGACACTCTATCCTTTATCTCTCTACAGTAGCCAATTATCTAAAGTATATGATCACATTTTGTAACCTTAGGGGTTCTTACGCAATAATATTCATATCAGTCATAAAAGACTTCTCCCTGTCTTTGTAAAAATGCGAAGTTACGTTGGTAAAATTAATTCAACGCATAACAATGAATCCCAAACGTCTTCCAAGGACAACGACCCTTTAAAAACATGAAATATGTTTAAGGATTTGAACCGACAAAATATCTTCAGCGAGTCAATGAATTCTTTAAATGCCCCAAGGCCTCTTCTTGCGAATTTTTCAGGGACATGGCCTAGATTTTTCTATCCAGTGGCGTAGTGGAAACGTAAACGACTGCACTGCTGAAGGTCACGGGTTCGATTGCCTCTCAAATCGAACTTTTGTGTGCGTGAACATGGATGTTTGTATTGTTTTGGGTGCTAAAATGCTTTTTGGTTGTATTTACAAAAAAAGGTATATGTATTTTATCCATTGTCTAGTATCTATAGTACACGTTCTGCTTAGCTTGGGACTTTATATAATTATTATTATCCACATTCTTACTATCTTCATGTGTTCGATTCAAATCATAAAATTGTCACTCTAAATCAATCGAAGTCATTAAATCATTACTATCACCGTACTAAATCTACTTTTGTTCCCTAACGTATCAGAAACTTTTTGCTGAGCTTCCGAACATCAACAGAGTAACGGTGTAACTGAGGCCTAATGCATTAAAATTCAAAACGTGAATCTGATAAAAATGTCGTTTTAATATAAGAGCTGTATTCTAAATTAAACTCCTGCTACGTTAAAATTGTAATGATAGCGTAGCGGAACAGCGTTGGACTACCAAGTTATTCATTTATAGTTTGAAATGTTGTGATTTTGAGTGGATTTTACTATCTTTGAAAATCATGGTTTCATTTAATCGGTGCCAAGCCAGTGGCTTCATAGTATGGCCTCATAGTGTGGTTTAACCGCGGTCTATACACGTCTTTCACGTGTTCTTTACAATGAAAAGAAAAGCAATACATCCGAGGCCCTGGTCAATATATATAATCAATCAAAGAGGTCAATATATACTGGCCTCTATCATGGACTCAATCAATATATTCGATTTTAAATAAATTACAATATATTTTTAGACACCAATCAAATTTTTATTGTAAGAAATACGTATAATATATTTTCATAATGATATGAAAATTGCTGTACGAAAAAGCGATAGAAGATATAAATAATTAGCATAAAATGAACGTGTGATTTGAATCATCCCGGATATTGGGCACTCGTATTATGATTTTTTTTTATTATGTAAAGTAATAATTGTTTCCATAAAATTGTATTATGCAAAGTAACAAACAAAATAAATTATACTGCCAAACATTCAACTTACACACAAAATTCGACAAAAAAACAAAGTGGATTTGAAGATCTATACATATATGTTGGGAATGTATATTATAGGATAGGCGATAGGTGCCTTGTTTTATTAAGACCATGTGTGTCTAGCTCCACATGTGCACGTGACGACTGAATAACTAGATCATATTAGGTAACTAGGCCGCTAAGAAACCACATTCCTGTGGATGGGAAGGGTGTGGTGTTTGCTAGTAATAAAACGCTGCATGGAATATATCTTATTACTATAAATGTAAGTGTTTGTGAGGATAGATGTATGGTTCTTTATTACTCATCCACGCAAAAAGGCGGAAGTGCAGCACAGTCTGATGATCTATAGTCAGGCTTCCCCACTTAACAAATGAGAAACCTGTATAGTTGCCGTTTGTAATAGATTTGCAACAATTTTGACAGGTCATTACTTGAATGAATCATCGCGAGTGAAATTTGCATCAGAGCGCAACCATCCTTCGGAGGACACCTAAAGCCGTCGGGCCCAGTTCTTGTCAGAACAAGAACCTTTAAGCCACGTTGGAAAAAAAGAATTGAAAGTTTTCTGAAATTTGTGTTCTATCAACTCAATACTGCAAGTTATCGACAAGTTCCGCTGCAATAGCAAGTTCCACTGTAAGTTGATAAGAAAACAGAAAAACAAGTTTTACTATTGTAACTTATTTATACTGGTTTCATTGAAGATTTATTTTCAAAAGTTAACGTTCAAAGTGGGTCAGTTCTAAAATAAACATTTGCTGTTCTTTGAAATAGTAGGTAGTAAATAGATGTTACAATTAAATGGGAACAGCAATTACGTGAAAGGAATATTATATTTCTCGTTACTGTGTAGGAAGTGGGTATTGCATCAGAAAGCCTTGTAGTATATTATTATTTAGTACTTGACAGTATTGATATTGTTATATACCTGTTCACCTTGTTTTATATGACCTGTTGGTCTCAGTTGCCATTGTCAACTCATCCACTGCCCACTGCTGGTGTCAAGCGTGCGAAAATGTCCGGTAGTATAGTTTTTTTATATACTATTTATTAACTTTTCCTTGCAATGTTTGAGGTGTTCCATCTTGTATGCTTAAAAATATATTTGTATCTTTTTTATATCAGAAATATTTTCCCTCCTGGTCAGCAGTCAAACATTATCTTCCGAGATTCGGTTTTTGAGCGAGTATTCTGCATAATATATGATAGATGATAGTAATCTTTAGTTGATACTCACACGAATGCGTTAAAATTCACTGAAACGTTATTTTTTATAATACCGTTCACTGACCGTATTTCGTACAGTTCCAACCCTGAAGTAGTAAATACAGTAAAGCGGGATATAAAATTAATGCTGATTTACGGAGACACCGCGTCGATAGTGCGAGTCAGACTTACGTAATTGACAGATCAGAGACGAATCAACTGGTGAAGGTTACTGCTGTATTGTTCAGTATTTTTCGAATAAATGTTAAGTATTTCTCGTAAAATACTTAGCATTTAATATTCTATATTTTTTATATATACTCACGCCTGTATCTCCGAAAGGGGTAGGCAGAGGTCTTATATTACACCCACATTTTGCCATGAATTTTTAGGTCCCACGTAATAGGGGGCGAGCCTATTGCCGTACTGGGCACATTACCAGACTCCGTGCTGTTACTGAGAAATTCCTAACGGAAAAACCCAATAACACTTTGCCTAACCCGGGAATCGAACCCGAGACCTCCCGATCCCACGCGCACATTTATGCCATGAGACCAACGACGCAGTCATATAACTCTGCATGTACTAAAAAGACATGTGAAGTCTAATAACTCGCACTTGGCCAACCTGGTAAACGTAATAACGGCGAGTCTGGTTTCGAAGCGCGTTACGTGGCTAGCGTGTAAGGACGTATACTAAAACATACGCTTATTTGAAATCGCTCTTATTCTCTAATTACATCCATCATAATTGTGTTGAAGAATGTAGGTATGAGATCATTTTGTCAAGGTTGAGAAACTTTTATTTTACCTCAATAATTTTCATGGCTGTAACAGTTTTGGAACGACACAAAAAATGTTGCTTCCTTGTTACTATGATAAATTGTATGTTGCAGACGTGTTGCTTTCATTCCTCATTCTTTTTTTTATAGACTCTCGCCTTTATCCCCAGAGGGGTAGGCAGAGGTGTAAATTACATCCACGTTACGTCATGCTATGAATATAGTTTTTTGTTATTAGGATTGAGCATATTGCCGCTGCCATTTTACCTACCTTCTACTACCTTTACCTCTACCCCGACCTCTACTGTCCCGGGAATTGAACCCGGGACCGCCCGATCAGCAAACGGACGCTATCTACTGGACCATGGAGACAGTCATTTCTCATTCTATGCTACATTTTTTTTATTTATATTGTGCCTCTGTTTTTACCATTGTGCACACACGGGAATAAATTATTGAATGGTTATGATTATTAATAACAAGTAAGTCCAGAACAACGAAATCTGCACGTTTACTACTGAATTCTTCTCAAAAATATTTTTTTTCACAGGTTTTTGAAATATAAGCTCTTATTTAAACTGAAATAAAAATTATATTATAAAAGACCACCATTGTTTAACTTATACACTCATACTTATCTGAAGTAAGTTAAAAAATAAAAATCTCCCTCTGGCCTCAAAGCTCTCTGCAGTGTTAAAAACTAACAGTAAAGCGATACGGAGTATTAAAAGCACAGCCTATCCCACTTCCATTCATTGCTCAGGAAATGAGGTAAAATTTTGTTTCGCGAAAGGTTTCTTGTGAGCGAGTAATACTATTCATACTTTTATAAGTCCCCGAAATAATTGAGGTTGACTTTTTTTGATTCACTAATGTGCAGCATTTTGTGATATGGTAAAATTCGAATATGAGCAGTAGGTTCTAAGACTACAGAACAAAAGGCAGACAGAGCGCGCGGAACACTTGCGTGAGGCCACTAAAGCAAATACAAAATTGAAAAGCGAATACAAACTCGGCTCAGTGCGCTGCGAAGCATCGCACAGTTCACACGCCACGATCAATCAAGCTTTTAAATTCATAAAATGCCGTCTTGCGTTTTTAAACATTGTAAAAGTTGTTTCCAAAAGCAAAAACGGGAAGATGGTAATATATTTTTACAGATAACTATGGATTATTTGACTGTTTTATAATATTATTTCGATAAAGTTCGTATTTCTGCAGAAAATATGTAAGTGTTGCCAGTTTACGTCGACGCCGTTCGCCCTGAATTAGGGAAAATGCATTTGTCTATTGATTATGTAATAATGATGGTCATGTTAATGAAAAATACATTAACGTAATGTAAAATTATATTGTAGATTATCTTTCTTCTTATAAAATATAGTAATAGAATTTCCATTAGTATATACATTGTTTTGAGTTCGATCCCCAAACGATCCAAATATTCGTGTACACATGGCTCCTCGTCAAGCTTTATACACTTTGACCTTTGTACCGTTCTTATGGAGTAGGGAATAAGTATCAAAATCGTACTGCAACTGTTTAGCTTGACTTGGCGCCGTGTGTACATTAAGTACAGAAACAGAAATCATTGATTGCAGCCATTATTAATTTTTAATTGCAATGTTTTTTGTTTTGATTTATGAATCATAATATATTGTGTGCATGACAAAATGTTTATAGCTAATTAATATTTAGGACGCAAGCCTATTGCAATTAACCAAACATTTCCAGATACTATACTGAGAATATATATATCTAAACAAAAAATAAACAACATATTCGCCGATCTAAGATCTGAACCCCATGATTGGTATTCGTAAATATATGTAGTTGGTATTATATAAGTATTTCTTCTGGATCGAGGGTATTAATCACAAAACATAATCTATTTATTTCTCAATTTACGAATAAAATTAGTTAAAACTTTACTCAGTACCTACATTTAAGAAATGTATTTATAAAAGCATACATTAATGGTTTCTTTTATTTGAATCATTTTCATAACAGCATTACATATTAAAAGCATTAATTAAATCCATGGTAAATTCTTCAAAACCGCAAACGAATATAAAATATGTAATATTTTTATATCCGTTTGCAAAAACTATATACCTACAAGGTAGTGGGAGATTATTCATAATCTGGCAACTTTACACACACATAGGCGCGCGTGTCCGTACAGTGCCAGTCGCCAAATGTCACGCACACATAGCCGTCAACGTGCCTCACTTAGTCGGACGAATACGCTCCATCTGGTCTTAAATCTGTGAGTAGGTTATTACTCTCTGAATTATTCTATCACGGAGAAAAGAGAGGTGAATATTATATTAATATCATGTATAAAAGAGAGGGAAATATATATTTTTTCCGTCTCGGGCTGACGTAATTATGAGTTTAGTACGTGTTGTTAGCAAATGGAAGTTAATGTCATTATTTGTAGTGTGATAACATGTCTTTACTTATATGCTATAGACAAAATCAATGTGAGAGAACGAGTTATTCATAAAAGTCAATAAAACTTAAGCTTATTTTGATACAGTATAGCACCTTTCTAAGAAAAAAATAAGCGAGTATAATTATATACTATCTCTAGCGTGCGCAGCATTATTTAACTTGCCGTTCATAACATATCGCCAAATTAAGAAACGCTTGCAATGGTCACCACCTGGATGGGTCTTTTTTTATAGTAGTAAATTTATAGTAGAAAATGGGCAAAGGATAGGATAAGGAGTAGGATGAGGGAGAAAGAATAAGGGATAGGGCCTCCGCGACTCTCACTCACCGAACGAAACGCAACAGTTTAGGTACTGTTACTTTACGTCAATTTTCTGTGAGAGGGTAGTACTTCCCCGGTCGAGCCGGCCCATTCATACTGAAATCAGCAAGGCTTTACTAACTGTAATGTTGTGGCATTTATAGCAGAGCGCTACCTTGCTTCGGAGTTAAGTTGTCAGTCACGGTTTTTGTCTAAGAAATGAATCGTTCGGCCACGTCTTAGGCCTCTTTGCAAACTGTAGACATCGCCACCAGAATTGGCCCGACACTCAAACGATAAGAACAAGCTATATAATATATGCAAAATAGATGGCTGGCAACACCCTGCACAACCAAACTCAGATTATTATATTGTCTACATACATACATACATAGACTCACGTCTGTTTTCCGGAGGGGTAGGCAGTGACTATGGAACGCCATTTGCAACGATCCTGACATATCGGGGAGTGAATGAAGCAATAGAAGTATCTCTTGCTTCATTCACTCCCATCAAGTTTCTGATGCATGCTCTTCTATTATATGGTCTGTGCGACCAATTGTGTCCATCTCACGGAGGATTTCACACTAAAAGCTTCTGAAATCTGAGACTACTACTGACTGTCTGACTTATATTTAATTAACCTCGTTTATTGTCTTTCTATTATTGTTATTATATAAGGCATAAAGAAGATACATCGTTGATAGCTAGCTTAAATACATTAAAAATGAAAATGACAGACTATTGGCATGCAACCAATAATAGTATTATAGGCAATAGAACATCTTTTTTTGTTACGCTAGTTCATTGACACTCTATCCTTTATCTGTCTTCAGTAGCCAATTATCTAAAGTATATGGTCATATTTTGTAATCGTAGGGGTTCTTACGCAATAACATTCATATTAGTCATAAAAAGCTTCTCCCTGTCTTTGTAAAAATGCGACGTTACGTTGGTAAAATAAATTCAACGCATAACAATGAATCCCAAACGTCTTCCAAGGACAACGACCCTTTAAAAGCACGAAGTAAGCTTAAGGATTCGACCGACAAAATATCTTCCGCGAGTCAATGAACTCCTTAAATGGTCCAAGGCCTCTTTCTCCGAACTTGTCAGGGGCATGGCCTAGATTTTTCCATCTAGTGGCGTAGCGGGAACGTAAACGACTGCAACGCTGAATGTCACGGATTCGATTGCCGCTCAAATCGAACTTAAGTGTACGCACACGCACACAAAAGTTCGATTTGAGCGGCAGTGGAACCCGTGACGCACTTGCACACAAAAATTGGCGAACATCAACAGCGTAACGGTGTAACTGAGGCCTAATGCGTAAAAATTCAATACGTGAATCTGATAAAAATGTCGTTTGAATATAAGAGCTGTATTCTAAATTAAACTCCTGCTACGTTAAAATTGTAATGATAGCGTAGCGTACCGTTGGACTACCAAGTTATTCATTTATAGTTTGAAATGTTGTGATTTTGAGCGGATTCTATTAAATTTATCTTTTAAAATCATGGGTTCATTTAATCGGTGCCAAGCCAGTGCCCTCATAGTATGGTTTAACCGCGGTTTATACACGTATTTCACAAAAGCAATACATCCAAGGCCCTGGTCAATATATGTATATAATCAATCAATGAGGTCAATATACACATAAATATACCTTTATATCAATAGAATTGCAGATATGCCGCTGGCCTCTTTTATGGACTCAATAATTATATTCGATTTAAATAACTTACAATATATTTTTACACACCAGCCAAATTTTAACTGTAAGAAATAAATTAGTTACGTATAATACATTTTCATAATCATATGGAAATTGCTGTGAAGTGCGGCAATAATTAGCATAAAATGAACGTGTCTAAAAATTAAAGTGCTTCAAGTGATTTTAATAATCCCGGATATTGGGCAGTCGTATTATGTTTTTTTTTTAATTATTTAATGATGTAAAGTAATAATTGTTTCCATAAAATTGTATTATGTAAAGAAACAAACAAAAAAATTATACTGCCACACACAAAATTTGACAAAAAACAAAGTGGATCTCTATAATTGATATCATCGGTGATTTTATGATATTTTTTTTTTAATGTCTACTGCATAGTTATAACTTAAAGTTAGCATTAAAACAACCCACTCGTTATGCTAAGTTGACATGTATAGATAATTTTGCTCATAGTTTCAGTAAGACTTGTAAGACTGATGTTATAGAATTTGCACTGTCCAACCATACAGCACAGCTGCTTCATTGTCCAGTACAAACATTATATGCCATAAATTACTGGTACACGAGAAGAAGAGACTACAATTATCACAATTTAGCTAAATTTAAAAATTATATCAGCAGTCTTTCTTTCTCGGAAATTTATGAAACAAATGAAGCTAATATAGCTTATGACAAATTTATTGACATGTTCCAACTAATATACAATCTATGTTTGCCGAAAATAATAATTAAAATATATATAATAAAAAAAAAACAAAGTGGTTGTCGAAAGGAATAAAATTGTGTAGTCGTAAAAAAAGAAAACTTTTATGGCAGCTTAGATTAGACCCTACTAGTCAAAATAAGACTTGTTTTAAGAGGTACTTCAGACTATTCAAAAAGATAATACACTTAACACAAAAGGCGGACTGCATTTATAGCGTGACTGAGTTTCTTAATGACAAAGAATTTGTATTGACATAATTAAATTCATATAGATCTGTATAATAATGCTGATTAATCTTATAATTTGAATATGAATTAATAAAATTTTAATAATTTGGACAACAAATTAATATATTGTTACAAGTATCTTTTTTGTATAATTTTAGAAGTAACCAATTTATTTTTGCACGTCATGCTGTGACAAACATGTCTGCACTTAATTTATTTTGTCATCTTGTATGTATGCACTTTCTTTGTATGTACACACACATGTTTATGCAAATAAAGCTTATCTTATCTTATACATTCTTAATTGGGAATGTATATAGGTCAGGCGATAGGCGCCTTGTTTCATTAAGGCCATGTGTAGTATCTAGCTCCACATGTGTGTACGTGACGACTGAATAACTAGATCATATTGACTAGGCCGCTTAGAAACCATATGCCTGTGAATGGCGAGGGTGTGGTGTTTGCTAGTAATAAAACGCTGCATGGAATATATCTTACTACTATAAATGTAAGTGTTTGTGAGGATGGATGTATGGTTGTTTATTACTCATCCACGCAAAAAGGCGGAAGTGCAGCACACTCTGATGATTTATAGTCAGGCTTCCCCACTTAATAAATGAGCAACCTGTAAAGTTGCCGTTAGTAATAGTTCGGCAACAATTTTGACAGGTCGTTACTTGAATGGGTGACCGCGAGTGACATTTGCATCACAGTGCAACCGTCCTTCGGAGGACACCTAAAGCTGTCGGGCCCAATTCTTGTATCAGGACAAGAATTTTTAAGCCACGTTGGAAAAAAGAATTAAAAAAGTTGTCTGAAATTTGTGTAAATGCAAACTTACTCGGATAGAAAGGACGTACTTAGAGTCGAATTAGAAAGTCACAAAATACTAACAAAAACGAAATTTAATAGATTGCTGCTTGATTTTTGATCAAAAGATAATTAGATTATAAATAGAATTAGATTAGATTAACTAATAATACACCGCTACCGTATAAATTTCTCCGAATGTCATGATTATTTTCCGCTTCTGAGAAAATATTAACTAGTTCGATATAATTATGTACTAACCTGGATTTGCTAATAATCGATTTTAAACTTTCGCGATTTGTATACATCATACAAAATAAATCTCTCCGCGACCACGCTCGGTGCAAGACGAGCGAAACGTCGGATACAAATAGGTATTTATACCTTAAATAAATAAATTGTACCGGATTTGCTACTTGGAGATGTTACGAGAAATATTATCTGTCTCGTGAGACTAATACCTATTACGTTATACCAATAAGCTCTAATCAGACTTATACCTATTGCATCATACAAAACTCCAGAACATACTATTTGTAGATACCTAAAGACCCTATCGAGAAGTTACATAATTTCATTATGACCGTCATGTTGACAAATAAGTAATACAGTAAGCAGTCGGCCTGTTAGTTGGCAGCCAATTAACAAGGTCAGATATTGAACCTGAAGGTACTTTTATTGCAATTTTCTGAATTGTCATGTCTCTAGTCTCTAAATAAATAAATCTGCGATAAGTTTGTTTATCAGTTATCAGGTGACAAGGACTGCCTCGTTGGTCTCGCGGCATAAATGTGCGCGTGGGATAGGGATGTCTCGGGTTCGATTCCCAGGTCGGGCAAAGTGTTATTGGGTTTTTCCGTTAGGAAATTCTCAGCAGCAGCACGGAGTCTGGTAATGTGGCCGGTACGGCAATAGACTCGCCCCCTATAACGTGGGACCTAAAAATTAATGACGAAATGTGGGTGTAATATTACAACTCGGCCTTCCCCTGCGAGGATACAGGCGTGAGTCTACAAAAAAAGAAAAAAATATATTAGGTTAGTTCGGAATCAAATGGCCTTGTGATTTTCATGGGAGATTATATCTATCATATCTCTCAGAATTATTAGGATTGGCTGAAAATCTATATGTAATGAAGATATGTACAATGTACATAAACCTTTATGGATACTCCGTGTGGTGACGGATTAAGAATACAAATTCAATTACTCCACTTTATTCCATGGTTGTCGTGACGGGCGATTAAGGCAATATAAGGAGCAATTAGTATCGTCGCGACGAGACGGAAAACTCGACATCAAACTCTATACCATCTCATCTGACCAGCTTGGTATAGTAGACCAGATTCTCCTATTAACTTACAAATTAGCGGTGGCCTTTGTCCAACAGCGATTTGCAAAAGGCTGTACAATGAAACCTTTATGGATACTAGAACTCACTAATGGCCAAGAATCTCCAACTCCCAATACAATTGTAAACAAGCAATGTACGCATCTAGACACGTATTTTGCTTCAGACTAGGCTTCGTTCGGACTATTTGGCAGCGAATGTGCGCTGAGAAACCGTGCGAACGTGGTAAATCACCGTACTGAAATCCTCCTTAATCATTTGAACGATCGTACGAATTTCCTGCGTGAGAAATAAATTAAGTAATGAAGAATTGTGGTGTGTGAATACAACGGAAAAGAATCTTGGTATTTCTTAAAAAATTGTCACTTCTGGCACTATACGACTGTTTACCTGTTTACCCTAACATCTTCTCTACTTAGAGATCCGTTTTTAAAACACTCAGCATGAATCTATATTTATATAATAGTGGTAATGTGATGATTTAAACTCACTGTGCTCTGGCGGTGCCAGTCGGATGTGATATCATAATTTTGTATATGATAGCCAATAGCCTTGTGATGATACCAACAGACTGGCATGCAGGGGGTATGGGTCTCGCATGCACGGCTCGCACCACTGACTTTTCAGAGTTATGTTAATTATCGCGTACTCCGTGCCTCGAAGAGCACGTTAAGTCGTCGGTACCAGCTGCCATGAATATCTTTGATAGTTTTTACAGGGAGACAGTGCCTCTGAATAAACTGGCACTAGTCTTATACATGGAGTATCGCTATATCTTTGGGTTGCAGAGCGCAAACAGTCAGTCGCTCTGTGGAAAAGCTAATATTCAGGTAGTTCTGGTAAGATTAGTTAGTGGACCCCGGATTGCAACTGAGATAAAGCTAGGGGGATGATGATAGCCGTATTCAAGAGAAAGACTGGAGATAATTTAACATCCTGCTTACTAAATATAGTAGCTGAACAAAAGAGAAATCATAAAGATAGCACAGGTGAGCGATGCGATACGACAATTCAATTGAAGCGGTATAAACTTAAGTCTGTCTTAAGAATATTTACCTAACTAAATGTCTAATTAAGTACTACAATTACCATTATATAACCCATGTTGTTTTTATTTTTTCATTTTTTATTATTATTCACAATCATCATCATTTCTGCCAAAAGATATCCCTGTTGGACACAGGCGTCACGCAAAGCACAGCGCCACAGACCGAGCTTGAGCATGTTAGCCTTGCGGCGTGTCTATTGTGCAGCGACGTCTGGTGCGTAGCCATGAGTTCTTCGAGCTATACCCATTGTCACTTTAGTTTGTCTACTTGGACAGCTACCCAGCTACTAATACGCAAACGTATTATGTGTGAATGACTCATCCATCTCTCATACTGATATTTATATACAACATCTATTCAACATCTATAGGGTCACATAAAGCTGAGTTATTTGCGCTATTCCGAGAAATCGAATATATTTTATTTCTTCAGGAAAACTGTTGCTAGGCGGGAAGGCTGTTATACTTTTTGTTGATGTAACCAGTAACTAGTTATAACCCTAGATACAGCCTTCCGTATTAGTTAGTTTTCCTCTTTCATATTTTTTGCGAAGTAGTGACATTTGTTGAAGTATGTCTGCTCGGGGCTCCGCCCACGTAGGTAACGCTTATCTTGACAAGAGGCAGCCTTTATGCTATTCGGATGTATAATTAACATCACTAAAATAGGTCTTCAAAATCTGTTTAGTAATTTTTGCGTAAAAGACTAACATGCATCCATTAATCCACACAACATTTCACGTTTATGTAGGATAAGTAACAGCCATACTGTTTGAACTGATATGTTTAAATTTGTTTAAGAAAAAAAAACAGACAATTGCTATGTTTGATGGAGATCTATGTTATCTGATCTCTATTTCTCAATTTAAAACGGTTAAAACGGCTCCGAAGTGAATGAACCCACAAAAAGATGATATAAGTTCGCCTCTTTGAAGGTCAGTATTATCTAGCAAACTTTACAAGCGAAATAATAATTTTACTGAACTAAGTATTTTATTTCAGTAAAATCTAGAGATTTTGACAACTTTTATGTGTCACGTAATAGATACCTAATTAAATGAGAATTATAGAACTTTAAGATTGGTATTAAATAGTAGCAGACTCAAAAGTTTATAAGACTAATTATAACTGAAATAGGTTCAAATAAATATGAAAAGGTCATTTAAAAATGTTGTATTACAACAATCATAAAATAAATGTTTAAGCAAAAGCTCAAAGAACATGAACTTATAATGGTATGCCTTTTAAACGTTTTGTACATTATAATAATCACCAAAAACGTACAAAAGCGAATGCCCAACTGTAGATCATATTCAGCAAACTCATGTGTAGTCCAGAGTTATGCGAAGTAAATGTAAAAAAGCGACGTTTATTTTACATTTATTTTGACGTAAGTTTCAATATCTTATCCATAATATTTTGCGCTGAACACCAAATATCAACGTGGCTGACTCTAAATCATCTATAGCTATTCACTCAGACCCAATCGCTCTTCAGATATCAGAACCAAGTCACGGCCGCTATCCGGAAACGTCTCGACGCCGCGCCGCCAAGATTTTAAAACACCCGTTTAGATAAGTATTTTTAATAAACCCGAGATATTTTTGAAGTGACACGTCGTAACTCTCAGTAATCATTCAACGATTTTTGTCACCCGGATAGTGTCGTGTTTTAAGTGAAAGTACATTTAGCAATGTACTAGATTATATACTGAAGAGTATACTGGGTTAGGAAAAACTTTAACGCTCAATTTTATTCGTTTATTTTTTCGGTCCTCGGACCTCTGCTGTTGACCAGTGCCGGCTACTGTTGATGCAATTTGTGGTACATTTCAAAAATTTTCCCACAATAAGACTTCACTGTAATGGTTTGAGCAGGTTACAAAAAATTGTAGTGGATTACGCCGGCTGTAGACCACCATACTGTAACCATAATCTATTTTCGCCTTTGAAAAGTGTCTTTACTCAGGTAATGTGGTTGTCTCACCAGCAGATTGTCCCAATTAGAATGTTAAAATAAAAAATCACACGAAATTGTTGCTTAGACATGCTGAATTGAAAAGCCCGCAAAAGTCTTAAAACGTTTAACACAGAAAGAAACAAATTACACTATCAGATAAAGCGCAAGATTCTTTACTAGATAAGATGTCGAAGGGCGAAATACGTTACATATTTATTCAGAAACAAATGAAATAAAAAAAGTGTCAACAAACCCTGAGAACTTTCATACCGACCTAAAGCAATAGATATGTTGCATCCTATAATTTTATTCAAGTACAAATGTAATTGCATTGCAGAGATGCAATTAAGACAGTTTATTTTTATCTATAGTTTCATTGCTTATGACTTCTGTTATATAAGGAGTTAATATAATTATTTCTATCCTCAAAAGTACCTTATATAAAAAAATAAAGTATTCAACTTTTCATAACCACAATTTTAAATACTTTTTAAAATATTTGTGTTATTTTGAGAAATACGATAGTATTATTCGACAGATTGCGTTTTACACAAGTCAAGAAAATATTACACTAGTCCATATATTATATGCATGATGAAAGATATAAAAATACTTCTTATTTTGGCGAGAGCAAGAAATAATTTCCTCCCGGTGAATTGTGTCTCAACTGCTATAACATAGACAACACGTACAGAACATTTTCTACAGCCTTCAACCTTAATAACGATGTGCTACCGTATTCATGAGAAATGTTCAAACTACGTTCTATCTTGTTACAGAATTTCCAACATTGCGAACTTAAATAAAGACCAAGTGAGGGTAGGTGCCGAAACCCGCACTTCCACAAGACGGCGCTGAGCTCTCATCAGTCTCTCCGCGACCAAGCTCGGTGCAAGACGAGCGAAACGTCGGAAACAAATAGGTATTTATACCATAAATAAGTTAAGTTAACGCGATTAAGACCCGCTAAATTATTTTGTATGATGCAAGCTCATTTTGGACTCCAGGTAGTGAAAATGATACATGCAGAGCTTTTTATGTCAATTTTAGAAAAGGGAAAATACATACATACTTTACCAGACATAAAATGCCACATTAGACTAGAGGAATATCATACACATCCCCCTTGTCTGCCCCAAGAACAGAAAAGGTCATACTGTAATTTAACTTGCCACTACATAGCTTTTCTGAAAACAAAAATTAAATTATTGGTTACGTTAGCAGTAACGCTTTTACGTTTTCATCTAAAGAAATGCAGAACAACACAATTTTATTAACATTGCGTTCGTATTGCTTGGTTTCCTTTCAAGCTATAGTAGCTTTACGTCCACAACATCTAACCAAAAAGAAAATATTATACCAAATTTACACACACAGGAAGAAAATTACCAGGCATAAAGAAAATATATTCTTCTGTAACTAGAACTGTTGACGCAAACTAACTCATCCATTACGTGAGCTCCAAACATGATACTGTAGGTCGATGTCCTATTTCTTTATCTTTCTGGGCGACAAACACTACAAAGCGAAAACAGCCAAGTGATGTCATATTAAAAGATTATGATGTACAATTGATATACGATCGTCTTCACGTAGGCAGTTGCTTAGTGATTAAGGTATTAAGTTTAAGAGTGACGTCACCGTGAGATTCGAATATATTGAAAAAAAAGAGAGAGAAGAAAGAAATGAATGAGAATATAGAGTGTCACTACCTCATTTAATTTGGTTCATCATTAGCCCTTTATACTGTCCCACGGGTACGAGCCTCTTTTCACTATGAGAAGGGTAAGGCCATAGTCCACTACGCTGGCCAAGTGCGGGTTGACAGAATTCACTTGTCTTTCGAGAACATTATGAAGAACTCTCAGACCTTCAGGTTTCTTTACAATGTTTTCCTTCACTGATTAGCAAGCGATAATTTACAATTTAATACGCACATAACTCCGAAAAGTCATTGGTGCGTGCTGTGGATTCAAATCCGGACCTTCTGTTTAGCAGTCTGTCGGTCTCTCCTACTACTCCTACTAGGCTATCGCTGCCTTTTTATTTAATTTGGTATGAGTCGTAATAGATGAAGAAGAAAAATACAGGAAGCAAATAATCGGCGGTAGGTGTAAAAAAAGATAACACATAGTTTGAATATTTTAACATTTTATGCTATCACACCAAGCTTCCTAAAGCTCAAATAGTCTGCACTAACGTTTGTACAAGCGACACATACCTACTTATATATAAGAGTAATTCTGCAAGTCACACCACCTACCAGCGCTACACACACACTTGAAGTTTTACACCTGAGAAGCACAACACTACCGGAATGTCTCAGTTAGCTGATATTAAGATGGCACAAGACAACCTGGAGGAGTCCTTTTCCAAAAGGATGGCGGAGCTGGAGGCGCAGTTGTAGGGAGGCCCGGCTAAGGACACTGTTGCAAAAGTTGCCGAAGATTTTCACTCATTAAGAGAGCTAATGTTTGCAATGCTTAGCCTGCTGCGCAAACAAATTGATCAATGCTCTCACACCGTTGATGCGATGGAGACACGGCACAGGCGCAAAGCTCTCCTGTTTCTTGGTATTCCTGAGGCTGAGAAGGAAGACTGCAGGACATCTGTGATTAAGATCATTTAGAAGATGGAGCTTCCAACCATGGCCATGGACTCAATAGTCAGTCACAGGATTGGGTCGTCTCGTGACAGTCACCACCGGCCTATTTTAGTCTGGTTTGCAGCAGTGGACCAAAGATCAGATCAGCAGTTTGGAGAGCTAAGGCGAAATTGAAGGGTACATCCGTCTCAGTGAACGAATTCCTGACAAAAACTAGACAGGCCATTTTCGCTAAAGCTCGACAGCACTTTGGCATACTGTTTTCTTTTAGTGTTTACAACTACTATCTTGAGCAATAACTGTAGTTTATTATGCAGTTTCCATCTATAATTTCTGTTACCCACTTTTTTGAATAATTCTTGTTTCTTAATTCTTTGTTTTGTTATTGATAATTTAGATGTACCAATATTTTATTTCACCGCACACTCAACTATTAGCTGTCAAAGTGACGTTGTCAATTGTTAATGTCAAACATTATTATTGCGTTTGGAAACTGCATCGAGCAACTCCCATTGATCTTATCTTGGTTACTTAATGTTTGTAAGCTGGTGGGTGGTGCTGGGTTACCCGTATTGCATTTTAATTAATTTTTATTAAGATAGTTTAACTTTAATTTAAATTTTATAATATTAGTATATTTATTTTTATTATTATATTTTATCTATGAATGCTATCGATGATACATACTGGTCTGCCGACGAATCACATGCTTCTTCCGACAATGAAAGTTTCTCTTCTGCTGATGGTGCCTTGAGTGATTGCTTACGACTTTCGATTGCCCAAAATTCTCACATAGCGTTGAACATTTGTCACCTAAATGCTCAAAGCATACCAAGCCATTTCAGTGACTTACTGGATCTTGTGGCGGATGTCAATGTACATGCCATCCTGATTTCAGAGAGTTGGCTCAAACCACTTCTTCTTTCAACTTCTTTCTCTCTCCCCGGCTTCATTCTAATACGGAATGACCGAGTCGGTAGGAGAGGGGGTGGGGTTGCTATATATCTCCGCAGTTCTTTTTCATTTAAAATCCTTGAATATTCTTATCCCGTCTCTTCGCCTGCGGAGTACTTATTCCTCGAGGTTAACGTCAGGGGGGCGAAAGCTGCTCTTGGCGTCGTCTACTGTCCCCCTACTGTCGATTATTTCTCCAGTCTCGAACCGATTCTGGAATCTATAGGGTCACAGAATGAACATCACATCATCATGGGCGATTTTAACACCGATCTACTTTCTCCTGCCTCAAGTCGTACCATTAAACTCCTTGACATTATCGAGTCAGTCAGCCTTCACGTTATGCCTGTGCAGGCTACCCACCATAATAGCAGTGGGGTGGATACGTGGCTCGACTTGATCCTTACGTCAAATCCTTCCCTAGTGTCATCGCACGGTCCACATCCAGCTCCTGGTTTTTCCCGTCATGACCTTATTTTCCTTACTTACCGCTTAAAACCTCCTAAATCCCCTCCTAAAGTCCGGTACATGCGTTGTTTTGGTCGCATGGATGTTAACAAACTCGTTCAGGATGCTTCTATGATAAATTGGGACAGCATGTTTTCTGCCTCCACTGTTGACGAAAAAGTATTTCTTTTTAATAGCTCAATTTGTCGTTTATACGATGTTCATGCCCCGGTGAGACAGGTCAAACTGAGGCATCCTCCAGCATCCTGACTTACGGCGGGTGTCCGTATGGCAATGCGCCGTAGGGATCGGGCTTTTAGGAAATATAAAAGGGACCGGTGCGAGGAAAACTCGGCGCTATTCAAATCTGCAAGGAATCGGTGTAATCAAATGGTGCGAAATGCCAAACGCCGACACATTCTCAACAATATCACTTCTTCATCGCCTGCCAATATCTGGAAGTTCCTTGGAACTCTTGGTATTGGCAAGCATCATCGGTGTGACTTCCGTCTTACACTTGGTTTGGATGATATAAACCAATATTTCACCACTTCCACTCCATTGGATCACCAGACCAAGTGTCTGGCAGTCAACTATTTAAATAACTTACCCGTCCTAGACATTGAATCTTTCCAATTTTCTCTAGAGTCTTCGGATGATATCAAAAAGATAATCCTTTCCATTAAATCTAATGCCGTGGGACATGACAACATCAGCCGCCACATGGTTCTGACCATCTTGCACCAACTACTTCCGGCAATCTCCCACGTCATTAACTTTTCCCTTGAGTCTGGTTCCTTTCCGTCCTTGAGGGGCAAAGCCCACGTTATCCCTCTAGCCAAGACCTCCAACCCTTCTCTTTCCAACCAGTTTCGACCCATATCCATTCTTCCTTTCCTTTCAAAAGTGCTAGAGGCCTCATTTTGTAATTATTTTATATTTTCGCACCATCAATCGTAGAACATGTGATCCAATGTATTTATTTAGTACATAAGACCTGTAATTTATAACCATGTTCTTGAGAATAAAGACTGATTCTGAGCTTATATAATGATATTGTCTTATTAACATAAGACCTGTAATTTATAACCATGTTCTTGAGAATAAAGACTGATTCTGAGCTTATGTAATGATATTGTCCTTATAATTTAAAGCTAGTAGCATAATTATTCTCCCTTTTACGGTACTTACAAAAGTAACCACTATTCTAGATTTATACCCACTTCTTACTCACAAGTACCCATTTACCGAATGCTCTCATCCCTGCCAAATCTTCACTTGAAATCACGTTTGATGAAATTCAAGCGAACTAATTCTTGTTTGGTTCAAAAGCCTTATAATACTTCACGACTGTCCAACTATCGCGGTATAAATGCCTCTCATTTAACTGCTCTACGTGAGGTAATTGGCCTACGTAATGACCACTTAAGGCGCGTTTGAATTCGTAATCTAGGTCTAGATTTATTTATACCTACTTTGTGCGGTTCGTTGGTTCAGCGATGGTGATGTGAACATGTGTAGGTCGTGATTACCTATCATGAAGGTCTGTCTCGCGTTCTGGTCTTAGTTTTGCGCTTTTTTAGCCGCACTGGTGAAAAACAATATGTGTGTCTAACACACATATCATTATTTTAATAAACTGAGTTCTTAACACTCCGTTTAGACTCAGTATAATCAAAAACTGCGGTCCTCTACCAATTATAGATTCACTTTATACATATTTTGTCTAACAGCGGGGGTTGTCTTCGTATAAAAAAATGCAGAGTACATAGCTTTAGTGGGTGATCACTTGTTGTATCATTTACATAAGAGCGCTAACGGTAAGTCATCGGGACATATCTAGTTAATAGCGCTGTAATTGCAAGTAAGTGTAAGAGGCCTTCGGACAGGTCTATAAATTCCAATAGCAGAGTTAGCCACTCATTTACTTAGAAGTAGAAGAAGATTGAATAGCTTTGTAGCACTTTCTGTTAGTATAGCGTACTCCATAAAAATATATAAAATTTTCGTAATTTGGCTAAGATTTTTTGTAGGATTCAGATATCATACTGGGACAAAATATCTATAAGAAAATAACTTCGTATTGAAAATATTTGAAATGCCTGTTAGTCTTCATAAATTCGAGAGTCAGTACTATGTGTAATCTACTAAATTCAAATAAGTTTTTCCCATGACATGAACTTTCCGCGTTTGAGGATATAATCTAGCAATTACCCGAATATGATTTAACCGAAATTGAAACTGAATTAGGATCAAAAGCGTTACACAGCTGCTTAGAAACGTGAGCGTTGATTTCAGTAATTAATCTTGAGAGAGATTTATGAAAGTGCTTCGGACTTACATCTTATTTGAGGTTTTGTGGTTTCGTATTTAAGATAGATAAGATCAATAATATTATTATAATAAGGCAGATTATATTAAGATAAGAACGTTCCCGAGAAGCATTTTTAGTCGCGCGAAATGAACAAAATGAAACAAATATTTTATGAGTACGATCATTCAGACTTATTTATTCTTTGTTCAGCGTTTTACTTATTTGAAGATCACTTTGTGTATTTTATCAAACGCTTATATACAGTTATTTCGATCATACCACAAATATATACGAACAGAAATATAAACGTCACAATCATTACAGTGGGTGTGGAAATACACCTCTGCCTACCCCTTCGGGGATAAAAGGCGTGACGTTATGTATGTATGTATGTACAATATCAATACATAGTATAAAACAAAGTCTATCTTCTGTCTGTCTGTCCCTATGTATGCTTAAATCTTGAAAACTACGCAACGAATCTTTATGCGATTTTTTAATAGATAGAATAATTCAAGAGGAAAGTTTACATGTATTATTATAATGTACCTATAATTGACGCGGGCGATGCCGCTGGCGACGTCTAGTTTAATAAAAAATGCATCTCACATACATATTTAACATTTCAGCGAAACTAGCTCTGCCAAATACAGAGGCCTGAACCAAACACTCGACAACCGAACGATACTTCAAAATAACACTCGCGATAACAAATAGCCGTGAGGCAAACACACAAATCGCCTCTTTTGCTACCTAATTCCAAGCTTATGTCCGTAACACAGCTGTGTTCAATTTATAGCTTAACCTTTCTTCCTTTACGGATAGAATTGAAGACAATAAATTATACTTCAAACCCAAATAAGGCCCGTAAGTTACGATCCTCGCAAATACCAGCCTAATGGCCGATCAGTCCAGACAGATAAGATAGCCCCGCGGAAAACCATATGCGTTGTCCCGCTCGCACGATACATGTGGGATAAAAATAGTTCCTTCGAACAATGCGACCCTCATTCCCTCTAATATGAATTGCGATTGCTTCTGATGATAAGTTGAATGAAGTTGAGAAATGATTAAGATGCAATTATTATTACAACTTTATCATTGTGTAGTATATACAATAATATATATTTAGGCATTATTAAAAAAAAATTATGGACCTTACCCTAATTTCAAATAATTATGGGAAAAGATAGTGTGACGGCCGGTGTCGTGCCAAGCTGTCATCACTACCGTTGCCAAGGTCTTCTGACGTCTACACGACAAACTATCCGGTCATCAAACACAATAATTTATTAGCAAAGAGGTTTGAAGACTATTTTATTATTTGGAAATGAGTTTTTAGTTCGATGACGTATACACTCTATCAAGTGTTCGCCAAATTTACCAGTCATTGACAACAAGGCGATGGCCGTGCGGATAACACATTCCGTTCACGTTCTGAAGGCTTGGGTTCAAATCCCAGTCATAACTGTTATGTGGATTATGGTTTTTATGAAATTTGGAAAATGTTTATGAATATTTGGCAAATATTTAAAAGATTATTTAAATATTTCGAGTAAAAATTAGAAAAATCTAGAAACTTCAGGAAGGAATGGAAAGGTTAAAAAGAGACAGGAGATGGAAACACAAATTTAAATATTTCGAATAAAGATTAGAAAATTCTAGAAACTTCAAGAAGGAATGGAAAGGTTAAAAAGAGACAGGAGATGGAAAAACAATTGAATAACGAAAAGACAATCGAAATTAGTAGATCTAGAACATTCTTAGGGGTATATTAGGCGGTGTAGACGCGCTAAGCGCCAGTTTAAGTTGAAAAGTGGTAAAGTGAAGAAGAAGAAGGAAGAAGTAGAAGGAAGAAAGAAGAAGTAGTAAAAAGTGAAAAGTGAAAGTATAGTGCAGTAAAGTGCAGTGAAGTGCAGTGAAGTGCAGTGAAAAGTGCAGTGCAAAAGACGCTAGTGTTGGTGCTGTCTGCGTCGAAATTAAACGGCGTGTCGTGTGTGAAGTGGAATAAAGTGTCATCAGTGCTACTCGGTGTTTCCTTCCAATCCTGTTACCCCGTCCGTAACAATAGTAAGGAGTACATTAAGGCAAATATTCGCCTTAAAACCTTGTACGTTAACTTATTTCAATGTTTACAAAAAAAAAAAACTATTTGGTATAATGTATTACCAGTTGGTGCTCGCATTTTCACAATCACTTCTCCTTCCCTTTCATTTAATTTTGCCCTTATAGAATAGAATAGAACAGAACAGAACACCACAGAACACAACAGAACAGAACATACATACATACATACAACGCTCCTGACATATCTCTCTTGCTTCATTCACTCCCATCAGATTCCTAATGCATGCTCTTTTGTTTAGGGTGCTTCTAACCTGTCCTGTTTAGAATAGAATATTCTTTATTGTACACCATACAACATTTTATGACATTGTTATTACAAAATTTACAAATTGTACAAAAGGCGGCCTTATCGCTAAGCATTAAAGTTATGTGTGGTGCAATTAGAAACATCCTGAATAAACAATATAATAAACTTATAAGTAAGGGATATACACATACATATAAATTCGTACATACCTACTACTATATTCAATATACCTACATAAATACATAATTCAATATACTTACACATATACTGTATATTATATAAAATACTATTTGGGTGGAATATAAAAATGTATTCCGTTGTGGACAAATGTCCATAAAACGAACCTCCTATCCCCCTGTTTCGGGCTTCAGTCATTTTAGATCTATGATTATGATATCAGTAAGGCTTATATTCTGATACATCTGGTTAGACTAAGGAGATAGCGATAGCCTAGTGGAGATACCAACGGACTGCCATGAGGGTATCGGGCTCGAATCCACGGCGCACACCAATGACTTTTCGAAGTTAAGTGGGTATTAAATTGTTAATTATCGCTTGCCCCGTGCCTCGGAGAGCACGTTGAACCGTTGGTCCTGGCTCTCATGAAGATCTTTGATAGTCGTTACGGGGAGTCAGTACCCTGAAATAAACTGATACTGGTCTAAACCATGGAATATCGCTATCCCTTTGGGTTGCGCAGGTCAGACGGCAGTCGCTCTGTGGAAAAGTTGACATCTGGTTAGGTCAGTGAGCGGACCTCGGTCTCCAAGGCCTGTCAGTCTTGGATCCAACCGGGATAACCCTAGGGTGATGATGATGATGATGATGATCTGGTTAGACTAAGAAACGGACTCCAATGTCAAAATGTTAATTGCAACCGGGAGCGCGCTCGAGTTATGTTGATGAAGATATATCATCCAGGTTATGCCTCTTTATAAAATGTAGATGGCACTGTAAGTAACCCTTTGTATATACTATAGCATAATAAACATAATCATAATTAAAACATAAAAAACAAAATTTGAAACAAATACATCATGCACCAAATCACTATTCAAAACACTTTTATTTCTGTGAGGTATATAAATTGCTTTCTTTTCATTCAGTGTATAAACCAACCACTCTATTAGATAAAGTTGTTCAGATTACGTAATGGACTAGGTTGTTTAACGCTGTTTTTTTATTTGATTATCAGTGGCGGACCGAGGATTGAAATTGAAAACCTTTATAAATATTTCTCGTGTTTTGAATTCCGTCTACAGATTAATGATACCAATAATGCTTGTTTATATAAAATAGAAATGAATGAACATAAATTATTTCAATGCTACGTTTAGAATGTTTAGTATTTTCATTGTACACTAATTAAAACTGTTACATTGCTTCGAAAATGTTTCGGGTCTATTTATTCATTTATCTAGTTTATTTATTTGTTGAAATAGTGTATAGGTATAAGGTAAGCGATGAAATCTGTGAAAAAGAGGAGAATCGTATCTCGGGAGGGGTTGCAATAAAGTATACTAATCGTGATTTGCTAGACCCCATCGCTGATCTTGACGACACCGCCGTGGTTTTCGTGTATAAGCCCCAAAAGCCCTGAAAGGAAAGTTCCTAACACCTCCTCCGCCATCTCCAACTTGGTCGACCGAGTGACGGAGTTTCTAAAAGAACTTTAACTGCGTCTCTAAAAATAAGAAGAGAATTATACCCGAAATGTAGAGTACTACGATTTTTTTTATTATCATTGGGATAATACACATTTTTTTGTGTCGTGTTGGAAAATCCTCATGGAGTCCCTCCGCCCTGGGGGAAGGCCGAAGGGGACTGTCAGACTCTTACTGACTAAAAACCAAACCGTGTTCCTCATATACCCATGTGTTGGGGGGTCGGGTATCACCGAAGCATTCCTCCCAACCCTCCGATGGGTACTGGCCCGCCAGATGGTCAGGCGGGCCCCGAACAAAACCCTCTTGGCTGCGGATAAAGGTGTAGGGCTCTGCCGCCAAAACACGCAGCGGCCGCAGAGGATAGGGAGGACGGCAACCTGACAACACCGAATCTTTTCTCCCTCTGCGGCCCCACCACGACGCAATAATGGTGCGCCCCCATTTGGTCGCGGGTGATAGGGCGCGGCAACGCAAGACCGACACACCTTTCCTCCCGCGACCGCACCCAGCTGCCAAGGACAGGAAAAGCCACCCGCGCACCTTGGGACGCATCCTACGCAGGCCTCACCCAAGCCTACGTGGAGCGTCCCCTCCCGGGATCCCGCTTAGCTTCACCGTGGGTGTACCTGAAACCCACGGTTACTGAGCCCCTCCACCACGAAAAGGTGGAGATCCCACTTGGAGAGGGATAATTCACCTCTGATAAATGCTGAACTTCTTATATACATAGTTATCGGATAATTCCTGTTAATTTTTTAACACCGCTATTCGTAGTCACAATTTTTTATCCGGAGTCCCATATCAAACGTAAAACCTTAAAATATTGTATCATCCATATCATCATGAAAATATCCTGCATTATAGCTTGCAAGTTTAGTTTTAAACTCCATAATATTTCATCAGGGCCTTTAAACTTATAACCCTGTATAAAAAGCTTCTGTTCGCAACTTTTTTATCCGTTACGTCACCGTCCAACTTGCAATTTAGCTCAGTGTATCAGCTAAGTATTAAATGGGTTACTGCAGTGCCGCTTCCCGCAATCTCACACTTAAAGTGTCGATATTATTGTAAAACGATGTCAGTTGTGTAAAAAAATCTGGCAATATAGCTGTTTGAAAAAGATATTTAGATAAAATAAGAAGGGGAAGAAATTTGAAAATGTGTTCATTTCGTAATCATCTATAAGAAAAATTAAAAATATGTATATTTACATTTATGTAGCATGCTAAGTTTTACCTTTGTTTGATGTTTCTTTCAGTTAAATCTACACATAAACATATATAAGCATTTAGTCCGCCTAGGTACATACCACAAGTTAAATAAATAAAATATAACATAAAATACAGTTCTAAATGTATAAAAATTATAATGTCAATCCAGAAATGGCGAAAGTAAACTGTAAATCATATTTTTTAAATTTTGAAAGCCACTTTTTTATTACTTTGCCAAACTCTGTATCGCTTCTGAAAATTTAAATAACGAAAATAGTAATGTCTTTTTGCCAGACTTTCAGTTGAACTTACAAAAAAATATAGGTACATAAAGAAATTGACAAAATAAATATACCTATCTCTTTTGTACTAAGTTTGCCTTCAGTGTACTACAAATATCTAGTAATTCCGACTATCCTGCTATTAACTTAGAAGGTTAAGAGAAGGAAATCTTTAAACTTTAAGCTCTTATATTGTTGGGTTTGCTGAAATAGTTCGGATTTACAACGTAGTATGACTTAGAACTCGGACGGAAATATGTTGAATCAAGTAGTTATCCGCACTTTACATATTTAGAGCAGTCCACCTTTTGCCCGTACTTTTCTTTAAACGTAAATAACAATGTGAAAATTGTGAAACAATGTTATAAATCTATATTTTTCTAACGTCTTGTAATTCTACTCTTGACAAAAGTCAAACATCCTTTGAATTTTGTCAAGGTCTGTCCTTATATATTAGGTGTATATTAATTTTATGACATAACACATCAAAATACAAAATAAATATTTGTTCTGGGTGGGAACTTAACCTACTACCTTTGGCTTAGGAAAAGTTAACCATAGTGAAATGGAATCATTCTTTCGTGAATCCAGAAGTCAATTTTCAAATAGTCTTAAGTTGTTTAAAGATACAGATTTACGTCATTTTCATAAGAAATGTTTCTCACACATCAATCAACCTATTGTATAATCAATTCTTAGCTGACAATATTAAAAAAGTCGTTTGCAAAAATCAGTTTTAATCAGACGACTTAGAGCATGTTTTCCATCGCAGCAGTAAAAAATAGCCTGACTATTTAAATAAAGGAACTAGGATAACCGCGCTCAATGGGTAGTTAGAAATATATTTAGTATTCAGAACACGAAGTTAGTAACAATTTAATGTAGGCAATGAGGCGGAGAGAATACTGTGATTTTGTGATGTAACCAATCTAGTACAGCTTTAGTATAGTTGTCGGTAGATCCATACAAATTACTGTTTTACTGAATACGATTTTCGGTTTACGGTTCATGATAAAACAAGTAACTTAATTTTAACCCTTGACACAAGAACTTGCCAAGTAATATCGCAGCTCCTGTAGGGATAAAACGTACATCCAATCTTTTGTCAAATTGGTGAAGAACCTCATTATTACCGATCTTCTTCTTTTGCCTGCCCTGTTGCCCAAATAACATGGGGTTGGCGCAGAATGTCTTTCTCTTCCATTCTCTCCTATCTGACGTCATCTGATTATTCACTCCCTTTTGCATTCATGTCATCCTTCACACTATCCATCTATATTTTCTTTGGCCTTCCCAAGAGGAAGACCAAAAAAAATATATCCCGTCCCCTTATATCCCTTAACTCTTTTATTCCTCACTTTCATAGTCACATGACTTTCATCTCTCCTCATCGCATGTCCATACCACGATAGACGATTTTCTTTCAGCTCTTCTTGCGCTGCTGCAACTTTCAAACTTTCCCTAATACCTATACTCATTCCTTATTTTATCCATCCTTGTTATTATCGATATTATTAAATTATATTTCAACAACAATACTTTTTTTTTTCTCAAATAAACAACCACTTTTATTTCGAAGAAAGTCTATAACAATACTTTCTTCGAATTAAAACTCATAAAGGTTTTCTTAATTTATTCTTAGACTTCCAAAAAATGGGGTTCGTACTATCCTTGAAAACGTTCTTTCGTATTATCTAAATCGTACTGATCTTGGGAAAGGACATTGTCAAAGTTCCTTATAGAATGCTAAGAATTTCGGTAAATCCGTGATCTTATTTAAAGAACTTGTTTACTTACTAAACGTCAGTTAAAATATTTATATACATTTCCTATGAGAACTGATTCATATTCACTAGAAATAAGACTTCTAATTTTTATTTTTTAACAAAAATCAAAAACCGATGAAACGAGATCTGCTGGAGTTTTGTCACAAAACAGAAAACATATATTATTATAATCAAACATATATCTTGCCTGCAAGATAAAAAAATTGAAATGATATTATACCAGATGAGGCAGCGGTTACACCCGCGTTTCTTAGGACTACTGTAGTACGCACCCGTTGATCATAGCGGACGTTATACTGCCTAATAACCTTCCCCGTTAAATGGACTAAACAACACAAAAAAATGAGATTAGCGCGTTCAACCAACCAAACTACATAGATACCAGCTTTTGTCCACGGCTTTGCTCGCGTAAATTCGGGGTCCTCTAATTATAGTATATCTATGTTCGCGGTAACACAAATCTCCTTTATTGGGCGGATACTTCTGTAATTATTGTCGTTTTATCTGTTTTAGAAATATATCTGCAAAAAGTATTTACACATACATATCTACTTAGAAGTAGTACTCAAAATGTTATTTGGTTTCAGTGCCGTTTCGCTAGAGTGGCCAATATGGTGACTGCGATTTGTCTGGCAGAACCACTAGAATTTAACAAAATACTCTACAATACGAATTTTGCGAATATATGTTGTGGACACGAAATCTTAATTTTTTAATGTTTTATTATTCAGGTAAGGTTTCGATCGAGTCTACCGTAACCCTTGACGGAATTATTAGTATACATAGTATTTTCTTGGATTTAGGCGAATGTTACACATTGAAATTAAACTACAGCTTACGGATTTTATCGCGTTATATTGGTTTAAGTAGTTATTACATTTAAACCGAATGATCTAGAAACTTCATTTTTATTACCAGCCGACGTTTCGAACGTTTCGAATTCTTAACAGGATTCATGTTCACGGCAGACTGACATATTTTTTGTCTTAATTTCTTAAATGTATAAGTTATCTCAAAGAACCCGAACATTTTTCAACTATTGTTGTTACTATTTACGCAGAATGAGCTCACAGTGTCCTTAGGTCTTCTGGTGACTTAGTTCTTCTTTTGTTTCATTAGCCCTATGAGAATGTCCCAAGCTGGAGGAACATTCCAACCGTCGTCCCTATTGAAACTAGGGTGCTTTTTAATTTCAATAGCTTTACATCCTTGGAAGAAAACGGTGTACTTTTGCGAATATCTGTGGTTCATTAATTCGCAGGCAGTGGTGTTCCACATGTTCACACACATCAGACTTTGTTGAGCGTTTATGTTTTATGACAGCTATATGTTCTTTAAGTCGTATGCCTGTAAGATGTGGGCTCTTATCATGTATGATAAGAGCCACATTGGACAAACCACGAACACAAGAAATATATAATATATAAAGATGATAAAATGCAATTAATAAAACTAGTGTAGCGGTAGTTCCATAGGTACTAGTGTCATCTATGATTCGGTTTCGAAGACACTCATAGGGGTGACATCTAACGGACGATTGACAGATTTATAAAGACCCGTTAAAATCCTGAATTATAAGTTTTATAATGCCATTACTATGTACAAATATTTTCATAAATATTTTAATGGCAACCTTTATTTTCTTTTAAATATCCCGAAAAGCGGCAATAGGCTCGCCACCTATTACGTGGGATCAAAACACTGGCGAAAAGTGGGCGTTTAATATGCCTCTGCCTACCCCGTCGGGGAAACAGGCGTGAGTCTATGTATGTATGTATGTGTATGTTATTTTCTCGAGGGATTTCCATATTGAATTTAGTGTGACATCAGATGCCTATAACTAGCTGTCGGATAGTCCTCTTAAGGATACTTCATAAAATAGATTTTCAAACTTGTCGAGTAATAAAAATACACATTCAATCCTAAAATATATAATGTATCAACATTAATGTATATATATTAGCCACATGCGTACAATAAATTCTCAGAAATCTTTATTTAATTTAGTACCTATTGCCTAAGTCCTGTGTCCAAAGAAAAAAGGCACCGATTCAGCAGTCCCTTAAAACTAGTCAAGTCTCCAACATCACAAATCGTATGAGCCTAACCTTGTTACATACGGTCCGTCCGTTACACAACGTCTGCCTTCGTGCCTTCTGACGTCATAAGTGCTTGTATGAATGTCTAGGTTCTAAAAGATGCTCTGATCTTACTGTGCGCAGTGTGGTTTTGAGTTCATTGAGAATTCTGTAGTTCTCTCTGAATTTAGGCTTGATATAATTTGTAAATAAGGCTGATAATTTCTTACACTTGTACGTTAAAAACATCTTTTTACTTTTTCACCGTGCCCATGAATTTTTTTGCTTATGTACACGTTGATATATATCCAAAACTCTCCTTTGGTTTAATAGAGTATTGTTTTGTTAAATATTGAGACATAACTATAATGATTTTGAACCTACTTGGCCAGCGTGACGGACTATGGCCTAACCCTTCTTATAATGAGAAGAGGCTAGTGTCCAGCAGATGGACAGTTTAACACACGGCTGATGATGACGATGATTACGTTTATCATGTTGCATGCCAATCTCAAAATATAAGGTAACGAAATTCCAGAGATCAGCACGTATTACGATAAATCGATATTGGGCGATATTTATATTTGTACAGCAACAATACGAATATAAATATTGCCAAAATTTCGAACCTCGAAAGAATATATTTGCTGAAAAAAAAACAATTTATATTTTGTCAATGTACGGACCTCCACAAATAATACGGGTCCTGTTCGTGTTACCGAGCACGGACGCCTAGGCTAATGAAGTTTACTTTTGTGAACGAGACACTGACAGAATTCTATACTGATAAGAACACGTAACATTTCATCTTTAATTGGGGCAAGTTACTGCATTTGTTGAGTTGAACACCTAGTTGCGTTTCATTACTTTCTTTGTATTAATGAATTAGTTTTTCTTTATTTTTTACTCATATTATCTTCGCCGCAGTCACGTTTTAATTGCTTTTGCTTGGTGATGCTTTAACATAATCCTTGCATTATACCAGTGGATTTCACTCAGGATTTCAGTTTCCAACTCCTGATCAATCTGGTTAACATTTGAAAATTAGCTTTTCCACGTAGCAACTCTCACATAACTACCGTTATCCAAAGAAATAGGCGTATTTTATAGTTTAGTCAGGGTGCTTGTGAATATTGACTTTTCATTACCACTGTCATAAATTTCGGAAGCAAAGATATTTCGTCCATCAGTAAACCTGAAGTTAACAAGCGCGCTTAAAAAATACTATAACCGGCGACAATCACCGGCATTTAGTAACACTTAATCCCACACTCTCCCTAAAAGGCTTTTACTTTTTCCCGTTTCAGTTTACATGTAGATAGACTAGCTGTTCAAAATGTCTGACTAGCTGTTCCAATTTAGTCCTATTGTGAAATCCGTTAAATTCTAGCTTTAGAAATCATAGTTTCCCAAATTTTATGTTTAGATAGTGAGTTGCTGACCTTTAATTGAGAATAAAAAGCAATTTAAAGTCTGAAAAGTTGGCTAGACGTACAGAAGTAAATTGATTGCTTATTAAAGTACATAAATATAGGGTTTATGTATATTCTACACTATTCAATTAGATTGTAACCAATGCTGGAAAGTAACCATCATCATATAGCATTTCACAGTACGCTGCTGGATAAAGGCCTCCCATAACTCCCGTCTCAATAACAATCGTTAGGCCATGTCGGAGGCCTTCGGGCGGTCTGAAAACTCCGACACCAGAGTTGGACACACGCTCTCACGAAAAACAAACAAAATAACAATGCGAGTCAATGGATTTGATTTGCTATACGATTTAATTTTGAATTTTTCGTGTTTTCCCAAATATGCCTGAATTAAATAAAGCAGTACCCCTCTGAATTTTTAATCCACGCGGCAAATATATTAATAAAACTGTATGTGGGTTTCACCTACCAAAACATTACGGAGATGTCTTAGGTTTCATGAAAATTGTCCTTTGGGTATTGTTTGGTACACAATTAGTGATATGGATTCTAAATGTAGGTACTCAGATAACAATAACCAGTCCTGCTACCTATACAATGTCATGTGCAACGAGTCAGTGAACTCATGAAAAGTTGCAATCGTGGTTTGTATAAATAACTAGGATTTTCAAGTATTTTACACAAGTTTATACAAGTTGTATTCATGAGTTATTTATTTATTTATTTACTGTCGGGAAGCTTACAGACAAATAAGACATAATATGCTAACAGTATACACAAAATAAATGCTAACAACAAGCTTCCACAGAATGACAACGTAATATTTGCACTAGTTGCAACGCGCGCTTAATACATAAGTATATATATTACAACAATTATACTTAAAACACAAAAATGGCTTGAATGTCTACAATAATAATTATTTTCAATATCTGACAAAATCTCTAGACAAAATACCTTTTGTATTAGATTTATAACAACAAAATAATTACTACAATGTTTTAACTCTTAACAGACCCATCAAAATTGTGCGAGTGTGCGGCGACACATGCAGCCGACTACACCATGCTACTACTGAAGCTGAGTTACGATACATGCGTGAATTCGATATCAGAGTCTCAGCTGGTTGTTTCAATTACAAAAAGAAGTCATTATTTATCAATTTCCTGAATGAGCTGGGTTTGGTATTAAATAAATCTATGTCAAGTTTAGAGGCCACTTTATTAAATGATCTAGCACTGCGTAGCAGGAAGGAATTCTGTCGATAGTTGGTGGTTGCGAAGTTAATATTTAATGGGGAACGCTGTCTGAGTCCTAACTGATTAGTGCGCAATTCTATTGCAGCTAGAAGCGTTGGACAGTCAATGGAGCTGGTCGCAATGTTCATCAAGTAACTAATATCGTTAACTGTGCGTCTGAGTTCAAGGGGCATGAAATGATACCGCTTGCATCGCTCGTTATAATCCATTGAGTATTGTTGCGCTTTAAAATAGAGATACCTTAGGAACCGCCTTTGTATACCCTCAATACAAGCTATATAAATTTGATATCGCGGATTCCATACTTGACAGGCATATTCTAGATGACTTCGTACATACGAACAATACAATATCTTCACACTTTTTAAAGAGCGAAAATCGGCCGAAGATCTTATAATAAAACCAAGTGCCTTGGATGCCCTATTAACGATATAGTCAATATGCCTGTCAAATAGGAGTTTGCTATCAAAGATAACCCCAAGATCCCTAATCACGTTACACTTGCAAATGCTTTGATCGTACAGCTTGTAACCTGATCCGATGGTCGATTTCTGGCGTGTATATGTTACATAGGAACACTTAGTTATATTAAGATGCAGGTTATTACGTGTACAGTAATCAGCGAATCGATTGAGATCACTCTGCAACAGCTCAGTATCAGAGACGTCACGAATAGTCTTAAGAACCTTCATGTCGTCTGCATATAATAATACAGAAGAGTTTCTAAAACATGATGATATATCAGTGATGAACATGACGAACAAGAAAGGTCCCAATAAAGATCCCTGGGGAACTCCGGATGGGATAGAACACCAAGACGATGTGTACCCGTTAAGTACCACCGCTTGGGAACGATTATCAATATAAGAACAAAACCAGCGGTATAAATTCCCATGGATTCCGGCTGCAAGTATCTTCTCCAGGAGGACATGATGGTCTATGCGATCAAAGCACTTGCTGTAGTCGGTGTAAATTACGTCTACCTGTATCCCTTGTTCCATACCTTTAGAGATGAAATCGTGAGTCAATATCAGGTTAGACGTGGTGGATCGCTTGCGAAGAAAGCCATGCTGTTCCTCACCAAAACTATGTTGAACGGCTGTGTAAACTTCGTTATAAACGATTCGTTCTAGAATTTTAGAAAATATGCTCAGTTTTGATATCGGGCGATAATTTTCGACATTCGATTTGTCTCCTTTTTTTAGGACGGGAGTTATAAAAGCTGACTTCCACATTTGTGGAACTACACCTTCGCTTAGCGATCTCTTAAATAATATGCAAATTGGAACGACTAAATTATCCGCTAAGTTCACAATAAACAAAGGTGGAATTAGATCAGGGCCCCCAGACTTCGAGAGATCCAAACCTTTCATCAATTTAAGGACGCCATCTGGTGACACATCAATTGCACTAATAAAGTTAGTGTTACTACAACATTCCACAGACTGGCGTGTATGATAAGAGTTGCAATCGGGCTCTTGAAAAGTTGATTTAAAGTAATCGGCAAATAAATTACTGATGCCGTCACTAGTGTCAGCGCAGATGTCACCGTAATGCATGACGTTAGGCAGTGTAGAAGAGTTTTTTCTAGCTTTAATAAAATACCAGAATGCCCTAGGATTATCTGTGATAGAAGATTCTATTTTTTCTATATAATTATCAAAACAGCTCTGTTCCAGCTGAACAGCCCTACTACGCAAAGAAGAAAAGGACAGATAGTTAGATAAATTCCCGTACAGTTTATATTTGCGATGATACTTTTGTTTCTCCTTTAAGACTTTTATTAATGCGGAGTTATACCAAGAGGGGTGCGATGAGTGTTTGACTGATTTTAATGGTATAAATGTGTCTCTAACCTCATACAATTTGTCGTAGAAAAGGGTAACAGCTTGATCCAAGGTTGGAGTATCCAATAAAACCTGCCAGTTCACCTGATCAAGTGCATGTCGAATTCCTTCGTAATCGCCTTGGTTAAAAAGATATTTTGGGATAACATTTTCTTTCAATTTATGTAACTCCACAAACTCAACATTAATTATCAGCGGTTTGTAATGTAAATCAATGGGTACTGCCAACGGTTCTAAGCATTTTTTAACAGTTACGGTATCATTGGAGAAAACTAGGTCCAAGAGTCTATCGTTAGCGTTACGTATATTACTAAATTGGGATAATGAACAAGTAGATAATATGTCGAAGAATTCAGTTAGATATTGACCAGAGTAGTTTGTAGGTGATAGGTCACTTCCACCGTCGTTGAACCTCCAAACCACCTGATTTCCAAAATTAAAGTCACCAAGAACGACAAACTTATCCGAGAAATGTGATAATATTAAATTATTGAGATTGGTGTAAAAATTTTGTAATTAAATTACATATTACAATAAAAATAATTTTAAAAGAAATGACAAAAAATACACTCAAATTCCTGCTAAGAGTTAAAGAAATAAAAAGAGAGAGGGTAACCGGAAAGAAGAGATTATTTCGTCCAAAATCGCCTTAGAAGAAAAAAACTCTGATTCAGATAGGGTGTTATCAAATCTACGTGAAGAAAACCAATACTCATATACATGACAATGCTCTTAGCATTTATCTTTAAAGCACATTATAGTACTGAAGCACATTCAAGTAATAAGTAATAGAAGGTATGTTTGATTTTGATTTCGGAGAAGAGATTCATTGAGTAGAAAACATCTCAACACAAAATATTTTGGCCAGATGGTACTCTTAAAACACCATGTAACGTTCACAACACAAAGAAAGCCGCAGGCAGCGAGTAAAACTCATGAAAGTAACACTTTAAATAAGATATATTCGCAAGCAAGGACAGAACATCTGATACTGGAATCTATTAGTTCGACCTTTTCCGTTCAACGAATAGACTTGTTTACCTAGACAAATTGTTGCTTTAGCAAGAGTTATTTGTAGTACATTCAATATAGGGCTGTGGAAAAACGACATTAAAACTGAATTGTGCAATAAAATAGATTTTATTTCTTTCGTTTTAAGGCTCTTTTGTCGGAATAATTTCTATTGGAAAGAGAGCGAGATTCGGAAGGCGGTATCTAGTGATCTCTCGCCCATGTCACCTACTTATCGAAATTATATGCATACGATATAAGCTAAGGGTAGGGTAGCATGTATTTATTTGAAAGCACAGCGACAGTTTGTTTTCTTAGTCTCGCAAGTTTTGATTTGTCCAATAGAATGACGATCTTTGGATCTTCTTTGTTGTATTTTGGTTAAGTCTAAAATGATTTTATGGGTATTTCTCATATATCGACAAAAAATACATAGAATGGTGTAACATCATATTATTATTTGAAATAACTGAACTCCCAATGGTTAATTTTGATAGCCAAAACCTACATAAATGATTTATTTTTCTCGTTTACGTAACTTTGTTCGCTGGTTTATTTTTCTGTTAAATGTTTTAAGTACTAGTACTTGAGTGGAGAAAAGGTAGGTAAATCTCAATAAATTACTTCTTGCCCTCGTTTCATTTGTTACAAAAACAGTCCCGAAATATACTTTAGTAACTATTGTTTATAACATCAAGGCTTTATGTACATATATTCTTTCTTCTTTATGTATCTTTTTTTTTTCGTTCGCTGGCAACACTAGCGAGCAGTTGTCATTTCAATACGTGTATATAATTTAAAAGATAAAAATAGTTTTATGTTGTTTTAAAGTATTAATTCCATGTGGGAAGTGAAGTATATACCCATAAACCTGACCAATAATTGTTGGTGTATCTATAGATAAAAGGACTACTGACAAAAACTCGCTCGAAAATTTGTGACGGACTAACTGTCAAAGTAACGGATAACGGAGACGAGATTTAAAATCATCTGGAAAACCGGGGTGTATTGCTTTTATTATTCTTTACATAATCCTGTACCGTTTTATTGTATATACTTACTACTAACAAAAATACACTATACATCACATAAACTATGCTCATTAAATGTGAGCGACGTCAATCACAATACACAGCGGCACCGTTTGTCTCCTTTTGCTTGACAATTTGTGGAAGCAAAATCGATGACGAAAAACATTTGCCTCAGACACCATATACTACATGATACACAATACATAATGATTTATTATAAAATAAATTAATAGTACAGTAGTGTTACACAGGCCCATTTATATAAGTAGGTACCTACCTACATTCCAATTTTATTGATATTTCAAACATTCATTGTATTTTTATTATTTTTTATAGTGAATTTTAATAAATTACCAATAAGTTGGCCGTGTGGTTGACGGCATAGAATACAAGTGTCACCACCCCCTATCTTCCCGTGGGTGTCGTAAGAGGCGACTAAGGGATAACACGATGCAAATACCATCTTTGCGTAGAGACGGAAAACTCGACATCAAACCGTATACGACTGCCTCGTTGGTCTCGCGACATAAATGTGCGCGTGGGATCGGGAGGTCCCGGGTTCAATTCCTGGGTCGGGCAGTGTTATTGAGTTTTTCTGTCACAAAATTCTCAGTAGCAGCACGGAGTCTGGAAATGTGCCCGGTACGGCAAAAGGCTCACCCCTTATTACGTGGGTCTAAAGTATATCTGGCGAAAAGTGGGTGTAGTAATACACCTCTGCCTACCCCTTCGGGGATAAAACGTGTGACGTTATGTAAGTGATACTCATTTTCTTAATTGCATATTATTGTTTGATAAATATATCAAACTTATTATGTCCATTTCCTTTCTATGAAATAATATCAAATTCCCCAATACTTAGTAGGTACCTATTTAAAATAAGCTGTTCCTAAATTTATTAATTTTTAGTCTCTTTTTCTTTTTTATAGTCTACCTACAATATTTCCTTCTCAACTTTCTATCCACCCATTTCATAGTTTCCCTCAGCTGACTTCACTCACTCTTCCTTATATTTCAGGTGCCTACGGGGTAGGTCTGTGGAAATGATGACCCGCAGAATGGCAGTTCTGGAGGACAGACTACAGACCACGCTTAAGGAATTGGAATGCTCTAAAATCCTGTGTAACCAGCTGCTACAGGAAAGGGAGGACATCGAAGAAGAAGTAAAAAAAATATAGACAAGAACACTGAACTTAAGGCACAGCTGGCTGAAATGCACGTTCACCATCACGAAATCCTAGAACAACATGAGCAACTTCGACTAACGGTGTCCAACTTCCAACAGTGCATGGACAATCATGAAGAAGCTCTGAGACGTGTTGCTGAACTGGAGCATGAACTGAGTGAAGCTCATAACACCATCTCCAACATTAAAACTATTAAACACAGTGAACAGATTGCAAATACCTGCAGCCTATATCATAAGTTGGTTAGTAGTGAGCCTGATCATGTGTGTATTAGGGAGCCAATTGTGACAATAGATCTGACCAGGGAGGATACCATTCTTATGAGACGCAGCTTTTCTAGTCATAAACAACTGAAACGCTACATTAAAGTTAATAAATTAATTAAAAAATGTCATAAATCCATAAGGAAATATAACGTGCATAGGGTTAATTTAAATTTCAGAAAACAGCGCATAAACTTAATTAATCAAATATCTGAGTATTCTAGTAATTTGGAACAAAGTAGGTTAGTGTATGATACTGATACTCATCGCTTGAGGGAAGAACTGTTACTTAGAGAAAGCACCTTAAATGAGATTTTCAACAAATACCAGGCTTCTCAACAAGAGCTGAGCAAGTGTATAGTGGAGGCAGGTGAGCTCGTAGACTTGGTGAGATGTAATGCAGAAATGTATGAGTCTCTGACCAATAAGCGTTCATGTTCTTGTACTCACACTATAATCCCAACAGAACCATTGAGTACCGTACTACCTGAGAATTTTTCTAATAATTTACAAAACCAATCGCATTTGCAATCAAATATGATTACATCTAGGCTATCTACATCAACTAATAAAACCTACATCTTTTCTGATAGACTAGGTCATAATTTTGGTAGTCTTCTCAGTGAGTATACAAATCAGTGTGTAATGAATTATTGTAGGCCAGGGGATAGTTACACTAGTTTAGTGAATCAAATTAGGTTACACCCCTTAGATGAGAGTAGTACAGCCATATTATTGTTTGGTAATAGTTTAACTGTAAAGAGACAGGATATCATAGAATGTGTTGAAGTGTTACTAGGACTTAATTCAAAATTTAGGTGTAAATTTATTTTATGTGCTTTGCCATACGCAAATAACTTAACACATATAGAAAACATGCACAGACACACTTTAAATATGTTATTGTATAATATAACTTGTCGTTATAGTGACGCAATATTATTTTTTGACGCTAATAAATTTATTAGTAAATTTACTTTAACAATAGATACAATGTATCTGCCATTTTATATTAAGCGACAGATTGCTTAGCTATTAGCATACAATTTACAGCAAGACAGAGAGCCTTGTGTTGACAATTTATTTGATAGGGTTAGTACTTGTACTAACAACATTTTTATTGACACGTCTTGTGATTTAAACTCCAAGATATGACAACAGTTAGGCTGCAATATTTGAATATAGTACACCAAAACATGCAGGGCCTAGCTTGCAAGGAATTATAGTTAAGTTTATTTCTAGAAAAATATGATGTTAAGGTTTTGTGCTAAACTGAACATTGGTTAAAGAACCATGAGCTTATTATTATAAATCAATATAATACAGAGCAGAGTTCGTATATCGTGGGTATAATGGAAGAACTAAATAACTCAGATTTTGGCCAAATTGACCTTTTACCATTTTCGTGAACCCCAAAATTTGCCGCATCTTTTGGTCTCACAAACATTCTTATATCTTAACCCAGTCCAAAAATAAAGCAATTTTTGTGTTTCAATTGTAGAAATAGATATTTATAAATGAACATTAAATATTAGTAGAAAAAATGACTAACTCTATATATAAATGAACAACTATGACTTCTGATTACATTAAATTGAGTTATTTAGTTCTTCCGCGCACGAAAATATTTTAATGGAACTAGTCAAGTTGAAGGAAAACTAAACAACTTGAGTTATTTAATTTGGGCATTAATGAGCGTTCTTTCGTTTATAAATAAGTGTTTTTATTTATTTTTTCTTCGATAAAATATAAATTTATAAGAGATTCCAATCAAATAAATGTCAATAAGTGCAATTATTTAATATTTCTATTATACTATATAGTATACGCACATAAGCAAAGTTAGCGTGCAATTCAGTAGTATACTACAAATTAGCGCGAAATAATGTAAATCTATAGTTCAACCATTTTAAAAGTGTGCTCCGCGGAGCGCCAGGGCTCCACGAAGCATCTCTAGAGGCTCCACGACAATTTTGCTCCAATTAAAATTACTTAAATATAACTAAATCACTAGGTAGCAGAATACAGCAAAATGATCGATTTAGATTCTAAACTCACTGGAACCTAAAGTACGTGATGTTTTTACCGGAGATTTATTACAATCGGATAATTATAGTTTAAACAGATATACCATTATTAGACATACTGTGTTACTAAGGTAGGCAGCGATAGCCTAGTGGAGATATCAACAGACTGCCATTCACAGGGATCGGGTTAGAATTCTAGGCAGTAAATTTTCGAAGTAATGTGTTTAAATTGTTAATTATGGCTTGCCTAGTGCCTTAGAGAGCAGCTCTTTAAGACTGGGTGGTGTGGACACCCCTCACTACTTTTTTTTGACATCAAGATTTGATGTCTTCCAGCCACCGGTGCAGGCTAGATTTTTTAAAGGTTTAAGTACCGTGGGCCAAATCCATATAGAGCATACTTTTTCATTGGTTATTTGGAAATCCGAAGAGTAAAACCGGCCGCTGTGGCTGGCTTTTGTGGATTACGAAAATGCCTTCAACTCCATTGAAACTTGGCTGACTGCAATGCACTGCCTACACTACATGTCTCTCAGAGAGCTATGAAAAGGACAATGCTAGGGATTTCGCTGATGGATAATTTCCGGCACGAGATTATCCGGCAGAAGACAATTGAAGATCGAAAATTGAAGTTATGGTCTATCGATTAAAAAGCAGGTTCTTAAATTAAGACCACGCCTTAGCAAGCGTAGTGTTGGCCGCCAGAATGGCTCTTGTGGCATACCCTGGGGAGGCCCACCTCTAGGAGTGAAAGGCTGATGAAATGCGTTGAATAAGAAGTACCTAGTTAATATAATTGTTTGACCATTATACGCCCCCTTACTATTATGAAAGCCTAAAGGTGAGAAAATACCTCGCGAGATAGCGAGCAAAGCGTGACGTGGCAAACCGAAGAGGCAGACAGAAGTTGTAATAAAATTATTACACCCACATTTAGCCATGTCATGCATTTTTAGGTCCTATGTAAAAAGGGAGTCTATTCACGTTGCCGGGCACATTGCCAAACTTTGTTCTACTACTGAGAATTCAAAAAAATCGGTAACCTACACTCTTGCCTAACCCGGGAATCGAACTCAAGACATCTCGATCAACAGACGCATAGGTTATTACTGGGCCATGAAGGCAATCAGCGACAAAATAAATATAAAATATACGAAAATTTATGTCATTAATATAGTCTTTTCTGCAAACGTGGTCTTTTTGCTCAACTTCTAACTTCAATTTGTCTAGTAATAAAGCGTAGTATGCTGGTAATAGTTCTCCCTTTCGATCTCTCTCCATGAACATCCGAAAAAACAGTCAGCATCTTTTTTCCAGCCGAAAAAACGGCCTTTGTCCTTTAGAGTCGGTTCCTCCTTAGCAATTTACTGTTTGGAAAGTATTTTTGATTTGGGCTTATAATGGTGTATCCTGGTTTCATCTACAGTCATTAATTGGACCAAAACTTGGATTTATTAGACCTAAACTATGCAAACAGAGCATTAAATAATGTTCATTCGAACGTGGTTTTGGTCTTAACGTGAGCAAACGCGGCACCATCGCGCTGGGAGCTTGCTCATGCTTAAATTTTGATTTAATATGAAACTAATACATTTGTTGGTAATTTTCATAGCCTTTCCTATCTCCCTTACTCAATTCCGCGGTCGTCTAGCACTATTTCGTGAAATTTAGCGAGGTTATCGTCAGTGGTTGCAGTTTTCCACGTCCCGGACCTTCATCTCTATCCCTAGCTCTTACGACCAGGTTTAAATTCAGCTGCCCAAAATTTCATTGAGCTAAATGATGGAGCAGAGAGACAGCGATAGCATAGTGGAGGTAACAATGGCAGTCCGTGCAGAGGGTATCGTGTTCGAATCCACGGCACGCACCAATGATTTTTCAAAGTTAAGTGCGTATTAAATTGTTAATTATCGCTTGCCCCGTGCCTCGGAGCACGCTAAATCGTCGGTTCTGTCATGAAGATCTAGTTTGACAGTCGTTACGGGGAGTCAGTACCCTCAAATAAACTGATACTGGTATAAACCATGGAATATCGCTATCCCTTTGGGTTGCGCAGGTCAAACGGCAGTCGCTCTGTGGAAAAGTTGATATTCTGTCATATCTGGTTCAGTAAGCGGACCTCGGGCTCTAACGCTATAAAGCTATGGCGATGATGATGGAGCAAAGAGTCCCCATAAACAGAGTTTTAATCAAATTTAAATGGCTTTGGCGTGTTGTCTTTTAAAAACAAGAATTTATTGACAGGTCGATACAAAATTTCCCATATTCGCAAAAAAAGCTCACATCAACTCAATCGTATGGCTGTCAAACAGCAACTACTGGTACAAAATAGCTAAAATGTTTTCGTTTTGAATTCCGTTAATTTTAATATTGTAATTTTACGTTAATTTTTTTATATATGCAGTGTTACTACTTCCAATCCAGGTTATTTATTACATGTGAGATCAATAATCAGTGATAAAATTTCACAAATAAACTCTCACTAAGAATGCCTAACTTTCGTGTTTAAGTATTTCTTTAGGTTCAAAACTCAATAAGTGCACTTAGTTGACCCAAATTCATGTATTCACCTTCATCTAATGTGTGGGAAAACTGAATAACTACAGTATAGAATTAGCTAACTACGGTATGTTTGCAATATCTTGGTGTGGCAAAATTGGATAACTTGGTTTTTGATATTTATAATTTTTTTGGATTATGATAAACGTTAGTTTTATCAAACATAGAATCGATAGCAAATATACTTAAAGCATATAAAATCGCCGACGGTAAAATTGTTCTCCATTTCTTAGTGATATAAAAAAAAGTGTCAAAAAAACAGTAAATCGCGATTATCTCGAAACTTGAAATTTTGAGTTAGTCAGGTCTTCCATTATACCCACGATATAAGAATGCAGGCTATTAGAGGCGGTTCTCTCATAATAACTTCAAATTTATTGAAATGTAAGGAACGTAAAGATATTGTTAATTTATCTATTGATATATAGTAATTTGTGTATATCGACCTCCTTCTGGTGACTATTTGAGACTGTTATAGAAGACGCTATCAATAAAATTAAATGTAGTAATAAGAATATTATAGTATGTGGCGATTTTAATATTAATATTTTAGAGAATTCTTCACAGTGTATTAGATTTCTGAATCTTTTCCAGTCATTTAATTTAAGTAACCTATTCTGTGAACCTACTAGAGTATCTGCAGCATCTTCTACTTGTTTGGATAACATATTTAGTTCTTGTGCTGCCACAAACCCAGTAGTAATTAGTTCTCTCCCTTCTGATCACCGTGGACAGATAGCTAGTTTTCCCTGTTCAACATATGATAAATCACGTACAGTAGAATGTAGGCCTCAGACTACCAATCATCTAATACGTTTCAATACCAATATTATTGCTAAACTCAATACCTCAATATTGAAGTCACAAAATCCAAATACAATTTATAACTCACTTTTTGGACTAGTAAATAATGAGTTTCAAAATACTTTCAAGAGTAAAACAGTCACACGAAAGGGTACTATGGGATCTTTTAACCAGTGGGCCACTATAGGTATATACAAAAGTAGAGCCAAGTTGTTTGAATTATATGGTATGAAACAACATAACTTTGACACACCTTTTCGAGGTTATGTAAAAAAGTACTCAAAATTTTTTAAACAAGTTTGTATTATGGCAAAATCAAAATTTATTAGTAGTAAAATTAAGCATTCAACAAATATAATTAAAGAAACTTGGAGAATTATAAATAATGAAACAGGAAGAGCACGACCACGGGAAAACCAATTTGAACTAAAAGAAAACAATTTATTAATCACCAATAAAACTCAAGTAGCGCATATGTTCAATAGTTTCTTTGCGAGCATACCTTTAACACCTATTAGCTGTTTACAATCATCATCTTTAGGTGCTGCAAATTTTTTGCTTAGCAGTGTACCTGAATGCAAGAGCGTGTTTAGATTCGAGCACGTTACCCCGCGAGATATATTGACCGCATATAATTCAATTTATATTAAAAATACCGGCGACTTTTGGGGCATTTTAATTAAAACTTTAGGTACTATAGTTGAGACTGTTGCGCCTTACCTATCTATAATTTTTAATCAATGCTTTGACCTAGGCGTATTTCCGGATTTGATGAAATTAAGTAAAATTATACCCTAATGCAAATCTTTCTTATGTGACCTATCTAAAGCATTTGACTGCGTTCAGCACGACGCACTACTGCGTAAGCTCCGCCATTATGGCGTAGAGAAAACCGCACTTAGTGTTGTCGATTCGTACCTGCAGCAGAAATTTCAGTGCTTCGATGTAAATGGGACTACATCCTCTAAATTACCTATACAGCTAGGCGTTCCACAAGGCTCAATTTCAGGTCCTTTTCTATTTCTTGTATATATTAATGACTTACCTTTTTATTTAAAAAACATCTGTTACTTTTTGCAGATGATACGTCACTTATTTTTAAAGTAGATAGGAATAGAAATCAATTTGATGATGTAAATAATGCACTATTACAAGTAACACAATGGTTTACAGCAAGCAACCTAGTACTTAATTCTATGAAAACTAAATGCGTTAAATTTGCTTTACCTAACGTAAGACAACTGGGACCTAATATTATGCTAGATAGGGAGGAACTTGACACAGTAGACTCTACAGTGTTCCTAGGTATTACATAAGATAGTAAGTTACAATAGGGTGCACATATAGCATGTCTTGCAGGAAAGCTCAGCTCTACTGCGTATGCCGTCAGAAAAGTTAGGCAACTTACTGACATCGACACGGCTCGTTTAGTATATTTTAGCTATTTTCACAGTTTTATGTCCTACGGCATTTTGTTATGGGGCAAAGCTGTGGATATTTAGAATATCTTCGTTCTTCAGAAACGAGCGGTACGAGCAATATACATGTTAGGTGAAAAATATACTCTTAGGGAACGCTTTAAGTCATTACATAACATTTTGAACATTAGGAAAAATATAGGTTTATTTACCACAAAAAGCGATATACATAACATAAATACTCGAAACAGGCATAGGTTATATGCCCCTTATCATCGTTTACATAAAGTTAATAATTCTTTTGTAGGGCTAGGTATCCGTATTTACAATAAAATACCAATTGGTATTTTAGAATTACCATTTAGTAAATTTAAAACTAAAATAAAATACTGCCTTATTAAGAAAGGTTATTAAACTATATATGATTATTTCAGTGATAAGGTTAGCTGGTCACTTACGCTAGACAACTCATGCTCTTTATACCTAATTAGAATTATATAGAAACTTTTCATTTTTCAGTAAATCTTTATATAATATTTCCAGTTCTTGTAAATTACTGTTCATGTATTATTAGGTCATTAAACTTAGGTACTACATTTACATTTGCATTGTTGTTCCACTAATTTTTATTAAAGTTTTACTGCACTGTAAGATGAAGATAACTCGTGATCATGGGCTGTAAACTAATGTTTTTGTAATTTTGTGAATTCATATACAGTCACTTCTGTAACATACATTTTCACCATAGTTCTGAACATGGTCGCGAGTTGCCTACATTATAAGACGTAAGTGGATGCTCCTGTTACACAATATTCACATTGGAAGGCTACCTAAGGCACTTAATTTAGTAACTGCATTAATTTCTTAAGTATTATGTCTGTAACTAATTACTATTTTCAAGTAATTTAGTACAATGTGAAACAGTTGCAGCTCGTTACAAAAATTAAATACATATGTAACATAATATTGGCGATTCAAAATAGTGGCCACTAGTTTTATTGCCCGTTCTTTCTCGTGGTTCTACCTATTGCTTTGCAAACGAGGCAGTAAATGTAAATGTAGAAGCATTTAGTAATTCAATTTAACAATTGACGTTCATAAGCGTCACCTTGTGACCTAGATGAATAAATGATTTTGAGTTTGAGTTCTTTTATCGTGGTTTGATTCGTCACAAAGACCGTCTTGGAAATCAATACCTCGTTTTGTAATAAAACTATTCTTTGTTTCTTTGGTTACAAAGTATTTCTTGTTTATATGGAGTTTACGATTCTCACATTGATCCAATCAGAAACTTGTATAGAAAGATTTATTATACCTAAATTTATGTAATGTTAGTGTTTGTGGTTATGGCATTATATTTTTAATTGAAAGGTTTCAAATCCCATTGGTTGTACTTCTGTCTACATTTAAAATAACAATATCAGCCATATTTTAATGCTAGCAATCATTTGACTTTCCATCATTACGTAACGTTTTCTTTGAGGCAATTTGCTGACGTTATCACACAAAAAACCTTCATACCTACTAACAAGATTTCAAGGAAATATACCTACTAAACCAAAACCTCAAAATTTATACTCACTACTTTTCTAGAAAAATAAGGGCCATGATACGTAAACCATGAGTCACGGTCGTATAAATAAATTAAATATTTGCTCTGGCAACCGTCTTCCGTCCGCCACCGACATAAATGTTATTTTTATGTAGGAAACGGCCTATAGCTGTGGGCTCACGCAAAATGTTGCGATAGGCCATTGCCTATCACTTAGCCAGCGTGTTTGAATAATTACTTGTTTGTGTGTGTGGTAAGCGTCTCATACAAAATAAAACTAGTTAAATAAACGCGATTGAAGACAAAAAAGCAAATAGTATTAAGCTAGTCAATAAAAAGAGAAGAAAATAAAATTAAGTTAGTCATTCGAATTGAAAATAGTAATTTGATTTAGACAATTTATGTCATGTTTCTTATTCAAAGTCCCTGGCGGCATCTGTCTGTTTACAATAAACTTAAAAATTACGAGTACTAAACGGATTTTCATGTGGTTTCACCACTGGGCAGAGTGATTCTCAAGGAAGGTTCAGAAGGAATTTGGGTAAAGCAGCTACCTTTGCCAGGCATTATACCATTGTAACGTTCTCTTAATATTATCAAATCAGTCACAAATATAGAAATGCCAATGGGAACACAGTTGAAAGAAAATACGTTAGCTAATTTTATTAGGTAAATAAGTTCACTTCGCCAGCGTGGAGGACTATAGCCTTACCCTTCTCATGGTGAGAATAGGCCCATGGCCAGCAGTGGGACAGTTTATACAGGGCCGATGATGATGAAGTACGGTTTTTGATCAGTTAAATTCACATTGTGTTTAATCGGCTGTGCCATATATTGGTAGGTATACGTTTAAAATTAAATATGTTCTGTAATGCACAAGGAGATTCGTCACTAGCGCAACCGAGGCAAAAATAAAAATAGGCGAAAATAATGAACTGAAATAGTACCTATATATAGTAACTTCATCATTTGGAATTCTAGAAGTAATAATTTCAGCGACATTAGCTGGAAGTAATTATAGATAAGATAACCTTTACGTAAAAAAGACCATAGATTTTCAAAGGTTAATCTAGAATCGATAGCTGAGTATTTTTATGTAGGTACGAGGTAGAAAAAACTAGGTGATTAGTTATAAATGTCATTGCCAAAGATAATTAGGATACGTTTGTAGTAGTAGTATTTATTATTCAAGTGGCGTTTTTATCTAGCGGTTGCTGATCCCAAGTCGGTTGGTGATCCTAAGCCGGTTGGTGATCCTAAGTTGGTGGGTTGAATTCCCCCTCAGGGCACCTCGATGTGTAATTCGCAAGTATTCTTGTTTTGTATCTGATTGTATTTTTTATATTAGGTTTATCTGAAAATATGTAAAACTATTTCTCACTTAACAGGTTACCATAATGAAGAGGCTGCCTAGTTAGGCATCATCATATATGATCTTGTGTGGCTAGTCTTTATTAAAAAAGGGGTCGCTTATATTTTCGATGAAAATTGAACAATTGTACTATTACTTTCTTGCTCTTAGATTTTTTTTGCAAGACTTTTTCACGAAACATTTAATGGATTCTGAGAATCCTGAGTCAAGTAAATTGATATATCCTTGACCTTAACTTACACCAGGATTTCGAAGAAACCTCATCTTTTAGAGTACCAGTCGAATAAAAATAGCACCGAAATTAGCAAATAAAATGTAGTTATAACTTGGATTCATCTTTTCTGGTTGTTAGAAGCAACATTTATTAAAACCGCTGGTCTTTTCGTTCAACATCACACCGAGTAGTTGTATGACAGCAAAATTTTACTTTGGGGATAAGAAGGTTTTTAATAACACTATATAATGATTTTCGATCAACTCAACTGTTTTTATTGAATCATTTCAATCATTCATATACATTGGTTCATACACATCTTGTTAACTCCAAATTATAGTAGATGGCGCTAGCAGTTACTAATTGGTATTATGTTATACTTATTTAAGATAAGAGTTTTGTAGCGATGCTATTTGCCACTGATGACATTGACAGGATAGGGACAAAGTCTCAGGAGCTCACATTTATCAACCGTTGTTCAAATTTGAGCCCATCAATCGCTCCTACAGTAATGGAAAAACGGCCGTGATTTGAGTCTGTTTGTTGATTTAATCCTATAAAACGGAGATTATAATTGTCAGATTGGGAAAAGTCAACGATATTGTGGAGTCAATGAGCCAGGAGCTAAAGGGATTACAGAGCCATCCATCATTCGGAGTACGACTGTTTTTTTTTCATAACTGAGTGCAAAGAACTATGTAATAAATTGCGCCATATTCGAAATGTAGTTGGCTAACAGATGCGGGTGCTAAAATTTATGTAACGCATTTTTAGGTTTCTTGTTTTTTATGACGGCAGTTTTTATGCCAGTGTTAGGGTGCTTGTACACGGTGCATGTAGCTGGAGCAAGTTAAGGTGCGGGTTATACGCGTGAGTAATATGCGCAAGCTGTTCAAGTTACTCGATTGTACTTGTACGTGGTGCAAATAACTGGAGCAAGTAAAGACACGGGCTACTTGCGCAAGCTGTGTGTACAAGTTATTTGTTCGTGCTCAAGAGCTAGGTACATGTGCATGCTATTCGCGCGGTAGCTTTATGACTTGAATCGCGTCAAAATATCTCGACGAACGAAAATTCTTTTAAAATCATACGTTAAAAATGTAATTTTAACAAGTAACATGTGCGAGTGACCCGCGCGCGCCGCAAGCACGCGAATTACTTGCGCGGGTGGCTCGCATTGGTACATGCTCGAGTCGCTGGACCCGCAATTTTTTTTAAACGATATTTTTACGTTGCATATAACCCGCACAAGTGCCTCAACATGCTCTAGCTACATGCGCCGTGTACAAGCACCCTTACTGGCAAATGTTTTATACTTAAATAAAAAGCTTTATACACGCTATGCATATATTCGTCCGTGGTGGAATATGAGAAGTCGCTGTTCACTTTAATCTTCAAAATTAAAAGATTAGAAGAATAATTCGAAATATACGTCTATCAAAGCACCGTGTAATTTCGTAATACGTTAGAAACTTCTTTATTTTTAGGGTTCCGTACCTAAAAGGTAAAAATCGGAACCCTATTACTAAGCCTCCGCTGTCTGTCTGTCTGTCTGTCTGTCACCAGGCTGTATCTCATAAACCATGTTAGCTAGAAAGCTGAAATTTTCACAAATTATGTATTTCGGTTGCCGCTATAAGAACAAATACTAAAAATAAAAAAATTAAAATATTAAGGGGGGGTCCCATACAATAAACGTGTTTTTTTTTCGTATTTCTGCTCAAAATTACTAACGGTAACAGGTAGACGCTTAAAATTTTCACGGAATATGTAGTTGTATATTACCTTTAATAAATAAATAATTAAATTAAAAAAAGTAAATAATAAAGGGGGGCTCCCATACAACAAACGTAATTTTTAAGCAATTTGTTACTCGATCTTAATAAACAAGTAGAAACTTAAAAAATATTTAAGTATGTATACAACAAACGTAATTTTCTTTTATAGATGATGGTACGGAACCCTTCGTGCGCGAGTCCGACTCGCACTAGCCCAATTTTTCTAATACATCTGATAGAAAAACAGTCAATAAACAGGATTTAGTTTTATTTAGGTATTAATAAATTAAGCAGCGATAGCCCAGTGGAGAGACCAACAGACTGCTACGCAGAGGGTCCGGGATCGAATCCACGGCGCGCACCGATGACTTTTCGGAGTTAAGTGCGTATTAAATTGTTAATTATCGCTTGCTGAACGGTGAAGGAAAACATCGTGAGGAAACCTGCATGTTTGAGAGTTCTCCATAATGTTCTCGAAAGACATGTGAAGTCTGCCAACCCGCAGTTGGCCAGCGTGGTGGACTATGGCCTTACCCCTTCTCATAGTGAGAAGAGGCCCGTGCCCAGCAGTGGGACAGTATAAAGGGCTGATGATGATGATGATTAATAAATTATTGATATGATATTATTATCACATCAATTGCATGAAATAATTTCAAGATGCTAATATATAATACTTTTTCTAGGAAACTTAGAGCATCGTTCACAATAAGGTTTCTGAGAAGTTAGGACACTATCTGCTTGCAAATAACGCACAAAATTAAAGTTATATTTTCGTGACAAAGTATTAATTATATATATAAAATCAGTAGTCCTGCCTGACATTTTACTGCAGAGTATAAACTACTGGGACTATAAACATTTGGACAGTGGCTTTTTTATAACGTAGGCGATAAGGCGACCTGCCGTACTTAATGTTCTTTTTCTTATAATAAGCTGAGCCCGCGGTTACACCCGCGTTACTCAGGGCTACTGCTCCGCACCCGTAGCGCATAGCGTCATGTTTTATCCTATAGCATTTCTCAATACATGGGCTATCACACTAAAAGTCATTTCAAATCGCACCAGTACTGATATTAGCGCGTTCAAACAAACTTTTAACAAGCTTGAAAGCTTTATAATATAAATAAAGTATGTATATACTACAGAAGCAAATAATACTTTTTGATAAATCAATGTGAGCTAAATTTTCTATATGATAGTCTATTATTCATAGTCGTATTTTTTAATGAAACATTCAACTCCCGCACTAGGAATAAATATACTTTACAACCATAGACCTAACGGACACAATGAACACCCAGTCTCGAAACAAGATTCATGAATGGCAATAAGTGTGGTCTTGTGTGGGGATCGAACCCACAACACTCGGCGCAGTGTCAACCAGTGACTCGGCGGCTTAAGGGCTTCAGATTTGCGTTTTATACGCGTGTATAAGCTCGTTTTTAGAAGCGTAGGCGCGTATAGGGGCGCCTTCTGGCACACGCGAAACTCGTATGAGCATCGACGCGCTTCTGAGCTCGTAAAAGCGTGAGCCGTTAGAGAGAACTTTACCATTTCGAGCGAATATCTACGCCAAAATATGCCCGTTTAGGCGAGTCCGATTTTTTTGCGCGAAATGTAGCGCGCGTTTAAGCGCGTATGCTGAAACGACCGTATAGATACGCGCAGAAAAATACGCTAATCTGAAACCGCCCTAAACCAAACCATAACCACCAACTTTTCTCTATCCGACGCATGATGGCCTGAACTAATTCAAATTTCGTTGACCAATTTCAGAAAATGTTTGAATGACCTTTGCAACCGAAAATAGAAAAAGAATTCTCAATCGTATTTACATTGCGTCAGGGTTTTAAACTTATCTTTCTTTTACCCTTCATAAACACCACAGCCCACAAATGTCTTGAAAGATCCTTTACTTCCTTTACACCAATTTATAATTATATTTGAAGTTGTTTTAGCAGAGTCTAAAAGGATATCTTTTCTATTACGCCCACTTATTACAGTAATAACGGTGTTTTGTCTTCTAACTAATTAATTTACCAAAGGTTAAAATTGTTTGATTAAATATTTTAAGGGAAAGGTTAAGTAAATACGTATCTTTTGGGCAATTTTGCCTATGGCGCACCCTGCTACGGCGGCCCATTGTCACAAATGGAGTCCCGCCACTCATCAGCTTTCAGAGTGGAAATTAAGTGAGGCCGAAATGTAGAAAAAGTTTAATATACAGGATGTAAAAAGACCCTTAACGGAAACTGAAATCCCATGTTGTACCAATAACTACGAACATGTTTTACTTCGGCACCATACCTGGGAAATTACTGGTTCAGGAGATATTAAGGCTCAAAGTTAGTATGGAATTTCTCTTATTAGGTACAAAATCGATTCATTTACCCCGCCAATATTTTCTTTAGAGACCCTATAACTTCATGGATAAGTAGGTATTTCGAGCATTGCACGCGCGCGCTTTTAATTGCGGTTTAAAAAATGTAAAAACTTTAAAAAAATATCGTTTCCCATGTATTATTTTTGGTTAGTATGACTTCGCATGATGTCCACAACGAGTAGACTTCGGCTTGGTGATGAGTCTTGTGACACCTTGTATAATTGTTAATTTTTCAAAAGGTTTATGAATTGTAGGATACTTATGATCATGACCATAATTCTCTTATAATGTTTTGCCTTACATTTTTATTGATAGTATTCACTTAGTTGTAAAACGCTTGGTGCTTGGAAGGAATGGTCATCAGCTTCTGGTAATATCTATAGGTGTATTAAAAGATATAACTGAATAAGTAACCATATTATTTGAATTGTGTTTGCACCACTCTCCTTTAGTACCTAACTACAAAATTGGTTTAGAAGACACCATCTTTATCATTATACGTGATAATAAATATTAAAGAATATTAATGACAAAGATGAAATTTTTCTTGTAATTAATTAAATAGTTATGTTTTAGCACAAAAATCTTTAAACTAATTGAAATAAAATTTATTACATTTTTTGTAGGCAAATTCTATTTATTTGCACAAAATTAATTAATTCAATAGGGAATATGCATAATTTTTTTATTGTTGCTATGTTTTATTTATGTTTATATGATACCGTTAAAAATATAAATCGTGGAGAAGTTAACATGTATTTTAAATTAAATGTTGAAAATTGCAATGACATTACGCTAGTTTAAACACCCTCATTTTAGCGCGCCTTGTGGTGACGTCAGCTTTCTCAACGTTTTTGTTGTTAATTGTTAACTCTGTCAAATGTCTGGTACTGTTTTGACACTTTTGACATATCCTCTGTGAACTTTGTCGTCACGTGTTGGTGTCTAGGCAATAGCGTTGCGTTTCGACATTTTAAATGTAGCGTGTAAATTTTCCACCTTTTATTAATTAATATTTGCGGTTTTAGAGTGTTTAAATGTAAAATAATGTTAGAGTTGTCTTTCTTTACCGATAAATAATGTCATTAAAATATATTCACTTATATCTGAATCACACGCATATTCTTTTATTATCCATAAAGTATGATGGAAGAGCCTTTTTCCGCAGTAGCTTCATTTATTGTTTTGAATGTTATAGTGTTCATAACGACTTTAATTTTTTGATTTAAGTACTATGCTAAAATTATACTGATATTAATTTTATTAAAACTCGATACAATTGAAATATTTTTCGCTGTCGAAAAACCGAACGTCCATTAAATATGGGTTCTTTATATCCTTAAATTCTGAATATATCCGTTTTCTGGTTCGGGCGTGACTCAATATCAAATTTTATAATAATTTTACAATAATGAAAGAAGCATCATACCAAATTATTTGAAAGTATCTCAGAGAATTAACTAAGATTACGTCTCTTCCGACTTTTTACACTGATGTCGCTCCAAACGGAAGTACATAATATATATGAAATATAGATACGGACGATACGTCCCAGATAGAAAGTAACACCAATAAAAACCCATGATAAAATATCCGTGAACTCTAAAAAATCCTTTACCTTTTACAATCTTCACAAAAATTTGTTGTTCGTCTCACTGTCCTGGCCGTCATAATATTCAGGCAAAAACTGACACCCGTAATAGCTTCCACCTCACGTTCCACTCTTTTGTGGACGTAGCTTAAGTAACGCATTGATAGGTAGCTACCGTACAATTGTAAGTGAGCTTTGTCCCTTCACAAAAATGGGAAAAGCGTTTAGCTGTGAACTGGAGCAGATTTCGTGTTATGATTTGGTGAAATTGGAAGAAGTTAAATTAACGGTGCGTGTTCTCTTTTTGCTGTGGTCGCAGCGTTGTTTAAGAAGAATTTAATAATAATATCATTTTTTGTTTGCTAGGATGTCATTCTTTATGTAGTTCGGATAGGGTGCAACGCAAAATATTCGCAATGGTATTTAACAACATGAGATGACAGAATTTTCTCTAGTAAAAATGTTGTACATTTTTTGCCAGTTTTGTTGCTTTAAAAATTACTAAGTATCATAGTTTACCTGGAAAACGATTTGGCACTAAGCATTGTATTTATCTAATCAAGTTATTACACGATCATATTGACCCAAATCACGTAATACATTTGAGTGAAAAAAGAACTTAAATTAGGTAAGTGAATAAAGTACCAGCTATTTCAAATAATACAAAACTTGGAAGCTAAAGAAAATACCGCAAAATTGGCACTTGCGCATATGAAAACTTACAAACAGTTTTAAAAAAGATGCAAATTTCCATTTCTGAAACTTTAAAGATTTAAAAAGTCTAATTTACGTTAAGCAGACATTGCTACGTCGGCAGGTGTAAGTCCTAGTTTAAGATTTAGCATTTCAAAAACTTCGCAAAGAAAAAGTGTACACGCTAGCAGATGATGAAAAGAGTCGTTGGGTATAATGATGATGAAAGATGCATTACGTTTACCATTTGAGAAACATCACAACACAAGTTCCGTGCACCAGATAAAGGGCCTTTGCTACCTAAGGCGTAACTCGCAGAGTCAGGACAATAGTAATTACAAATGTTAGTTCGTAGCTGCCGTTCATTAATATGCTAATACCGTTACGAGAGCACCATCGAACTCCAAATTGGCGCAAAGAACTCTGCAGCAAAAAATGGAAGCGGAATTTTAAAAAGGCGATCCCCCTGTAGCTTATTTTGATGCTGAACTGAGTAAGGTAAATTAATTTGCGCTTTTATTTGCCTACGTTAATTGTATTTCTGTTTTGCTATGCTAAGACAATTTTGTTTTAACTGTCAGGCCTCTGTTTGGGTAGGTCGCGACTTCAATTATGAGATTGCATTTTTTGTTTCTGTGGAGTTTGCGGCGGTTCTTTTGAAGGCAAAGGCTTGTGATGTGGTTTTGTTTTGTCTCGTTTCGTTCACACGTAATTTTATTTATACTAAATACTCTGAATACAGGAGTAGACGAAGGAAAATAACTTTTTGTACAGGATGTTTACAACGTCCCTAATTATTTGTAGGTCAGCCATGAGGTCTTGGGCTAAATATGTATTATTGGGTTCTGATAAACAATAAGTGGCAGAGCACGACTGATATAGAAAATAAAATGTGCTTGTTTCAAGTCTTGCTCGTTCATACTTGACAAGCTATAATGCCTTAGTCTCTAAGGCACGCGTAGAGGCTGTAAAATAGTAAATAGATGCATATTATAAATGCCTCACTTTTGCAATGGGCTATATAAATATAAACAAATATTTGATCCCAGTACTCAGAATTGCGTTAGAGTTTCAAAATGAGAATTTAACTGTCGCAAGAAAATTTTAATTAAAAGAAGTTTGGATATCCCACTTTATTTTTTTTTATTAAAAACACAACCCACGCCTTGGGATCATTGGAAGGTCAATAATTTAATACTTGGTGTAGTAAAATTTTCAAAAAGTAATGATTTTACTCATATTTAATTTGCCGTAATATCTATCTTTGCACAGCGTTCATAGCGTGTCTGAACTTAGGTATTTCTTGTTAGAGTTCGGCGAAGTAAAGCAACGTTGGCACTTAACACTATTTGCATAGGTGACAGCTAATTAAAACATTAATCTTCAGATCTTTACGGTACCTTGGACGGCATCTGGAGCCATCGGTCCCGGTTCTCGTCTCAAAACAGGACTCGTTAGGCCATATCGGAGGACCTCAGGCATCCCCTAAACTCCGACATAAGATTTGGCCTCAAATGAAAAACATATTTACTTAGAAAATAGGGATTAAAGAAAATTTTCAACAAAATGGCTTCCGTAAGTGCTCTCGAGCACTGCTTTCGCTATTGTTACGAAGATTTTTATTAAAATGCATAAAAAATCGGTTATCATAAATTGTGATCACTGGGGTAAAGATGAAAAATGTAAAATCCCGTGGTACTTTTATGATCGTAATTTATACAACATATTTCCTGAATGGGTCTCCCCATTCCCCCCAAGTAAAAGAGGATCGAAGCTTATAAAGACGTAGGTTTTGCTGACGTATATTTTGTTGTTAAGCCAGGCATAATCCGTTACACTTCGTATGTAAACCATTCGAAATTTGAGATAAGAATTTTACAAAATAAACATCTAAAAATAGACAGTTAAGAAACACATGTCGCAATTAAAATAAATCTTGTGAGCAGTGGACTTTAGGTACAACCAAAGGCCAATTCTCGTGTTCTATCTGATATTGACACTGTATTTTGATAGAAGTGAGATTAGATTTTGAAATGACTCTAATGGTATTCTGCTCAGTTAATAAAATTATCGTCATTCTCGTATGATTTGACATAATTATACAGTTCGTCATCGACATATATTTTGACCCATTGTTAAATTAGCGATCTAGTTGGGATTTTAGATATCCGTTATTTTAGGAAAATATTATTTATAACATAAGTATGACACTGAAATTGGATCGAAATAAGGTCTCGCGTTGCAATAACACATCACTTATTAATAGATCAACAACAACAAATATAAAAAAATCATACTACAAAATATAATCGTGTATTTGAAAATGTATTGATCAAACATCGATAAAATGGTAGGACAAAAAACCAGAACGTTCTCAAACTAATCTAGTCACTGCTAATATTATAAAACAAAACTGCATACATTTATGAATGCTCTTTGATTTCACGTTAAAACGGCTAAATAGAATGTGTTTTAAGTTTAATAGCCTTTCATCCGCGTGCAAATCTGCAGAAAAAGCTAACGAATAATAAAACCTGCTTTCCATCATCAAATTTTAGCGTCACCATTTCTAGACACTTATGAATCACACAATAGAAGTAAATGAACATTATAACCACTTTTCCTTGCAGTTCATTTTACACAGTTTCCACTGCAACTGTTTCATTTACTGGCTATATTGATACTTGCACAGTAAGAACAATAAAAATCCAGGTGTCGTGGACATTTGATAGGTATAAAAGTGTTATGTACTGGATTTTATCACTTCTTCCTAGGTGTCCGCCATTTGATTCTATGCTAAAAGTTATAAAAGATCAATCGTAACATTCTCTTTAGTATTTTTTTATTTGTCACTATTTCTGGCGTTCGATATTGGAAATAATGCCACTGTATACTTGCCGGAAGGGTATTTCCGGTCTTCACTTGCTTTGCAAAATGAAGCCTTAGAATCACCGTGAAAGGTTTAAATGGAATATACATAGAAATGGAATTTGCGTTATCAGCAATATTGAACGAGGGAGAACAGAAATAACTAGAACATGATGAAGTAATAAAACTTGTCTCAAAACAAGAAATAATCAGAAAACTTCATTGTAATGTTCCGTGTGGTGACGGATTAAGAATACGGATTGTCACCACCCCATATCATCCCATGAGCACCAGAGAGAACCATACAGAGAACAGCACTGTAAGAGAAGGAAAACTTGATACAAACCCTATACCAACCCGTTTGGCCAGCGTGGTATAGTAGGCCAATTCCTCCATTCAAAGGACAGGCCTAGTCCAGCAGTGGACTGTTAAAGGCTGATGATGATGATGATAGTTTTAATGTTCGATTATTAATGTAGAGATTGATCAAAGACAATTAAATATCCACCCATACTAATTCCTCGGCCAAGTAATTATTCTCAGATTCAAGTATTCTTATGCTTTGGTATTAATCATGTGTATGCAGTGTATATAGCTGGTGCTTGTATGTCAGTCGGTGTAATTTTTCAATGGCTGCGTTACTGTAGTTGAGAGGCTAATAGAGTTTTGCGCAGAGGATCTCCGGTATAAATGAATGGGCATGCGTCGCTGACTTGCCGAAGCATAAAGTTCATTTATTTTACCGTTTACGTAACGGTGAAGTCAAAATTCGTGAAAAACCTGTATCGTTCAGAGTTTTTCATAATATGAGGATTTTTAAATTCAGAGACAACTCGCACTTAACCAGCCTGCGCTGGCGTGTGGTAGAATGTGACCTGACTTTCCATGAATTAGAAGGACCCAGTGTCCAGCAATGGTACAGATTATAAATAAGGCTAATGATGAATGTTCCAACGACTTCTTTTCGTATATTATCATTATACCGAGGTATATGACAAGAATGTTGAGCTCCTTAGGACAAATAATAATAATAATAATAATCTACCACATTCACACAACACCATCAACTCCCAAACTAAGCAGAAGCTTGTACTATGGGTACTAGATAATGGATAAACATACACTTTTATATATACTTTTTTTGTAAATACATACATATTATACATAGAAACACCCAGACCAAGACAAACATCCATGTTCATGCACACAAATGTTTGACTTGAGCGGGAATCGAACCCGCGACCTTCGGCGTAGCAGTCGCTTACACTCCCCCGCGGCCCCGGCGCAAACCGGTCGTCTCGGATGACGGAGCTCTTTATTGCAATTGGACATTTTATATTCTTATCTAGTATTCTATCACAGCTACCGAAAGCAACGCGCTTCGATGAGATTTAAAAATTGTAATGCTGTCCTGTCTTCGCTCCTACGTAGGACAAATGTAACTAGCAAAATGGCACCACATTGCATCATCGAGTTTTTAACATACATGAAGCAATAAAGAATAATACGAAACACTGTCTAAAAATGTGCTATATTTCGAGCTCACATGACTTTTTTGTAAGAAGTTTGTTATTTTATACATTATTTTCTCAAATTTTAGTGACATAATTATGCTTTTCAAATATTAAGCACTTCACATACATTACGAAATCAACCTTGCATTACTTGAATAGTAATTGATTTGTGTTATGTACTAAAATCAGATTGCGAGAAGATGCTCAGCTTCAGTCATAGCTGCTATTAATGCCTCGCAATTGAAATTAGGGTCTTACTCTCAGCTCAGCTAAACATAAAGATTCAGTGGGTACTCTCAAAAATACTAACACTGCTCCAAACCAAGGAATATCTTTTATTCTCAAAGTCTAAATAGCATTACGATGAGAGAAAAGCTAATATAGGTAATACCTAATCGTTTCAAAAAACTCCTAAAAGTAATTTTAATCAGACCAACCGTCATAACCGAGCTTATCTCCACCAATTACTCTTTTATAAGACTACTAGGTGCCGCCCTAGGAATAGGGGCCTCTAATATAGGGAATCTTGTGTCTTGAGGGACTTTAAAGACATTCAATCAATGGACACAAAGCACACTTAGACTCGAAACAACACTTTATGAATCACACAAACTGTTGTCGCGTGCGGAAATCGAACCCACAACACTCGGCGCAATGTCAAGCGGTAAGGCGGCCACTTGAACCACTAAGCCAACCGTACAGTCAAGTTATTGATCATCAAAATCGCCATACCCACTTAAATAAGTTGCTCTTTAGCCCATCACTAACGATGTAAAAAATTCAACAAGCTGCATCACGAATATGCAAGCTTGATTGAATGATAATCCTTTTGAATCTCACAAAGGCCAGGCCTTTTTATGGCCAATTTGTAGTTCATGACTATAATTTCAATTGAACTGGGAGTGAATGGGTAATGAAACGTTTTTAAATTACGATGAGTGAGTTCTACCACTCGTCCAGACAGCTTTGAACTCTGAACAATGATAAGGACATCCTTCGTTGAAGGCCTTTTTAGGCTGATCACTTTCTCTTTGCATTGGCTTCGATGCTATCCACTTATAAAATGGATTACGACAGTGACATCAATGGCTGGTAAGCAAGCGCTAAAAATTGCAGATTTTTTAACTTGTTATTATTATTATTTATTTATTATTACTATTTCCACAGTACAATTATCATTACAGGTTTATTACTTAATGCGATAATGTAGACAACTATTTTACCTACTGACTAAAGTTACTGTTACAAAATAATAATTTCAATAACAAACAACATTTCCTATTCTAATAAACAAACCCCATATCCTATGTCACAGGAGGACCATAACTTATAAAAAACAAAGCTCCCGTTGTGAACTTGCCCAGAGTACAACAAAACAGATCAATGTTTTCAGCTATATTGTTTAAGATACGAAGAGCGCGCGTAAGTGTGTAAGTGTAGTGTTGAAGTCTGAATTTAAAGAACTAAGGCTGGATGGAGGTTATTTCTAAGACATAAGATTTGATTAAGCGATTTAGTTAAAAATATTGTTGACATAGGTTTATTTTGCTCTTATAAAGGCTTTTACAATATTTTATTTGGTATGCGGATAGAATTGATTATTCGGCCTGTTGACATCGTTTTTGCATTCGTCGTTCGACGAATTATAATTAAGTCAAAAACTAATCGTCGTTTCGAAATAAAACTAAAGGGTCGCTTATATGTGTGGTTTATTAAAATAAAAAAGATAGATATATCTGGTTTCTAAACTGCGAATATTTGTAATTAAACACTCCACGACACATAATAAATTAAAACTTAGAATTAAGTATAACACTGTCATTAATAATCCCCCATAAATGTTTCACAAACAAAATGAAGCACAACCCTTTACCGTATCGCGTAATTAATCACTATTACTCAACAATTCAACACCCGGGTACGTTGTACTACTCTTAACTAAAACTAAGGGTTGTCAACTCGCAAATTATACCGGCTTACACTCCTATGAAGCCTGTATGTAAACGTTGTAATTATCGCGGATCAAAACTCTGATTCTAACAGACCTTCAGCATTTTACTAATGAACGAACTTTGGGGAAAAGATAAGGCCTGACTTGGGTAACGTTTAAGTTGAATGTACCTTGGGGTAAAAGTATGCGTTTAAGTTGGGGCAAGCCAGTCAAGGCTTGTCTAGAGTTTTGACGGTCTGATTATGGTAATTATTGTGACACTTTGTGGAATTCTTGAGACTAGGGCAAGGTTTAATGTTACGATATGTAAGTTAACATTTAAATAGACTAGCAAAACGACTAGTCCTGGTAAATTCTAAGCATTAGTATCATGTGTTATGATCTCTTTATGATATCATAGTATATATAAATGATGGGTCCATATTGGCTCACCTAACGTTTTTTACCCGAAATTGTTCTTCCTAACGATTTGTAATCCAAATGATCACTCTTCCTAAAATTTTTCATCCTAAAGTTTTCATTCATACTATTTGTAGTGCAACCGGCGATGTTCATAACACTCATGTCTCCGAAAATTTTAATTAATTATATCATTAATGTAAATATATTTAAACTCCTACTGTTTTGTATCATAACGCTTTTATTCCTAAACATAATTACCATAATATTTTCACTCGTACTCAGAAAGAAACATTTACCAAGTGTAATAAAAAATATATGACACTTTTACCAAGACACTTTTAGCCTTATATTTAGGTGTTTAATCCGACAGAATTGAGAAAATAAACGATTTGCCGATACCGCAGTTTTAACCGTACATAAACCAATAACTATAGGACCGATTCGGTTCTAGCACTTCGCCGGCCGCTGCCGCGGCACGCTCGCTTCGCTCGCTCGGCTCGTGCGTTGTGGTCACAGTTCTAACCTGACCTAAACCAATAATTATTAATACGACCGATTCGTTCCTGGAACTTGACCATTGTACTATTGTGTATTTGTACCATGGTAGTATTATTCTTATATGTTATACATGTTATGTGAAATTAAAGTTACGCAAAATTAATGTATATAATACTGATTATTATGAATAAAAATAAATCTAAACAAACAAGATATGACTTTGAATAATAGTGTAAAAGATGGTTATGTTGAGAAAATATAGGAAAACAAATAAAAGTATAACAGATGTTTATTGCTACTGACATTATGAAGTTAAGTGCTTCGGACTTATGAACATTAGAGACAGAGTAGTTAGGAATTGTGATGGTTAGGATGAAAAATGTTAGGAAGCACATTTTCGGATTTCCAATTATCGGAGTTGAAAATTTAGGTGAACTTTGGCGCACCCATAAAGGATATTTTATTAAAGTATTTACTTTATATTATTTTAATAAACCATGTATTGTATAAGAAGTATCACAGACCTTAGTATGACTAACTATTTTCCATGCCTTAGACCTGTGCTGTGTTGTTATTTCTAAGGGTAGTGAATCGCCATAATGATTGACGAAAATCGTCTTGACAGCCGGGAGTGCCAGCTTAACGTGCTCTTTGAGGCAAGCGATGGGGCAAGCGAATAACAATTTAATACGCACTTAGCTTCGAAAAATCAGTCGTGCGTGCTATGGATTTGATCCGATTACCTCTGCATAGCAATCTGTTGGTCCATTATGCTATGACTTTATATGTAAAAGTGTGTATTAAAATAATGCCCAACATACCAAAAATTAAATACATAATTAATATTCTACCAAATACACACATTACCATATAGTTCCAAACTAAGTAGAGCTTGGACTACCTATGAGTGCTAGAGAATAGATAAATATACGCAGGTATATATTTTTGTAAATACATACATGTTATGCATAGAAATAATGCCTACATAGCATCATTCAAAGACTGCTTGAACTTCCTGATAGAAACCCAAATATCACTATATATTACTCAGAAATCAAGGACGTGATTTCTTACTTCTCACGTTATATAGTCTATGAGAGTCATCATGCCAGAAAATAGAATAATATATAATATAATAAGTAACACGGAGCGCTATTCTGGGAACTTCAGTATTATAACAGGAACGTGAGAATAATACTTATTATAAGAGCGCGTTACCACAAAAGATGAACGAAGCCACTGTACTAAAACATTTCAATCAGTAATAAGAATCTGTATCTATAAAATCCCTGCGTTGCTGGCTGACTGACGAACAAGCCCTGTGGCTTGACTTTCCCATCGTATTAGGCGCATAAAACTAAACTGCGTCTATGTTCCTTAGTTACCGTAGGGTGCACGATGGAATTACCCGAAATTCCAACGGAACGGCTAGAAACATTCCATTAGTAGCTGTGGGTGTCCTCTAGTAATTATATAGGTAGTTTTTACTGCACAAATGGCGTAGTGATTAAAGCTGTCACCTCTTCGATTAGCACGCGATTCATGTTATTGTATTGGGTAAAATGTAATCACAATAGCAGTGTATTTATATGTGTGTTCAAATATTTCGACACAAATGTATATTTGTTTATGAAATAAAAAACTGATACTGACCCAGTGTTTTGCTTATGATCTCCACACGAAAGACCCCTTCCTGTGATCCTCTTATTGTTGTTTCGAGTCTGGGTGTACTTTATAGCCGTTGTTTGAATGTTTGTAAAGTTTCTCACGACACGGAATTTAGTCCTAGTACAGACCATTTGTTTGCATATAATAACAAACATCCCAAAACCCTAGAAACAGTTTCCATGCATCATCATCATCAGCCTTTAACAGTCTACTGCTGGACTAGGCCTCTCCTTTAAAAGGAGGAATTGACCTACGGTACCACGCTGGTCAAACGGGTTTGTATACCTAGGGTTTGTATCAAGTTATCCTTCTCTTACAGTGCTGTTCTCTGCGTAATATGCTCCCTCTGTCAGCTCTTATTACACCCATGCCATGGGATGATATGGGGTGGTGACATTCCGCATTCTTAATCCGTCACCACACGAACTGTTTCCAAACAATACACTTTATTTATATATTATATAGGAGTTCAAGCACATTCTAGATTACAAATTTCAAAGGACCTTTGCGTGTTAAGCGTTGTGCGCACAGAAATATATAGTAATAGAACGGTGACACGGGCGTGGCGCGCGTGCCAAACTATTGCACTATAGTGCATGTGTTTTCGAACGCATTCGCATTACGCATCGCGTCTCCCTTTCGTGCGCTCAGGAGGTAAAAAAACATTAAATTCGTTACGAATATGCCATATTGTGCAGTTTCCAATTGTAAAAATTAAAAGTGATGCAAAAATATGGAAAAGGGAGGCATTTCATATCACCAGTAAGTATTTAAATTGAGTAAAACTTTAGATTATTGAGATTTAAAACAAGTGGGCTACTTTTACCATGTTTGTCTAATAAGAACATCATCGTTCGTTTCTTCGTTATGTTAAATTTCCATTGCTTGATTTATACGATACTTGTTGACATATTTATGAAATAAACACGCAATGTACGGCGAGATACGCGATATTCACAAGATGCCAAAAACAATAACAAATCAGGGGCCACGGGTCAAATAAATAGCTGTGATTGGTCAGCGCGCGCTAGGGATTGACGTTCGGTTTATGGTTACGTTTTAAATTTATCGATAAATAAAAGGAATATTAATTCGAATTAATTATTATGTCTCTGGCTGTCTCTCTCTCTCTCTCTCACAAAGAAAGCAAGCATCATGTTCATGCTTTCAGATCATGAAAATGACATCTATTTGGGAATCCAAGATGGCGAACGAAACATTTTTAATAAAATTAATATGGGTATCATTTTAGGGGTTTTTATGGATTCTGGTCACGAAAATGACATCTATTTGGGAATCCAAGATGGCGGACGGGACATTTTTTATTAAATTAATCTGGGTATAATTTTTGGGGTTTTCATGCTTTCTGATCACGAAAATGACATCCATTTGGGAATCCAAGATGGCGGACGGGACATTTTTTATTAAATTAATCTGGGTATAATTTTTGGGGTTTTCATGCTTTCTGATCACGAAAATGACATCCATTTGGGAATCCAAGTTGGCGGACGGGACATCTTTGATCACGAAATAGATGGTGATGTTGGATTACCCATCCTTTTAAACATCGGAGACGATACCCATATTGTTTTTTTTTTTTAATCCCATCCACCATTTTTGATCACAAAATAGATGGTGTTTTTGAATTTCCCATTCCTTAAAATATCGGAGACGATACCCATATCGACTTTAAAAAAATCCCGTCCACCATCTTTAATTTCCTATCCACCACCTTGAATCACGAAAAAGATGTTGTATTTGAATTTTCCATCCCTTTTAACATCGCAGACGATACCAATATAGATTTTTTTTATTTTCCCATCCGCCATCTTTGATTTCCCATCCGCCATCTTAGATCACGAAATAGATGTTGTATTTCGATTCCCCAACCCTTCAAATATAGAAGGCGATACCCATATTGTTTTTTAAAATTTTGTCATCCGCCATCTTTGATATTCCGTCCGCCATCTTGAATCACTAAATAAATTTCATATTATTTAATCAGCATCCCGAAAATCTCGAAAACGATACCCATATAGATTGTATCCTATTCGTTAAGCCTTTTTTTGCCTTTGACCCAACCCTCCCCCTTCTCGTTTGACCAAATTTATTATTTTTGTCTGGCCCCTAAAAGTTGTGGCTTAATTTTATATAGCCTATAGCCTTTCGGAATAATTGGGCTATCATAGGCAATATCAATTTTTAAAAGCCGACTGCTAGTTCCTGAGATTAGCCGACATTATCTTTTAGCCTTTTTAGCCTTTTGCCCGGCCACAAAGGGTCGAAACGTTATGTTATATAGCCTATAGCCTTCCGGAATAACTAGGCTACCGTATACAAAAAGAATTTTTCAGATCCGACCGGTAGTTCCTGAGATTAGCGCGTTCAAACAAACAAACTCTTCCGCTTTATTACATTAGTATAGATATTTTATAATATAGTCAAAAGTTTTGTAAGATTTCAATACAGATTTTTAACTAAATAAATACGTTTTATTTTTATAACAGTATTCTATAACCAAACTATTCATAATAAAACATTTTATATAAACAATAATATAATTTCATTTTCCATAGCTCTCACATCGATAATAATTCCTTAGAGTCCCCTCACTATCTATACGTCACTGTGGGCGGGGCTTGCTAAAATGTGGCACGCGCGAAATGTACGCGATGACGTGACATTCACCGTTCTATTACTATCTATTTCTGTGGTTGTGCGTGTCTCCATATTATGGTCATACAAAAGGGTCGTACGTTTTCTTAATGCTATGTTAGAAGAGTACGCGTGATAAAGAAATAGGAAAATAATTACATATATTTTATAACATTCAAATTCAAACTCAAAATCCTTTATTCATTTGGGTCACAATGTGACGCTTATGAACGTCAAAATAATAAATTTATAAAATAATTACTTATACTCAAATTTAAAACATTATTACTGTATGCTTCTACATTTACATTTACTGCCACGTTCGCAAAGCAATAGGTAGAACCATTAAGTAAGGTTGGTGCCTAAGCAGCGATAGCTTAGTGGAGCAAAACAAAGAAAACTATCAACTGTTTGGCAGCGTTTAGCATAATAATATGCTATGTCTGATTCTACATAGCGATATTAATCCTTCTCATAATGAGATGATAATTGTGCCCAATAGTGGGATAGATTATATACTATACAAGGCTGATGATGATGATCTTAACCTTGTGTCTTGTTTTTAGTACAGGAGGTACAAATAATGTTGATGAAAATTTACATTCAAGATTAATTTACGGCCGGAGACGATCTTTTTTTATTTATTAAAGACTTTGTCACTTTGCAATCATATCACCTAGGAAACGATGTTCAGATGGACTAAAGGACCGACAGAGAGAGAAAGAAAAAGATAATAGGCGAAGACAATTTAGAATGAATATGTCACTACAGTAACTATGAGTGAAAGTAATTTATGTGTAGGTTAAGATCTCACATATTTTTTCAGCTTCACCTCGACAAGTTATAACACACGCTTACACAGCTTCGCTCGCACATCCACCGTAAGCGTGCAGCCTTATCCTAGTACTGGAGGCGCCGAACTTACAGATTTATTACTCTATTAACGCGAACAAATGGAATGTTTGGGAGTTTCGTATGTAAACCCACACAAAGTTGTACGTTCAAGGTTAGTGCACTATTGCTATGGTTCGGTTTTACTGTTGTGAATGATGTACTGATTGGTAAGTAGTGCCCTTGATGTGATGACGTGTCAGAATTACTGATTAGTCGCAGTCCCCGTGAGCTTTAGTTTCCTATTCTTATTTATTTATTTATAGTCTCACGCCTGTATCCCCGAAAGGGTAGGCAGAGGTGTAAATATTACACCCACATTTCGCCATGAAATTTTAGGTCCCACGTAATAGAGGGCGAGCCTATTGCCGTTACCGGGCACATCACCAGACTCCGGGCTGTTACTGAGTATTCGGAAAAACCCAGTAACACTTTTGCCCGACCCGGAAATCGAACCCGGGACCTCCGATCAGCAGTCGCATACGCTATCCACTTGACCACGGAGGCAGTTTCTTATTCAGTCGTCGATATATAGATATGTTTTCATTTCTAATTCTATGGAGTAGCTTTACAATAAAATCAGTTCAAAATTAGATTTTTCGATATGGATTATGGATTAATAAATAATGACATAACTGCATAGCGGACGTCAGACGACAGTCGCTGTGTCTAAAAGTTGTTGATTCTATCATATCTGGTTAAAGTAGTAAGTGGATCCCGGACTCCAACGCGTGTAAATCTTGGATACAACCGGGATAACGCTAGGACGATGGTAATAAGTATCTATCATAATTGGCCTTATTAACAATATATCTGACTGCTGAGCTCATGCTTATTCTCATTATGAGCAGTGTTAGGCCACAGTCCACTACACTGGTCAAGTGTGGATTGGCATAATTCATATGTTTCTTGAAAACATTATGGAGAACTCTCAGACATGCAAGTTTTCTCTAGAAAATTTCCTCCACCATTTAGCAAGCGATAATTAAATTCAGTTGATTACATTAAGGGTGCTTGTACACGGTGCATGTAGCTGGAGCAAGTAAAGGTGCGGGTTATACGCGTGAGTAATATGCGCAAGCTACTTGTTTAAGTAACTCGATTGTACTTGTACGTGGCGCAAATAATTGGAGCAAGTAAAGACATGGGCTACTTGCGCAAGCTGTCTGTACAAGTTATTTGTTCGTGGTCAAGAGCTAGGCACATGTGCATGCTATTCGCGCGGTAGCTTTATGACTTGAATCGCGTCAAAATATCTCGACGAACGAAAATTCTTTTAAAATCATACGTTAAAAATGTAATTTTGACAAGTAACATGCGCGAGTGACCCGCGCGCGCCGCAGAGCACGCGAATTACTTGCGCGGGTGGCTCACATTGGTACATGCTCGAGTCGCTGGACCCGCACATTTTTTAAACGATAATGTTTACGGTGCAAATAACCCGCGCAAGTGCCTGAACATGCTCAAGCTACATGCGCCGTGTACAAGCATCCTAAATTACATATGTATAAAAAATATGATTGCAAGAGAGATTGCTGAGGAGCTCTTAAAAAATCAAATCACTTACAAAAGTGATTTGATTTTTACTTACAAAAGAATGAGCCCAATTTTCCTAATACGTGTTAAGCGTAACTTAAACTGATTCTAAGCCAACACTCGCACGTGACGTAATCATTGAGACAGAAAGCCAAACAGAAGTATTCTCGGTTCGTTACGTGCTTGTGCTCGTATAGAAAAAAAATATACGTCAGCTTCATCAAAGTTCGTCGACTAAGATGTTTCGGGCACAGATTTCGTATATCAATGTTATTCGTATATAAAGGCGGCGATAGCCCGGTGGTGTACCTAATGGACTGTCAAGACGATGGTCTCGAGTTCGATCTCCAGGTACCCCGGGCACACACCTCTGACTTTTCGAAGTTATGTGTGTATTAAAAATGTTAATTATCACTCGCTTTATAATGTGCCCGGTAGATGGCAATAGGCTCGCCCCCTTTTACATTGCGACCTAAACATAAATGGCGAAATGTGGGTGTGTAATACACCTTTGCCTACCCCTTCGGAGATAAAAGGCGTGAAGCTATGTTATGTTTCGTATATTCTCTTCGCTTGAACATCTATACTAATATTATAAAGCTGACGTATTAATCTCAGGAACTACTGGGTCTATTTGAATAATTCTTATTGGACAGCCCATATATTGAAGAAGGCGAAAGACTCTATAACATCAAAATATGCGCCACGGTTGCGCAGCAGACGCCCTTAATAACGAGTTATATTCGTGGGCTCAGCTAGTTCACCCATATAATCTATGTATAGTAAGTTAGCAGGTACAATGACTCAAGAACGCATGATAGACCACCGGAATATCAACCTTATCACCAATTTTAACTGATATTATTTTGATAGACTCACGCCTATTATTTTGCCTGATAACGGAAATAGACTCGCCCCCATTTTTTGCACTATTATGAATTTGTAGGACCCACGTAATAGAAGCCGATTCAATATAAACGATTTTAATTTTTGGCTAGGCTCCATGGTGCTACTGAGAAATGACAAACAAAAACTATGAGTATTTTACTTTGACGACCTCGGCTGCTGACGACCCAATGATGGAAGTACGACATTCATGAATGTGCCAATTAAAGCAAGATTAGAGAGAAGTCAGAGTCAATTTACGTAAATTCAAGGTAAGATAAGCGGCTTAGCTCCTCCATCGACGGCCTAGATGGTGTCGTGTGTAATAGAGCAAAGTATGACAGGCGATAAAATAAATTTTACCAAAGATATATTGCTATTTCACAAAATTTTTAGTTTCGTTTAACCTTTTATTTTAAAGGCTTTAGCTTTATCTGGATCAAAGTCATGCCAAACTAAATTATAATAATCCTCAGTAGGTTAGTAAAGTGAGTTACTAATACACCCTTCTGCATTTTCCAACACGTTTTAATTTGTTTCGTCGGCAAGGCTGTGGGTTATAGCGACAAAGAGTAGTCGAAATAATTAAAAGCGTAAATTTATTACTTAAAACCAATAATATACTAATAAAAGAAGTATGCGTTATGCAATCAAAAGCTTACTACGTAACATTTATTCGGTCGCGGCCAACCTAGGTAGGACATTCGTCGACCAAATTGGTGACGTTCTGAAAAACGGAAAGGTCCAAAGCATCCGGAATCGGCGAGCTTGTATGAAAAGAGTTGAATGTAGAGGAAGGGCGAAAGGTTTGTAAGAGCCTGTCCAGAAAGCGCGATTTACGCGCGTGTCCACTCGCGCGTAGGCACTCGCGCGTTTTCGAGATACTAGAGCTACATACATCCGGTCCAGATGCTCTCGCGCGTTACCTCACACGCGCGTAAAACGCTTGCAATGAGCGGGACTTTTGACTCACTCGTTTTACGCGCGAGCGCCGCGCGAGTCGAGATACTCTGGCGCCATTGCTGCGTCCAGTACTACGCGCGTGTCCGTGGCGAGTGGACGTATTCGATTCAAAATGGAGCGTGATAACTTTGACACGGAACTTTTTATTGACGAAATTGAGAAAAGGGTAGCTATATGGGATATGGAATGATCAGATTATTCTAGTAGAACCATTAAACGTAGGAACTGGGAAGAAATAAGAGATCTTTTTTGTGAACCTGCTGATTCAACAGTGTCTTAAACTTGCAGCTGCTCCTTCCGATTACCAACCTTCGACACAATATCTTTACCAAACGGGAAAGACACAATGTGGACAGAGCGATTATTTTGAAGAAATAGGATATACTGCAACAGACCCTTCAACATCTTCGTTTCCACCTGCAGCCGTTTCGACTTACAATCGAGGTAATTGCACTGCGTCACGACCACCAACAACGTCTAGCTACAAAAACCCATCACTGACATCTACACAAGATTCCAATGAATCTCTAGTAAATCATCAAACGATGCTACTGACATCCGAAAGTAATTGAAAATCTTTTCATAATATTCTCTGAGTTTTGGGTATAAAGTTATAAAAATACTATGCGTCATTCTGTCACGTAGAATGGGATGCACGTTGAATCTTCGACTTTCTCTTCGTTTACGACGTCTCCATCGACAGTATGCAAGCCACAACACAACCACTGTATGTCCATGTTTATAACTGACTAAATACGTCTCATCACATGCGCGCGTATGAACGCGCGTGAAACGCTGCATCTGGACGCAATACAAATCAAAACGCGCGAGTGGACGCGCGCGTAAATCGCGCTTTCTGGACAGGCTCTAAGGATGGCGTTCCGTTGTCTCTGCCTAACCCAACGAGAAAAAGGCGTGAGTATATGTATGTATGTATTAATTGATAAAATATTTTCAAAATGAATTAATCAAATAAAAGTGTTGCCACAGAATCTGCTTTTAACTATAAATACACTACATGAATAAATATAACATTCAAAATGTGTATCTACAAACGATTCACATTTTAATGACTAAGAGAATATAAATCACAAATAAGAATTCACAATTCTACAATGAAACAAGCTGAAGAACCGTCGACAATTCCCTAATCAGAAATGCAGGTAACTAAAGAAAGTCTTACTCAGAAATATGGAAATATAATAAAGGACTATTGACGACTGTTTTACTGTAAACGGTAGAATTGAGAATAGAATTTCCATTTTTCATGGCCAGTCCGACAGCTCTCCACTGTGAGACTTCGAAACGGATACTCTATGAATATGAAAAAGTTGTAGCATAATCGAACTCTCTCTATTGTTATGAGATAAATTTATTACTTTTAAATATATCAATGTATTGCTTTGAATATTTATGAATGGCTCTCGAAAATATGCTTTTATTTCGCTGTTGCTTAGGTAATTTTTGCTAAGCCGAGTATTGTGTAGCTTGGGTTGTGAACGAAGTTTGATCGTTAAAGAATATAATTATTTTTGCCTATTTAGAAGGCTTGTTATACGGCGAAAATATTGGAACCCGTGTGAAGGTTACGGATTATTGTAATATTTATAGATACCGTATATGTCTCAAAGAAAATCTACGTTACCGTATTTATTCTGTGAGACATAGGGCAAAGAATTCTATCTAGTTTTCGTTTACTTCGCGCGCATCGCGAGCAATGTTATATGAATTCTTTGTGTTATTTCTATTATTGTGATCTGTGCTTTAGATGTTTTGTACCGATGTGTTGGTATTTATTTTCTGTGGCTCGTATGTAACTGAGTAGTAGAGCTGGGATGCCGTTTATTGGATTGCCTAAAGGTTTTGATGTTTTGTGTATTGAGATCAATGAAACTTGTAAATGAAACTTATAACGTAGAAAATGTGTTAGATATCTATAATTTATTGAAATAAAGGTAAACTAAGCATGTTTTTATTTTATCCTTAAACTTTATAACATTACTTAGCACTTAGCGCGCCTGCTGTTTTACGTTGTGTCGTTAACATTATTTATGAAGTAGGTGGTAAACATTTTTATGTGATAAGAGCTAATTGAGCAGAATATGGACATGGCCAGGATGAGAAAATGAAAAGGCGGCGCGAGATGAGATAAAAGAAAAAGAGGATGGAGCCATTCAGACTATAATTATAAAAAATGACTGCTGCAAAGGGCACACACATGTTGATCAAACACGTAATAATACATAGCCTTAGTCATATTAGTTAAAATATATTGACTGTCTGCATCATATAATGTAAAACTACACACATACTAGCTAAATAGAGGTAATTTTACTTAAAAACGTTTATGTGTAAAACCACAACACATAAAAGGTTTATGCACATAACGTAACTATCCAGTTTATTTTACTAAAAAATAAAACGTAAAAAGGTTTGGGCTCTTACGTAATATTTTTACGCAGAAAACGTAACCTTTCATAAAAACGTTTTAGTAAAAAATAATGTGTATTACGATGAAAGGAACTCGTAATTTTTCTTTTAATTAAATTATTCTGCCATATGCCTACACCACATTGAAAATAAAATAAACGAAACCATCAGCTTCAAAGTAAAATTACGTATCAGAATAAAAGACAATTACAAAGATGTTTTATTTTACACGCCAGCCTGTTTTTCACGAACTTTTTTTATTCAAAAGCATAATATTTACCATTATCTTTTGCTACGTATTAATTTAAAGGGACAAAGTACTTAAAAGCCTTAATGGGCAAAATTTTTAAATACATATTTATATCGTTCGCAAAATTCATAAAAAATAAATTAAGTCAACGAAAAATACATTAGGCTTCATCATATCAGCAAAAAGACGTCCAATGCTGGACATAGGCCTCCCCCAAGGTTCTCCACACAGACCGGTCTTGAGCCGCCCGCATCCAACCACCTCCCGCGATCTTGACGAGATCGTCGGTCCACCTTGCGGGGGGCCTACCTCTGCTGCTTCATCCGGTACGTGGCCGCCACTCCAGAACCTTTCTGCCCCAACGGCCATCGGTTCTTCGAGCTATGTGCCCTGCCCACTGCCACTTCAGCTTGGCTATCCGGAGAGCTATGTCGGCGACTTTGGTTCTACTGCGGATCTCCTCATTTCTGATTCGATCTCGCAGGCAAACTCCAAGCATAGCTCTCTCCATCGCCTTCTGAGTGACCTTGAGCCTTCTGCTAAGGCCCATAGTGAGCGACCACGTCTCTGATCCGTAAGTCATCACTGGCAACACACACTGGTCAAAGACTTTCGTCTTGAGACACTGCGGGATATCGGACGAGAAGATATGTCGTAGCTTCCCGAACGCTGCCCAACCGAGTTGGATTCGACGATTGACCTCCTTCTAGAAGTTGGACCTACCTAATTGGACTACTTGTCCCAGGTAGATAAACTTGTCGACAACTTCGAGCGTCGAGTTCCCAACCTGAATAGGAGCAGGTACAACATGGGCGTTCGACATGATTTTCGACTTGTCCATGTTCATCTTAAGACCAACTTGTTGGGAGACACTACAGAGGCCATCGAGCATTGTGCCTAGGTCTTCCATGGTCTCGGCCATGACTACGATATCGTCTGCGAATCGTAGGTGAGTGATGTACTCGCCGTTGATGTTGATGCCGAGTCCATTCCAGTCCAGAAGCTTGAAAACATCCTCCAGCGCAGTCGTAAACAGTTTCGGGGATATGACATCCCCCGTCTCACTCCTCGCTGGAGTTGAATAGGTTTTTATCTGTCATTAGGCTTACTAGAAAACAAATGTGTTATATCTGAATATTTTTTACTGTAACAACTTTACTGGAATTAAACGGCATTAGTTTACGAGAACGGGCTAAAGAAAGATAAAAAGTTGTAATCCTTTCTCCAGCTCAAAGAAAAAATGGTGAAACATACGCATATCTTTTAAAAAAGCTATCATTCAACACGGGAGCACTTGGTTAAAAAATATTACTTACAATTCCCAGAGTTCTTGCTGAATTGGTCGTTTGGGATGGAAACACTATTGTATTGTGACCATGCGTCAGAAAAATACAACGCATTAAATATCTATTAGAATTCTGTAAAGTAGGCCCTGGTAATATTTTATAGGCCGCTATCACCTTTTTTTATTGACGTACAAAATAGCTATATAAAATATTGAGTGTCGTGTGACCCAATCTTGGGAGATATTTAATATACATAGTAGCTTTATAAAAAATACTACTTGAATACTTTCTTTTTAAGGTGAGATGAGGCCGGTGTCCATCAGGCCTATGCCAAACAGGCCCGTGACAATATTATTATATTTACATTAAAATAGAAGATATTGAAAGAAGAGTTAATGCAGATAATAGAGTGAATGGAGCTCTGAAGGCGTTTATGAATAGCCAAAACGTGTCCAAAAAAGCACGTTTGGCTGTGCATAGAGGGGTGTTAGTACCTACTCTTATGTATGGTAGTGATAGTTGGGTATGGCAGAAGAGTCATGAAAGTAGAATAAATGCTGTAGAAATGAGAGCACTGAGAAGTATGTGTGGTGTTTCTCTGACTGACAGAGTAAATAATTGTGTGATAGGAGAGTGTTGTGGGGTAAAAGGAGATGTAGTGACAAGCATCGAGAAAGGTATGCTAAGATGGTTTGGGCACGTAGAGAGGATGGATGACGAAAGACTGACCAAGCAGATATATAAGGAAAGTGTGGAAGGGACAGGACGAAGGGCAGACGTTCTCTGGCCAGATTGGAAACATCCTAAAAACAGGACAGGTGAGAAGTACCCTGAACAGAAGAGCATGCATGAGGAATCTGATGGGAGTGAATGAAGCAAGAGAGATATGTCGGGATCGTTGCAAATGGCGTTCCGTAGTCTCTGCCTACCCCTCTGGGAAACAGGCGTGAGTCTATGTATGTATATATGTATGTAAAATATTGTAATAATATAATATTCCGTGTGGTGACGGATTAAGAATACGGATTGTCACCACCCCATATCATCCCATGGGTGTCGTAAGAGCCAACAGAGGGAGCATATTATGCAGAGAACAGCACTGTAAGAGAAGGAAAAGTTGAAACAAACCCTAAACCAACGCGTTTGACCAGCGTGGCATAGTAGACCAATTCCTCTTTTCAAAGGAGAGGCCTAGTCCAGCAGTGGAGAGTTAAAGGCTGATGACGATTATAATAGTTAAACTTGTTTAACGATTATATCGTTATTTCTTCTAAACAAAATCATATCCAATATTTTGATCGTTGTTATTTAATTATAAGTGCAAAAATCAATAATTTCTTCGTATACCTCTTATAATTATTATTCGTTATAATCTTTCAGGCTTACTTAGAGTACACTTTCAAGCTACCAATAACGGCATCGACATCAAATCCCTTTTCGTCATCGATAGTAACAAGTAATTAACGCCTTTATGATACTGATAATATATAGTTGTTATTACATTCGACATAATAATATAGTCATAATGTATATGGGCGCATATTAATATATAATGATTATATTGATACGAAAATGTAAATAATATTTAAGATTGATATTTAAATAACTATTTGTGAACACAGAACTGAGAACAGGTACGAGAGCTTCTTTTGTAGAGATTGACGGAATCAGCTCATCACTCTCATCCATTACTATAAGTATTTATGTATTTGTTGTGTATGTATATTTAGATAAATAGGTATATGCATTATATATATATGTATATATATGCATATTTTGTGTATGTATATTTAAATATATATATATATATGTATTATATACATGTATGTGTTATGTATGTATATTTGGATGTATATTCTTTACGTACGAATTCTATCCCTTTATTATACTATATATTACATAATTATTATTACTAAATTTTATTTAGAAAACATTATTTTTCAATGTTATCAGTAAAATGCACCTACCACTTTTATCTCTGCTCCACCTTAAGGTTGACAGGTAGAAAATGCCTTATGGCATTATGTCCAACCATGTACACCTTGTTTGTTCAAAATGTTAATAAATAAATAAATAAACTTCACTAATTTAGAATATTAGACACTGTATCGACTGCTTCACTGTTTTATAAAGATTGGGTATTTAATTTATCGCTTAATTGTTAAGATAACTCTAGAAACTTTCAAAGTAAAATCAATTAGTATTAAATAACATTATTCTGACACTTATTTTACACTTGTTTACGGTAATAAATAACATGCGTTTATATTTACATCCTGCTGATACTGCCATCTGTTGACCGAATGTTGTAAAGTAGCGTTTGGTTATTAAAATAAATTTGTTATTCGTGTAAAATAAATCATTTGGTGTTGAGCAAAATTCATTACAATATTAATGTCGATTTTTGATTTATATTTTATAATTAATTGTACAGTAATTTAAATTATATGTTGAAAAGGAAGTGGCAGTTGTTAAACATTAAGTGTAATGACGTTTAGTTTATAAGACTGTAGCTAGACTTAAATTTTAATTCAATTCTGTGCTAGAAATCGTCTGAAAATTAACCAAGTAATATAACGTGAATGTTTTTATTATAATGGAGTCTGGACACGATAACCCTGGCGTATCGCCGACATGTACGATACAGTTCAGAGATTGATTTGTTCGAATTTATTGTGTTATATGTATTTAAATGATCAATAGATTTATTTTTATTACTCTAAGTTTAAAAGTAACGCTTTATTACTATTGCTAGTAACGGACATGAAAGAGAGTGAATAAAATATATATTTTTTATTTTTATTTATAGTCTCACGCCTGTATCCCCGAAGAGGTAGGCAGAGGTGTAAATATTACACTCACATTTCGCCATAATTTTTTAAGTCCCACGTAATAGGGTGCCCGGTAACGACAATAGGCTCCCTATTGTCGTTACCGGGCACATCACCAGACTCCGGGCTGCTACTGAGTTTTCGGAAAAACCCAGTAACACTTTTGCCCGACCCGAGAATCGAACCCGGGACCTCCAATCACCAGTCGCATACGCTATCAGGGGAACAGGTGGGTAGTTGGAACATAAAGTCGAATTTAAAATAGCTCGTTAGAAAAATTTAAATAAATTAGTTAATTTCAATTATTAAATTATTTTAAAAATTATTTTGAAATATTGTAAACATAAATCCCATGAAGTTTATTAGGAGGTTAAGCTTTAAATTGCTTGTTGAACTGGCATTTTAAGATTGTTATAAACATAAAATAAAGACACAGACAACTTACAAGGACACTAATGCTTCATCTAAAATTTGTAAATATAATACGTGTAGACCAGTCGTCAGGGCGCCTAATTTACCAAAAGAATTCCCAAAAAAGGGGACTATTCCGTACTATTTCCAGTCTCAACCGAAGTTGAATGAGATATATAACTTGAAAATAGCTTCGAACAATTTACATGTTGATACTTTTAAGAAGGGAACAATACCGTATTACTTTAGTAAAAAAAATGAAAAAGTGGACCAAAAAACACAACAAAATTTAGGTAAAAAGGAACTTTTTCGTGCCTAAAGTTGAATCGAGTATAACTTTATTTCATCAGAATATAGCAGGTGCAATTAATAAAAGCGAGGACATTATTTTTGCTTTATCAGAGTTTTCCAAAAAATTGAACGATATCGATATACTATGTTTCACTGAGACTTTCATTAAGAAAGGTACGGAGCATTTATTAAAAATACCAGGATACAAAATGGTTGCGTCGTTCTCCCGCAACGCAAAATGAGGAGGTTCTTGTATCTTGATCAGGAATGATTTCGATTACAAAACATTAAAATGTTTACCTAACCTTGCCTGTAATTTCCATTTTGAATACTGTGGCGTTGAGCTATTATCACAAAAAATTATTGTCATATGTATATACAGAACTCCAACTAGTAATCCATATGCTTTCATTGAAAAAATTGAACAGCTGTTATCAAAACTGTCGTATCGTTCAAAGAAAATAGTTTTGTGTGGTGATTGGAATTTGGATACTCTTAGGCCAAGTAAAAGTTGTTTAGAACTTATAAACACATTAAAAAACTTTGACATACAAATACAAATCAGGTTACCCACTAGACAGCAGGCATGTATTGACCTATTTGCCAGTAATGTGAAACACGCTCGAGCTGAAGTTCACTACTTGGGGCTTTCAGACCACGAGACAGGACAAACATTAACAATTACAACCAATATTAAACGCCATAAACATTGTTGGTATGAGGAGGTCAGAAATTTTAATAAACAAAATGTTGACAAATTTTGTTACTACATATCATCATTATCATTCTCGGATGTCTATGAAAAATGTGATGTAAATGAAGCATTTGAAGAATTTCACAGTTTGTTTGAACTATTTTTTAATCTATGCTTTCCTACATTTAAAGTAAAAAAAACAAATAAAGTGGATAAAAGTAGTTGGTTGACAAAAGGTCTGAAGAAGTGTTGTATAAAAAAAAGAATTCTTTATTTAAAAGGTAAGCAAGTAAGTGCTGATAAAAAGAAAAATATTAGATTTTACAAAAAATACTGTAAAATTCTTAAGAAATGTCTACACAAGTCAAAGCAATTAGAAAATTATAAATATATTAACAATAATAGTAATAAATGCAAAGCGGTGTGGAAAATTATAAACCAAAATATTGGAGACAATAAAAATAATTCAGAAATAGACAAAATATTACACAATAACCAGTTACATACGACTGCAGATGACATAAGTAATTTATTTAATTCCTTTTATGTTGACTTGACTAATAATAATGACTTTAAATATAATATTGACGATATAAATGAAACTATGGACATGAACAAAGTAAAATTAAATTCAATTTTTTTAAGGCCGACAGATCCGATTGAGATATTTAGATTAATTCACAATATCAAAAATACTTACTCCGTAGGTATTGATGGTATCAACACAAAAATGATAAAGCTCTGTGCACACTGGATATGCGAACCATTGAGCTTCATCATAAATATGTCATTCCAACAAGGTATTTTTCCGACGATCCTTAAAAAGTCAATTGTTAAGCCCTTATATAAAAAAGGTGAGCCGACAGATATGAACAATTATCGTCCAGTTACCCTTATACCAGTTATATCAAAAATTTTCGAAAAGGCTATGTTAAAAAGAGTTCATGACTTCGTTTTGAAGGAAAGAATACTAAAAGAAGAGCAATTTGGTTTTAGAAAAAACAGTAGTACTTCACTAGCCTGCTTCAATCTGATTAAAATAATTACTGAATGCATTAATGATAGAATACCTGTAACGACATTATTTCTAGATATGAGTAAAGCGTTCGATTTTGTTGATCACAAACTGTTGCTCTACAAGCTAGAAAAGTACGGAGTACGAGGAATCGCTAATGATTGGATTAGGAGCTACTTAGAGGACCGATATCAATGTGTAGAAATATCCAAAATAGAAAATAATAAAAAAGTCACATGTAGATCAAATTTCAAACTAAATAGATTCGGTGTCCCACAGGGCAGCGTACTGGGACCCTTTTTGTTCTTAATCTACATTAATGACCTACCTAATATTACACACCACAGAACTATTTTATTTGCAGATGACACGACACTTATTATCAAATGTGACAATAAAGAAACATATGAACATGACATCAATTTGACGCTTAACAAGACAATTAATTGGCTACTTAACAATAATTTAAAAATTAACGTTGATAAAACGCAAGTGATACAATTTCTAAATTATAGGAGGAAACATATTGACATAAATGTAAATTATAAAAATAATAAAATACAAGAGGTTAATACAGCGAAATTTCTAGGTCTGATGCTCGATAAGCACTGTAACTGGAAGGCACATGTTGAATATGTTTGCAATAAACTTGATCGGTTCGTGTTTGCTATTAAACGTTTACGACAATCAGTGTCAACGGAAGCGGCTCTCAGTGCATACCACGGATACGTGTCGTCGGTGCTGTCATATGGTCTAATTGCTATGGGGGAACTCGGTTGAGATTGAAAAAGCATTTCGGGTGCAAAAGAAATGCGTGAGAGCTATTTGTGGAGCTTGGTTTACAGACAGTTGTAAGCCATTATTTAAAAAGTTTCACATCCTGCCACTGGTTTGCATGTACATTAGAGAACTCTGTGTTTTTGTTAAACTTCATCCACAATACTTTAGTAAATATTCTGAAACAGTCGGTAGAAACTCTAGGAATAAATTTAAGCTTCTCCGACCTAGGTGTCGTTTGGACATATTTGAGAAGAATGTCTATGTGAAGGCTATAGAAGTGTATAATAAGTTACCAGACACGTTTAAAGAACTACCTTATACTGTATTTAAAAGAAATGTTACAGCGTGGCTAGCGGAAAAATGTTTCTATACTTTAAATGATTTTTTGACTTATAAAGAAAATGTTTAAATTAATTAATGTTAAAAAAAATCATGTATGACAACAAGAGCAACATTATCTGGACATTTAAATTTATTTTAATTTGACACTTATGCAATTATTAATTTAATATTATATTTTAAAATTATACATGACTAACATTTTGACATTAATTAACTGATAAATCAATACAATATAAACAGAATTTCTTTGAATTATATTATTGTATAAATTGACATATTTGCGCACCATTGTTATGGTAGAATGTGAGGATCACTATTACTGTACCAGCACTATGTAACCACATTTCTCGTAAATAAATGCATTTCATTTCATTTCATTTCATTTCATTTCATTTCATTTCATTTCATTTAATGCATAAAAGTTAAAGCTTGTAATAAAGACCTGCTGGTTTAGCGTTATTCCTTAAAACTAACAAGTTTCACCAAAACACTCAAAATGGAAACTTTCAACACGTCAAAAATACTGGATATGCAGACTTATTTTGAGGAGCGGATGGCAAGTTTTGAAGCTGAGCTGCATAAGAAGTCACCACAATGTACCCAGACTCTGGCAGATGAATTCACATCATTCAAGTCCTTCGTAATGCAGACATTGAAGTCTTTCTCGCATTTTGTTGGCCGTGAGATGGACAAAATTGAAACGCGTAGCCGACGTAAGATGTTGCTGCTTCACGGTGTGAAGGAGCGTAAGGACGAAGAGACATCAAGTTTGGTGGTTGAGGCTGTCAAGCAGCATCTCAAAATTGACTCCTTCATGGCTGATGACATCCAGCGTTGCCACAGGATGGGACGCCAAACTTCAAGCAATAAGGCGAGGCCCATATTTGTTAAATTTGCAAGTGTTGTGGTTCGTGACAAAATCTGGTTTGCGAAGACAAAATTCAAAGGTACGGGCATCACCGTGTCGAAATTCTTGACACGTTCGCGACACGACGCTTTTATGGCTGCTCGGGCGAAGTTTGGAGTTGCTAAGTGCTGGACGAGAGAAGGTGTTATACACATCTTGGGCCCTGATGATAAGCGCTATCGCATCACCTCCGTCGGAGATCTCAGCAAAATAAAACTCGCCGAAGCTGAGAAAGTGGTCGCCAAATCAACCACCGCAAAATCCAAGAGAGCTGCAGCTTCGAAGAAATAGGTTTTCCATGGTATCCGTAGGCGTTATTGTATGTATTTTAACAGTGTTCACTTTCAATCTTTATGCACCTTCATTCTTCACTCATTTCTTGTTGTTTATTTCCTTTATTTACTGTGTACCGTGTTTTACAAAAGCTAGTAATGTCAATGTCAATGACATTTGACGTTCCGTTCCACACTAGGTGCATAAAGTTTGAATACTTGTTTTTTTATCTTGTTCCACTTGTTTTTGTGTTTATATGTATGTATATTTCGCCTTTTTTTTCTTTTTTTTGACAAATTTGTTAGTATCATATTTAAAATCATTATTTTTATGTAACCTTTGTATACGCTACTGGCGGGTGGACACAATGTGAAGCTTAACTGGTTTATTATTTACATAGTTATTGATATATTTATTATTATACCGTAAATCTATATATATAATATTTATATTTATTTTATACATTTTGTGATATTTATAAAGTTATAGAATGTCAGATACAGACTTAAGTAACGATGAAGATACGTTCCTCTCTGCGACAAGTTTAAATGATAGTTTTCAAAGTGTTCCTTCACTAAGCGACATTCTCCAGTCACAATTCTCAGACGTACCACAAAACTTTAATGTAGTCCATATAAACGCACAAAGTATTCCAGCCCATTTTCCTGATATGCTGGCCAACCTAGACTACAAACACATACATGCTATCCTCGTTTCAGAGTCATGGCTAAAACCATGTCTCCCTTCAGCATCTTATTCTCTTCCAGGATTCAACCTAATAAGAAATGATCGCGTATGCGGCAGTGGGGGTGGTGTAGCCATATACCTACGTCATCAGATCCCTTATAACATAGTCTCTATGTCTCCGCAGCCGCCACTGCCAAATACAGACGAGCATCTCTTCTTGGAAGTAGAACTTCAGCACCTTAAAGTACTACTAGGCGTATACTGTTCACCTTAAAATCGCCATAACTTTTTTTCATCTTTCGAGCAACTATAAGAAAATTTAACACCTCTATATAACCACATTATCATAATGGGTGACTTTAACACTTGCCTCCTTAAACAGGATTCTCGTGCTGCCTCTCTTCGACATACTATAGAGTCATGTAACTTGTCAATTTTAGACCTTAACGCTACTCATTACTTCCAAAACTGTACTCCTTCTCTACTTGACCTTATCTTTGTCTCTTCTCCTAACTTCGTCTCTAAGCATGGTCAGTGTACAGCAGACGCTTTTTCCTACCACGACCTCGTCTTTGTATCGTACAGACTACGCCCACCTAAATCGAAGCCGAAGATAGTATTGCGGCGCAATTTTGGTGGCATGGATCTTGACAAGTTGCGTGCGGATACCATTGATATAGACTGGGAGCCTCTGTTTTCCTCAGAGTGTGTCAATACTAAAGTCCAGATTTTCACAAATAAACTCATTGAACTATATGACGTTCATGCACCACTTCGCACCATTAAGCTAAAACATTTACCAGCTCCTTGGCTAACAGAGGATATCAAAAAGATTATGTCCAAAAAATCTGCTGCCAAGGCCAAACTGAAGCTCAGACCTACTCCTATCAATCAAGAAAAATACGTGGCCATAAGGAATCTCTGCAACAAGGTGTGTAGGAAAGCGCAACGCCAATATATTCATACATCTGTTGAAGATGGTGATCCAGCAAAAATCTGGAAATTTCTTAAAACTTTGGGAGTTGGTAAAACACGGCAACAATCCATCCCAAACAAAGTTAACCTTGATTCTCTCAATAGACATTTCACTACTTCGTCCAAATTTGATGGAAATATGAAAAAATCTACATTAGAATATCTTTCTTCCTTGCCAACCCCAGATTACTCTCGCTTTGCCTTCACGCAATTCACCGCTTGTGATGTTAAGAAGAGTTTACTAGCAGTTGCGTCTAATGCGGTCGGCAGTGACTGTATCAGCCGCAAAATGATCCTCCCCATCCTAGAAGAAATTCTTCCAACCCTTTGTCACATCCTAAATCATTCCGTGGCCTGTGGCATCTTTCCATCTGATTGGAAGGATGCACTGATCATTCCTTTGCCCAAGAAACCTAAACCCTGTTCCTTCTCAGACTATAGACCCATATCCCTTCCTGTCGAAAGTCCTTGAACGTCTAGTTCACTCACAATTGAGTTCCTTCCTGCACAAATGCCCTCCTAAATCCTTATCAATCCGGTTTCCGTCCCTGCCACAGTACTGCTACTGCATTGGTTCGCGTAACTGACGACATTCGGCTAGGTATGGATAGTGGCAATCTTACAGTTCTGTCCTTACTCGATTTTAGCAATGCTTTTAACACTGTAGATTTTCACATCATACTTGGCATTCTACGCTCTCTTAACGTATCTCCATCGGCAATTGACTGGTTTCATAGTTACCTGTTTGGTCGCCGGCAACGTATACGCATTGAAGATTCTTATTCAACTTGGTCTGATACTAATGCCGGTGTGCCACAGGGTGGCGTGCTATCTCCTTTACTCTTCGCGATATTTATAAATTCTATCTCCAACCAATTACTTTCATCCTACCACCTTTACGCAGATGATTTGCAAATTTATACGCAAGCCCCTTTAAATAAGTTATCTGAAGCCTGTACCACCGTTAACACGGACTTGGGACTCGCGCATCTGTGAGTGGACCAATAAATATGGTCTTCAAGTAAATGCTGAGAAAACTCAACTCATCATTATTGGCAGCCCCAAACTGGTCTCCAAAATTAGGTGGTCCGAATTACCTAAAATCAGCTTTGATGGCAAAGTTCTGACCTTCAGCAAAACTGTGAAAAATCTGGGGATCTACTTGGACGAAACTTTGTCTTGGAGACCGCAAATTCAAGAAATGAGTCGCAAACTATTTGCATCAGCAGGTTCGTTGCGTAGACTACGCAATTTTCTTCCTACAGCCACTAAAATTGCGCTTGCTCAATCCTTGCTTCTGCCCGTAATCGATTATGCTGATGTCAGCTATCTTGACCCCACCGAGGAGCAGTTAGATAAACTTGAGCGTCTCCAAAACTTTTGCATACGATTTATATTTGGTCTGCGCAAATATGATCACATTTCAGATTTTCGTAATAAGCTCAAGTGGCTGCCGATTCGCCTTCGCAGGAATACACACATTCTCACATTGTTATATAATGTTCTATTTAATCCTTGTACTCCCTTTTATCTCAAAGAACGTTTTAAGTTCCTTAATGACACACATGTAAGGTCCTTGAGGTCGTCTGAGGATCTAACGCTGGAGATGCCGAAGCATTCCACAAATTACTTCGCCAAATCCTTTGCTGTTCAGGCTGTTCGCCTGTGGAATGGTTTACCATTAGAAATTCGAAGGGCAAAATCTCTACCTATATTTAAAAACCTAGTTAAAATCACTTTTTACTAACTTGTTGATTTAACGGTTGTCTGATTTTTCGTTTCCTTTTTTTTTTACTGTATCTGTTTGTTCTGAGTATGTTTATATATATTCAAAGTAATATATATGATATATGTTTATTTATGTATGTATTGTCTATGTACATATTCCATAGTATTATTTAATTGTATGTATGTATTTTATTTTAAAATATCTTGCTATCCAAGCCAGCCAGTACTACACCATCGCTACGAAAAATTGCTAACATCATTCCTGTCCATCCAAAGGTAGCCTGGAAGAGATCGCACTTAGCGATAAGGCCGCCGATTGTACATATACCATCGTCTAAGTTACTTATAATTAATGTACTGTTCAATTATGTATTGGTGTGCAATAAAGTATATCTAACTAACTAACTAAGCTATCCACTGGATAACGGAGGCAGTAATATTATATATGATATATTATTGAGGATTTTCGAAAGTAAATCACAATAAGTTTCTATGAAAATACAAAGTGAGTTTTATTTAACACTCCTTTGAATGTCGCCCGAAGAGGTAGTGATGCTCTGTGCTACTTACATAATAATTCATAAGAGTCATCGTCACTGCAGCCTTTCACTCCCTACTCACGTCCACTGCTGGACATAGGCCTCTCGTAATTTGCGTCACAACAGTATTATGAGCAAATTACACTCTTTTACAATATTATAATAATTATCAGTTTACAACATTACAACATCAATTTATCTCACCTCAAAATACAAAGAAATGACAATTAAAGTTCACTAATATCACTTCCTCAATTATATTCTTTCATTTCTGTCTATATGTTTTTATAACAATAAAATGCACAAAATAATCTGAAAATCATCCATCATTGAATCATATGTCAACCTACCTACTTCCAAATTTGAATTAATTAAATAAGGTTTCATTACACACATATATATATATATATATATATATTTATATATATATATATATATATATATATATATATATATATATATATATATATAGTTCAAAAGCCATATACATTTTGGGACTGGCAGATACTAGCCGTCAATATTTTGCAGATGTTAAGTAAAAAGCAACACCTAAACTAGGGATAAATTTTGTGTCCTGGAGGTGTAAACAAATATTCAATCCATGGACACCAATTCACCCAGACTTGAAACAATAATTTAAGGATCACTCCAAGTATTATAGCACTAGGCCACCATTGGTACCACTTCGTCATACATGTAGTAAATAAGATTTCTTTATGGTAATGACACGGCTATTTAAGAAAATTATGTTCATTTACTTTCTTTCAAGCACTGTGGTCTCGAAATATCTGAAAGTCGTGATTAATAAAGTCTAAAAAAGTTCTTTAATTTCAATGTGACAAAATACCAAACAATAAATGTAAAACTATTTTTATGCCATAAGTCATCTCAATATTAAAGTGCCAACACAATCCTAAATGAGGCCTTATTAATTTCATCACGGCAGCATATTTTTGACCATTCATGAAGTGGAAAAGAAAACTATTCGTTATTTGGCAAGAAGTCAAGGAAATTTTTGGAACATGAAATAATGAATTTATTGGTTTATTACTCACTGGGTGTGCGATAAAATAAAATCTAACAGCTGGTTTTGTTAAGTTATGAATAAAGTTACTGGAATCTTTTTTGTTAGAACGATCGAATAAGGCATTATAAACTTTTTGAATTCTTTTGTAGTTTTACTATGGCAGCATAAAGTAGGAAGGAGGTTTTTTTAGATTTATGACTAACATTTTTTGTGTGACTGTTATTAAAATATATATTTACAAGAAAGCCGGTACTCTCAGCCAATATATACTTGAATGATCAATAAAATGCCTGTGACATATGAACTTACAGACAGACATGGTGAATCTATAAGGGTTCCGACTTTTGACATTTTGGCTACGGTCCCCTAAAAAGGAGAAAACCAGTCGGAACCATTGTATCATAATTCAATGCTGTACGGTATTAAAGATATAGCTTTTAATATTATACTTTAGTGAAATATGAATTTAACAGAATATACCTAATATGAATACCGAACCTTCTTTATAGAAATACTTTGAAAATAGTTTCTACGTCTACCTGCATTCAGGAATGTCCCGTACTAACCAAACTATTGGCCACAGTACCCACACGGCTACTCGACATCAAGTCGCCTTTATTTATAGCATACTCTCATACAAAGGGTAAGTTATGCGGACACTGAACTGTTTTCCTACTACCCTGTGTTACACGGCATATAAAAAATGTACGCAAAATAAATACGATGCGATAAGATTTTATTACTTCCAGATTTATGGGCTTGTCCATTAGTGAAATGTGATTGGTTTTTGTGGGGTACCTTGTTGGTCTGGTGGCTTTAGTTTGCGGTTCTGTTTACTGCTAATGGGGATCTCGGCTTCGGCACCAAGGTCAGGTAAAATGTGTTTTGGTTAACAGATTATTGCTTGCTAAACGGTGAAGTTGAGAAAACTGTTCAGAACTCACTAGTTCTGAACAGTTTTCTCAACTTCACCGTTCTCAGTCTCAGAGTTCGTTATAATGTTCTTGAAAGTCTGTGACGTCTTCTGACTAGCATTTGGTCAGTGTGGTTGACTATGGCCTTCCCAAGTCGTTAGTAGACCGTGCACAGCAATGGGATAGTTTATATAGCTACACGGCTGATGATGATGTCACATAATATCACATATATACGAGTACCTCGTACCTATGATTGTGTACACAACTGACAACAAAGAAATTCACAAAAACATCGAACATAAAATGTTTCACTTTGTTCTTTTATAATTATTAATTATTTGCAAATTAATTTCATTAACAATGATACTTAATGAACAACCCATGTTAAGTAAGATCCCCGAGGCGCAGGCTATTCAAAAATTATTGAATTAACGGACACAAAGAACAACCTGACTGGATGAAACTGATTTTATTATTTTAAATGAATGTCTTTATTTATACCTATATATTTAAGTAAGTAAGTAATTCGTTTATTCTCACAATCATAACAACGTACAATTAGGTAGGTACATAAATAATAAACAGGTAAGTACATATAAATACAGTAGGTCGGTAGATAGTAGATGCAAATGTCATTTAATACATCACCCACGAATATTTTCAGCCATACCCACATTCAAAAAAATAACTGTACGCCGCCGATGTGACAATGAGGCAGACATTCAGCGTTGCGTCGTTCGTGACGTTAGCCGCGATACGACTTGCTGGTTTTCAATGCCTGCCCCAAGTGACGTCAGTGACCCAGTAAACGTGAAGTATATAGTTATAAATTAACTGCTAATTAAAAATAAAATAAAAACAGCTTATACGCGTAAACAATAAAGAAATACAAAAAAAAATATTCTTGTGTGCGTGTGTATGTCACTGAACTCCTCCTAAACCACTGGACCGATTTTGATGTTTTTTTTGTGTATGTTCAAGGGGACATGAGAATCACAATTTAGTCCACAGGAAAAAAATAATTAAAGAAACGACTGTTAGACGGTACGAAGTTCGCCGCGTCAGCATAAAAAACATTCACTAAATAGGTACATGTCATATACCTACGTAAGTAAGTAATTATAATTTCTTCAACCCAATCGCCTATGTTACGTAGCATACCACCCCGTTCTACTTCAAAAAGCTACGAATCAGCTACGATTCTACGAAATATCTGTACGACATTCCTACAATAGTTTGAACCCTACAAAACTCAAGGCACGATTCCGAAGGAAACTAAACCATCGGCAGCATTTTTTCCGAATACCTACGCAGCAATTTCTATGCCATTAATGAGAATTATTAGGCGATATTTCTATATCTAACTCCATTTATCTGATGATTTATTTGGTAAAAGTTAATCAACTATTATTTTAGGTAACGGGGTAGGTAAATTAATTTGTAATAGAAGGTATTCAATAAGTGCATATGTATTGATTTTGTGTATTAGGGGCGGAACATATCTGACGGAAGATCCGTCGCGTTTTATCCGTCGCGTAACGCCAATACATACAAATGTATAGAAAAACGTTCAACCTTTCACACCTGACCGAAGATCCGTTAGTACGTCGAGCGTACTGACGGATTATCCATCGACGTCGCGCGTACCACGCACCACGTGAATGTTGACCATTGAGTATGAGTAAGGAATATACATGGAGAGGGCAAATAGTCATTATAGAAAAACTACATAATACACATATATTATTACTAGAGGACGCCAGCAGTTACGCCTGCATTTTTTTTTAAATTTACCCGTTTTGGCCGATCCCGTGGGCATTTCGGGAAATCCCTTCTTAGTGCACCCCTAAGGTCCCCAAGGAACATACATGCCAAATTTCAGCTTCCTGCGCCCAATAGTTTCGGCTGTAGCGTGTCTGTCAGTCAGTCAGTAACGCAAGGATTTTATATATTAAGATATTTTTTATTTTTATAGACACACGCCTGTATCCCCGGAGGAGTAGGCAGAGGTGTAATATTACATCCACATTTCAACATGTTTTTTTTATACACATATATACGAAATCGACATAAAGCCACCAAACATTGTGTTATCTCGTTTTGTCTTAGGAATATCTCTGTCAGAAAAAAGAGAGTTTACTGAATAAGTTAATCATGACGATATTTTATTAGAAATGTTATTCGTGCCACTGTCGCCATATTTTTTGCCAAGGTTTGTGGTACATCTGCTGTGAAATCGTTGTATATCGAACATAATAATTTTATTTTTGTGCATAAATATGTCTAAAAACCAGATGAATCAGTGCTTCAGGCTGTGTGTTTCATTGCCGTATGTATGGTGCCATTCATGTCCGGTACTTTCTCAGCGACACAATATCGATATTGGCTCTCAGAGAATATTTTGTTACATGTTTGATACAAGGGTCGTCTTTCGCTTTGCCATGTTCGTCCACATTTGCATTATGAAATAAACTAATCTGGCAAAAGATTTAAAGTAACTAAAGTAACTTGCTACAAAAATGTATTATTTTCCTCTGACCGGCTCCATATCGATATCGATTATATTCTGGAGTACAACCCAAATGGTAGCCATTTTAAATTGCCCAACGTTTCGTAGGTATGCACGCTAGATTCGTAGGTATTGGACATGCCATATTCATGTCATTCCCAGATCGGTGATTTTGAGTGACGTGTAGTAGAGTAAGATTCCAGGGCCGTCAGACCTTACTTATTTTTTCAGAAACGAAATGTGTAGAATAATATAGTGTTAGTATGTGCTATGAGTGTACGCATACTTGCTAGCCTGGATCGTAGGCCAATTTTCAGGTATGAGGTTCTAAAGGTCTACGGGAATTACTGCCGTCGTAATGAGTCTGGCAGAATTATTTATGATTTTAATATATTTTCTAAAAAATACCTAAAAACCAGCACTGAGAATTTGTCTGAGTCTGAGTGTTCATTGTGTCCGTTAATTGTATGTTTGTAAAGTCCCCCGCGACACAGGATTTATTCCTAGTGCGGGAGTTGTCTTATTAAACAAAAAAAATTGAATATAAAACACGAAGAACACCATTTGTAACCAAAATCCACTTTTACCAAAGTTTCTATATTTACAGTTAATGCGACGTAGAGGCGTAGAAGTTAAAACCATGAGAAATAACAGGCAATAAATCTCACGGCTACGCCTTTTAATTTCCAAACTTTATATATTAAAATACCTACATAGAAAACATTTTGTGTCATGCGCTGCAACTGTAACCCCTTCTATATCATTTGTAAAAAATTTCTTAAAAACCGTAACCAAATCGTATCATCGTCTTTTAATTTTGAACCTCCATACCTATATAGGAAATATATTCAAATAACGCTTGTTGGCTACTATAAAAATCTCTTAAGTCCGACATATTTTTAATAGTCAAACTCGAATTACAATATAAATAACTACCGGACTTCAGTGACTACATAACATCAGGGAACACGAAAAATGATTAGGTAAAAGAATAAGTCAGTAAAATATTGAGCTGCCCTGAGTACGACCCTGCACGAACAAACTTATATGTGTGCATAATAGCCACGCTTTTAGCAAATTCGTGCAGATACGCTCGACGCATTTTCTGTCAGATGTGTACCAACTCATTTGACGGAATATACGCGACCGAAGATACGTTCGACGGATCTTCCGTCAGATATGTTCCGCCCCTTACGTATGATGTATGACGTATAAGTTCACAAGACTTTGCTTGCGGCCGCCCGCGTATGAGACGGATATTTCGATAGACAGTCCTTTCCTTCTGCAGCCTACTCACTCAAAAATCAAACCATAATATCGCTTCGTGCTACGTGTGAGTAGAGTGAGTGAGTAGTGAGTGAGTAGTGCCTCTTTGGTCTCGCGGCATAAATGCGCGCGTGGGATTGGGAGGTCCCGGGTCCCGGATTCGTTCGGCAAAGTATTACTGGGTTTTTCCGTTAGGAAATTCTCAGTAGCAGCACGCAGTCTGGTAATGTGCCCAGTAAGGCAATAGGCTCGCCCCCTATTTCGTGGGACTATAATAAAGCTGGCGAAAAGTGGGTTTAGCAATATACCTCTGTCTACCTCTTCGGGGATATAGGCGTGAGACTATGTATGTATGTATGCTACGTGAGTAAGATTAACAAACATTTATAATATATTATGTGTGGATTCGTTTTTTTTTTCTCATGTATGTACATACATTGTGCAACCAAAAATTTTGTGTTTTGAATAGATTAATATATTTAGTTAAATACTTACTATATTTACAGTATGTTTCATTAAATTTTACGCGTTTGTGTCATTAGCAAACAGTTATAGCTGTGCAGGCTCTAATAATTTATGTCAAAATGTCATATTAGACTTTTTATAAGAAATAAAATGATAAAAAGTAACCTTTAAGTACAGTGGGTCCAAATGAGAGTTTGAGCAAAGGTTAATTCCAGCTGCTTTCTAATTAAATTTTAGACGAGGTCTCACATGTCTAATTAAGTCCTCAATGGGATCTTGTCTACAAATATTCTCTGTCTGAAGCAAATTACTTGTAATTATTGTACCAAAGTTAACAAATCAAAAGACACAAGTCTGATAAGTATATGCTTGCCATAGTTAAACGATTCAGTCTCTAAGGTCTTATATTATAATTATTTTCTTTAGTTCTCAAGAGCTTGCAATTACATAATTGCAAGCTCTTGAAAACATTGACATCAATGCCAAACTTCAGATTTGAATTGAATAAGGCATCAACTATCTATTCTTAAAACAGTATTCTATGACAGTTGTTATAGATATATAGAGATTTTGATAATACCGACATTGATCTTCATCATCGCTATCCCTTTGAGTTGCGGAGGTCAAACGGCAGTCATTGGTTGACTGTCTCCTTGGTCCAGTGGATAGCGTATGCGACTGCTGATCGGAGGTTTCGTTCGGTTAGGTTCGATTCCCGGGTCGGGCAAAAGTGTTACTGGGTTTTTACGAATTCTCAGTAGCAGCACGGAGTCTGGTGATGTGCCCGGTAACGGCAATAGGCTCGCCCTTCATTACGTGGGAAAATTCATGGCGAAATGTGGGTGTAATATTACGCATCTGCCTACCCCGTCGGGGATACAGGCGTGCGTCTATAAAACAAATAAAATAATATATAAAACTAATATTCTGCCTTATTTGGTAGAACTAGAAAGCGGACTTGTATCTCCAAAGCGAAAGTCGAGAAAGCAAAAGGATAAACCTACATTAATGATGATCGAGAAAGCAACCGGGTTACAACTACAATGATAATCCAAAATTGCATCATCCTCCTAGCGTTTTTCCAGTTGCAACCAAGACTTACACGCGTAAGAGCCCGTTGTCCACTTACTAGTCTAACAAGTTATGATGGTATATCAGCATTACCACAGAGTAACTGTCGTCTGAACTCCGCAAACTAAAGGGATAGCGATTTAAAATAGCACTACAGCCAAAAGTCCCAAACAAAACAAACCACAATAATATGCATGCCATTTTCAATCTGCCACATAGAATTTGATGATCAGAACAAAACAATGCATGATTTCCGCTTACTGATCGACAATCACGCCACTGCGTCATGGAATTGTCACGCAATTGACACACCGGTGAAGGGTGCTTCAATTGTCACCAAATGTAATTTTAATTATATGCCTCGTATCGATAGATAGCGGGATTTTAATTTTAGTTTAGCTGTTAGAGAGTGTTACGCGGTGATTGCACTAAATGAAATGAAATGAAATTTGAAATGAAATTTTGATTGTTTTTTTTTATTTGCGTATAATATCAGTACATATAGATGGAATACAATTCAAATTTGAGGCCTTAGACATTTTGTCATTTAAGACATGCAAAATTACTATAGAAATAACAATAATATTATATATATAGGAGTCGTAAGCCTCCTGAGTGTTGTTGGCAAATTGTATGCAAAGATACTGATTGAAAGAGTGATTTCTGAAACGGACAGTAAAATTTGGGATGTGCAAGCGGGATTCAGAAAGGGAATGGGATGTACGGATCAAGTCTTTTTCTTAAGGTGCATTGCAGAGAAAGTCTTAAGTAAACACCAGAAGGTTTTCTGCGCCTTTATTGACCTTGAAAAGGCTTACGATCGAGTGGTGAGGGATGAACTTTGGTCAACACTTTCTGTGTATGGAGTGAGCAGCAGTCTGATACGGGCACTTGAATCCTTATATAGGGATTCAAGTGCCTGTGACAGATTAAACGGGGCCTACACGGACTGGTTTAACATTGATCGTGGTGTTAGACAGGGATGTGTAGCGTCTCCTTGGCTGTTTAATCTGTTCATGGACTGTTGTTCGACCGATCTGAAAGAGTCTAAATGTGGATTAAGAATGGATGGGTCAGTGAGTTAAGACCCTGCTATACGCTGACGATCAGGTTCTATTTGCATCGTCAGCGTTGGATTTGCAGCAGATGGTCACCACGATGAATGAAGCGTATAAGAAGAAAGGTATGAAAGTGAATGTTAACAAAACCAAAGTCATGGTCATAGAGAGGGATGATAGTGTAACTGAATGGGACGTAATGATAGGAGATGAAAAAGTGGAGCAAGTGAACGAGTTTGTGTATTTAGGGTCTTTGTTTACGAGAGATGGAAAATGTGAGGGAGATATTGAAAGGAGAGTGAAAGCAGGAAATTGTATGAATGGCGCCTTACAGTCCATCATCAGCAATGGTATTATCCCAAAGCAAGCTCGCCTTGTTATACTGCAGGGAGTTTTGGCGCCAACACTGATGTATGGTAGTGAATCATGGGTATGGCAGAAGAAGCATGAAAGTAGAATCAATGCTGTGGAGATGAGAGCTTTAAGGAGTATGTGCGGAGTAAGGCTGATTGATAAAGTGAAAAGCAGTGTGATACGAGAGAAGTGTGGTCTAAAAGAAGATGTAGTGACAAAGGTTGAAAAGGGAATGTTGCGTTGGTTTGGACATTTGGAACGGATGGATGAAAGAAGGAATACGAAAGGAGTGTATCGTGCGAGAATGAATGAAAATGTCGGTAGGGGACGCCCTAGGCGGACGTACGCCGACCAAATAGGTGACGTACTGAAAAAGGGGCAAATTAAAAGTACCCATAACCGACGCGCATGCATGATGAGGTTAATGAATGTCGAGGAAGCGAAAGAAGTATGTTTGAACCGAAGCATGTGGCGTTCTATAGTCTCTGCCTACCCCAATGGGAGACAGGCGTGACGATATAGATAGATAGATATATAGGAGTGAAACTGTTAGGTTGTATTGATTACATCATTTGAACAATTCTGGTAATGAATAAAATGATCTTTCTATTAGCCATGTTTTAGGTTTTTTACAGAAGATGTGAAATGGCATATTTTTTATATCTTCAGGTAAGGCATTATAGATACGCCCACAAATTGCAGTACAATTTTTTAGATACAATGTTGTTCTAGGAACTTTAGGTAACACTATTTTGTCTGGATTCCTGGTATTACGAGCATATTGGTCTTTTGCTTTCTTGAACAGATTAAGGTTTTGTTTTACAAACTTAGCTGTCTCGAGGCTGAACATACCTGTTAACGTTGATATTCTATATTTTTTAAACAAAGGTTTACACGACTCCCAGGGTGGTATACCAGCAATGGCTCTGATGCGTTTCTTTTGTGCTAAGAATGCTCTTTGTATATCAGTTGAATTTCCCCAGATGATGAGACCGTAAGCTAAAATAGAGGATACATAGCCGTGTTATGCCATAAGTACGGTGTTTTCAGTCAAGGTCTTACGCAATTTGTATAGAACGTATACAAATCTGTTTAATTTATTGCAAACTGTGTCGAAGTGTAATTTCCAGTTTAGGTTGTTATCCATGACAATACCTTGGAATGTAGTTGCTTTGGTTTCCTGAATTTGTTCATTTTTATGCCTAATATTTAAAGTTATTTGTGGTCCACCATATGTACTAAATTGTATAAATTTTGTTTTACTAATGTTAACCTGTAGATTGTTGTCAGTAAGCCATTTTATTATTGAATTTATAGTATTATTAATGTCAGTAGAAAATTTGTCAATGTCAGTTTTTTATGGCATGTCATTATTAGAGAAAAGTCATCAGCAAATAAGATACACGGATTTGTAGTCATGTCAGGTAGGTTATTTATATATATTAAAAATAATAAAGGCCCAAGGACGCTGCCTTGGGGAACACCAAATTTGTTTATAAGATGAGTTGATTGAATCGACTTAAGTTCATTCTTGTCATTTATATTTTCAATCTGTACAAATTGTTTTCTGTCTTCTATGTATGTTTTAAGCCATTCTAAGGCTGGTCACCTAATACCATTCCTATTTAGTTTTTCTATTAGCGTGTCGAGGGATACAAGGTCAAATGCTTTTGACACGTCAAAGAATATTACAGTAACTATTTAACCATTGTCAATGCGATCTATTATTTTGGTCACTAGGTCAAAGCATGCTAGAGCAGTAGATTTACGTTTCTGGACGCCATACTGTTCATTTCGTATGATATTATGCTTCTGAATGAAACCAATGAGACGTTTATACATAGCTGCTTCAAAAATCTTTGACATAATTGGTATCAACGATATTGGCCTATAGTTCTCAATGCTGGTCTTTTCCCCTTTTTTATATAATGGTTTTACAATGGAAACCTTGAGTGGACTTGGGAAACGGCCCTCTTTAAATGATAGGTTGATTAGATGTGTCAAAATAGGTGTAATTTCTACCGCACAAGCTTTAAGATTTTTTGTTGAAATTTCATCATAGCCCTCAGTATTAGTATTTTTTAGAGAGATGATGATACTGTGCACTTCGTTACAACTTAATGGTTTTAAAAAAATACTGCTGCATATGCTATTTTTTCACGTGTTACGTGTAGAGCTAGTATCTTTGTGAGCAGAATTTGTGAAATATTGGTTAAAAGTGTTTGCTATGTGGTATGGGTTGTTTAGCTGTTCATTGTCTTTATGAATGCTAGTTAATCTCTCCAATTGTTTATGTAATTCTGACACCTGTTTTATTAAATTCTAGGATGTCCTGTAGGACATGTATGTATACAATGTATGTATACATTATTTGGTTTATGCATCATATGAAGATTGTAATTTTTAAACTATAGATTCGTCAGGTTAAACGCTTTTATCGCAGTTTGGCGTATGGATGGGTGTTTAACGGGGACTATTGATGGCCAATATTCATTGTCATAGATCTTTGTCAGTGCATTTGAGGTTATCGAATCTTAAATATAATGAAGCTGATTAAGAGATATTAGACTTTGAGTTACGTAATTGTATCAGTCTTGCACGGCACTTCAGAATTAACCACTGTGGGTTCTAGAATTTTCCTGGTCAATCCCTAAGTGCCGTGGACCAAGTCCAAAAACGCTGGTAGACTTACATCGGTAATTTTGCGTACGCCGAGGCCGCCCAAACGAACTGGTAAAGTCGCTTGAAGCCACACTCGGTCGTTCATGTCAAGATTTAAAATTTTGCTCAAGGTGTGCCGAATAATATTATCAATGTTTTGTAACATAATGTACATAAATGTAAAGGACATTTATTTACACTACTGACTAAAAAAAAAGTAAACTTAAAAATAAACAATTAAAAAAAAGCAACTTAAAAATAAACAATTTAATTTAAACTATTTACAAAATAAACAAATTCATTTAAACTATTTACATAATAAACAATTTAAATAAAACTATAAAAAAAAGACGACAAGCAATGCGGACAACCACATTATTTTATATATACGGAAGTACCGGTTCCTCATCGCCGGCCGCCAGCGGCCGCGCGCCGCGCACGCACCTAGCTATCACAGGCAGTCCGTAGCCGAACCTCTCGAGGCACGAACGCTGTCGCCTTGACTAATTTTATCATTGTCTTACCGTCATTGCGAAATATAAATTTTGAACGTAAAGTTATTTACGAATATATTAAAATTTTAATATCAACTTAAGAGTGGATTGCCTTTCTCCATATACTTAAAACAGTTGTAATTATTAATTTAGTGACCGTGATTCCCAAACTTGGGTAAGTTGTGCACATTTATTTATAAAGATTTCTAACGGCCGTTACCTACCTGTTGTATTATATTCTTTGTGTTAATTTTAGAGGTACGAGTCCGACTAAATATTGTAGCTTTATTCTATCCTGTGTGCAATGCTTATAGTTGCCTTTCTTCCCCTATGTTATACTTAAACTTTCAAAGCTCAACGTTTGTAACCGTCTCTGCTTGCTTACATTTACTATTAATTTAGATTTTGTACACTTAGAATTCTCCCGCCGTTATAAGCCCTAAATTGCCAATCTAGTTCTTGCCATGCATCCTTGCGTTTCCCGTGCGCCCCTTATACTGGCAGCTTAATGATTCGGCCCTTGTTCCTCGGAATTACGTCACCGGATTCCCAGTCTCCTTCATCGCCTGAGTGGAGTATCCGAGCTGACCTGGACTACGCCAGGAGGACGGGACCTCACCAGGGAAGTGTGGAAGGGTAGACAAGTGCGCAACGACCTAGGCCGAACCTTACTATTTTTTTAATATAGGGTAAAGTATAGTAATGTTGGCACCCCCCCACTGATTGGCACTCTGCTGAATTATCCTGAATATTAGGAAATTCTTATATTATTATGTCAATGAAATACATTCATAAGCAGGATTAACCTATTTTTTATACACAGAACAAATATTTAAATCTTAACTATGAACCATTTTTCTATAACAACTATTTTTAAAAAATGTTAGGAAAATTGTCTAAAAAATTAATGAAATGTTTAGGTTAGGTAGTTACTTTCCGAAGCGAAAAAATATTTTTTTAATTAATTTTACACAAAAGTACCTATTTATTTGTATCTGTTATCTTCATAAAAGCTTAATAAGCGCTATTAAATAGATGGATCGTCTTTTTCGATAGTGCCAATGACTATACTTAAAAAAATTTCAACAACAAAGTCATTGGCACATTTTAGAATCATATTTTTTTTATTTTTTTTGTTTGTTTTCCGTCAAATGTGCATACAAACAACTTTAGATTGTATATTTCTTCGCATTTACACCCAACTTACTATGGTACGGTCGTACAGAGATAGCAACCTTTCTCTACAAAGTACCCAGAAATCAGGACAGATATCGCTTAAAACAAAGAACTTAGTATAGACAAAAATATTAAGAACAAAATGCTTGTGAGAAACTGAAACAAGGCTCATTTGCTACAATGTATCTAAGAGACAAAATGAGCTACATTAGAAAAATATGCCGAAAGAAAGATAAAACCTGGTAAATGAACTAAACTTCTCTCAAATATAGACTTATGTTAGAAATATTAGAAGGTTACATAAACATTCATAAATATACGTAGAATACATGTATAAAGATCCGGATACCAAGTCTTAAGACTATCTGGGTGTCACGGCCTCAGGCCAACAGTGCCAATGATTGTACCTTTTGGGTACTGCCAATAACTATACCAGGGTGCCAATGATTGTACTTTTCTTAAGAAATAAGTTTGAGCACATTTTTATGCTAATAAAACGGCTTTATTAAATACGAAGTTTTATTTTTATTAATGCCCATGTAAACACAATTCCGACAAAACCATAAAAAATATTATTAAATTTGTATTTTCCTGAGAATTTGTTACTTAGTAGTAGAAACCGCTTAGGGTGCCAATCATTATACTGTTTAGCCTACCTCATTTTTTTTTTTATAATTTCAGAACTTAGTTTTATTTCTTATAATTTCTTTGTTCACGTCCTATAAACGTGACAATGGGGCCCAAAAACGTGGTTTAAGGTCTTTCACACTTGGTTTTGGTATTTTTAGTGGTTCTATGTGGTGGTGGTTTTCTAGTAGTGTTTGTCTACTTGTCTTAAACTTCTTAGCTTAGCTAACTTTAAGTAATTTTGTCATTTAAATAATAGGTTTAATACATAAAATTTGTCACTTGACGTGACTTCACCTGTCTTATTATTTTACGTTTGGTTTTTGTTTTTAAATAAATTGTAACAGAGCGGATTTTACTTGATTTATGTTTGTAAATTGTGCATAGCCTACCCAGTTCTTATCTTATCTTTTTTATTTTTTTTATTTAAGTAACAACATGGCAATTCCAATAAAATATTTACAGCTTCAGATCTCTGAGCTCATGTATGAAGTTTGCTATCCGTGGAGAACTTCCCTCTGACAACGTAGCGGGTTTAAGACGTCAAGTCACTAAATTAACTCAATTATATTCGTCTGATGACATAATCGATTCGGTTTTCCAGTTTTCAGAGGATAGTAAAGGCTCACAAGAGACGCTAGAGAAGGTTAAGGCTAATCTAGATGCCTTAAAACTTAACTTTGATAAATCTCTTTTTAGTAGAACTAAGTCTCTTCTACATCATATTATAGGCTTCAACGTATTGACAAACCGCAGGCGGCTGATAATTTATCGAAATAAGATAAAATTAAGAAAATTTACGAGGGGTATTATGAGATGCTTTTGAGCCTTGATAAACCCAAGGTCAAAGACCAGAAGCAGCCCACGTCTTCAGTTATTTCTGAAGAGGATTTTTTAGATAAACTTAATTTATCCGGGATGAATATTGCAGTTTCGTGTGATCGCGGGTTAATAGGAGAACGGAAAAAGTTAAAATATGACGGAAAATCTTGTGTCGGATCATTTATACAGAAAGCTGAAGAATTCCGTACGTCTAAAAATATAACTGAAAATAAAATGCTAAGTTCTGCTACCGATATTTTCATTGGTGATGCACTTCCTGGTACCATAACATCAGGGGCAGTATCGGTAGTTGGAATGAGGTACTAATTGCGTTAAAGAATGATTTCGACGTCCCCGACTACGATTATCGCATGGTTTCAGAAATTCGTCAGCGTACGCAAGGCGAGGAAGAGAACATAACAATTTATTTATCTATAATGCAAGGCATGTTCTCCAGGCTAAGTAAACCTTTAGAGGAAGAAGTTAAACTCGAAATCATTCTGTATAATATTCGTCCTTGCTACTCTACTATCATAGCTGCTAGTCCTAATATTAAATCACTGGAAGACTTAAAATTAATTTGCAAGAATTATGAACGTATAAAGGTTCATTCAGAATTATTTAAGGAACCACCTTCGGTTTCAGCTAATACCTTGGCTCCGGAATTTGGCTACCAGTCTTCAAAGCGTAAGTCGACGAATAGTAGCCAAGGTAATTTTTACGCTCGTAATAGGTACGACGGTGCTCACCATCAAGGGTCACACAAGGTCTCTGAAATTCAGGCTCCTAAAGTCGAAACTTCGGCTATCTCCAAAGTACTGTCACCGTTGCCGTGTTAATACGCCTATATGAAAGACTGCACAGCTGAGCTTAAAGTCTTTTGCTTTAAGTGTGGCATGAAGGAAGTTCGCACACCAGAGTGTCCAAACTGCAAACCAAAAAACTAGTTTCTGAAAATTGTAGGAAGCATGCGGTTAGCCATACAGATAGCTCGAACTGGAATGATTGGCTCATGTTTGTAAAAAACTTCTTTTCTAGGAAACATATTTCTACAATTTTCAATGTCAAACCGAGTAATGACCCTATGCCTTATGTGAAGGTAAGAATCAATAAGGATTTGTTTTTGTATGGTTTGTTGGATTCTGGTGCCGCCGTCATAGTGACGGCGGCACCAGAATCCAACAAACCATACCTAGGTGAGAACTCTCATGAACTTTTAATAAGATTAGGTCTGATTTTATGCAACGATGAGAGAATAATTGTTACTGCAGCAGGAGGTCAAGGGATAACATCCCTTGGTTATATTCTTCTACCCTTGACCTTCGAAGATAAATTTTCTATTATTAAGACGCACGTTATTCCAGCGATCGAAACCGTTTTGATCTTAGAAATCGATTTTTGGAACACTTTCAACCTGTGCCCTAAGTATTTATCAGAGAAAGAAAACTTATTCTTAACTGATCCCGGGCTCTCGGAAATTTCTTCGTCACCTGTGTGGCTATGACACTTTGAACTCTTCTCAAAAGGTGTTAGCTGACAATGTCGTTAGTAAATTTAAGGACATTTTGTACGCAGAGAGAGGTTTAGGTCGTACTCATGTCATAAAACATCGTATAGGTACTGGTGATGCTGAACCTATTCGACAGCGATACTACCGCATGTCACCAGAAAAGCAACGTATTGTTGCTGAACAGGTTGATGAGATGTTAGCGCTAGACGTTATTGAACCTTGTGAGAGCCCGTGGTCTTCTCCGGTGTTAGTGGTCGGCAAGAAGGATGGAAAGCCCCGCTTTTGCTTAGACAGTCGTAAACTTAATGCTGTTACAAAGAAGGACGCATATAAGCTGCCATATGTGTCTGAAATATTGGATAATCTAAAGGATGCGCGTTATCTTTCCAGCATTGATTTATCTAAAGCTTTTTGGCAGATATTAAACGATGAAAAGGACAGAGAGAAGACTGCATTTTATGTTCCTGGTCGAGGAACTTATATGATCAAAGTCACAGCTTTTGGACTTACCAATGTCCCTGCTACGCAACAAAGACTTGTTGATCTCTTATTCGGGCATGAATTCGAGCTCAAAGTCTTTGCTTATTTAAATGATGTATTGTAATTATCATTAGCAGAACTTTCAAGGAACACGTAGAACTGCTTCAGAAGGTTTTCCAAAAATTACGTTCGGCTAATCTCACTGTCAACCTGGACAAGTGTCACTTCTTACGAACTCAATTACGTTATCTTAGCTACATTGTGGATGCTCATGGCTTAAGGACTGACCCAGATAAGGTCAAAGCCATATTAAACTTTCCCACTCCTACTAATAGGAAGGAGTGCCTTGTTTTTAGATATGTCGAAAGCTTTTGATTTTGTATCGCATGATCAATTGCTTAAAAAGCTAGAACACAATGGTATTAGAGGACTGCCCCTAAATTGGTTGGCAACATATCTAAGGGATAGATACCAGTGCGTTCATTTGACGCGGCTGGATTCAAACACAATTCAAATTTACAAATCGGAGTACCAGCGTAATGAATTTGGTGTACCCCAGGGTAGCGTGCTAGGCCCTTTGCTGTTTCTTGTATATGTAAACGATTTGCCTGAAGTTACAGAACACAAAACAATACTTTTTGCCGATGATGTATCAATTATTGTAACATCGAATAAATCAGTAACATTAGAGAATCATAAACTTGACATTAATAATACTTTGACATCGATTATAAAATGGTTAAATCATAATAATTTACAAATAAATATAATAAAAACAAATTTAATGAATTTTAATAATTATAAAAATAAATCTATTGACATAAATTATGAAGGACATGTTCTGAAAAACTCTAATAATGTAATTTTCTTAGGACTCACAATTGACACACATTTAAAATGGAAAGAACAGATTCATAAGGTTTGTGGAAAAATTAATAGGTTCGCATTTGCGCTTCATAAGCTTACACTCGTTGCAAACAAAGATACAGCTAAAACAGCTTATCATGCTTATGTTGAGTCAGTGCTCAGATATGGGCTGTTAGTCTGGGGTAATGGAACAAACATAAATAAAGCATTTGTTGCTCAAAAACACTGTTTACGATCTATAGCTGGTGTCGCCCCTGACGTATCTTGTCGACCCTACTTTAAATCTTTAAATATATTACCATTGCCTTGCTTATATATACTGGAAATTGGCAAATTTGTGAAACAGAATTCAGATATGTTCAAACAAGCCAAAGATGTCACAAAGCGAGCTAACATTAGAAACCCAAATAGATTGGTAATGGAATCTGTTCCAAAAAGTACAAAATTACAGAAAAATTGCTATTACATGTGTAAGACAGTTTATAATAAGATACCAGAAGAGATAAAACTACTACCATTTAAACAATTCTTGTATGCACAAAAAAATGGCTTTTAGAAAAAACCTTCTACTCAATTAAAGAGTTCTTAGATTCTAAATGAGTAGGTACATTATATAAGAATACTATTTGCGCTCTGTTGTAAAAATGAAAGACAATAAAAATGTATAATAATCGTGGTACCTACTACAACAATACTAATCTAAAACTAGAAATTGATGATGATTAAATAACATATCAATATTATGTATATATAATGAAGATTAGCAAGTTTTTGTTTTTATTATTTCTAATTTTATAAATATTATTTAATGAATTGTTATCTCATCCATGACTTGCATGCTATTAATATTATAGTTAAATAGGCCTGACCTGTATTAATACTGTACTGTAACACCAATGTAAAATAACCCTATTTACTGCAAATAAAGATAATTTGAATTTGAATTTTGAATTTGAGGTTAAGCGTTTTCTGGGTACAGCGTCTTGGTATAGGCGTTTTATTCCACATTTCAGTACCGTAGCAGGCCCTCTAAATAAGCTTACTTCTAATAAAAAGAACGCCCCTGCGTTTCAATGGAAACCGGACGCTGACAAGGCTTTTCTAGAATTAAAATCCAAACTAGTTCAAGTTCACCTTAAAAGGAAGGTTAAAGTCAGGGCAAACAAGGACAGGTGGTCCTTGTTTGCCCTGACTTTAACCTTCCTTTTGAGGTGCACACTAATGCTAGCAATTTTGGTATCGGTGCAATGTTAGCTCAAACTATTGATGGTGTGGAACATCCAATTGCGTACATGAGCCGTTCTTTAAGTAAACCGGAGAGGAACTACAGCACAACAGAACGGGAGGCTCTTGCCGTTCTTACTGCTCTTGAATACTGGCGCTGTTACCTTGAGACCGACAAAACCTTCTTAGTCTACACTGACCGTTCTTCGCTTAATTGGTTTATATCTCTCACTAATTCAACTGGTCGGCTTGCAAGGTGGGGAGTTCGCCTTTCTTCTTTTAATTTTGAAATAAGACACCGCCGTGGAAAGGAAAATATTATCCCGGACGCCCTTTCTAGATGTGTTCCAGTTGAGGTTATTTCAAACGGCGATGTTCCCGCGGCTTCAGGCCCTGATACTCAGGAATCTTGGTATCTGAAGATTTTCCAGGGCTGCCAGGCTAATCCTATAAATTTCTCAAATTACAAGGTGGAAAATAATGAATTATATAGGTACATGAAAACTAAGGTTGACTTTACGGTTGAATTTGCTTGGAAGAAGGTTATTCCTAAAGAACAACAAGCTGACATTTTAATTGAGTGCCACTTTGAACCTATTTCTGGTCATTTTGGCGTGTTTAAGACATATAAGCGCTTAGCACTTCGTTTTTATTGGCCCGGTATGTATTCTAGCGTAGTTCAATTTGTTTCTAACTGTGAAACGTGTCTAGCTCATAAGCATTGTACCCATAGTGTCTCTGGAAAAATGGGTAGGCCTAAAGACGTTTCTCGTCCCTTCCAGGTTCTATCAATCGACTTGGTTGGTCCATTGCCTTCTTCTCGGAAACAGAATCAGTTTATTTTCGTTGTGACTTGCTGCTTTTCTAAATATTGCCTCCTTTTTCCACTTCGTCGAGCTACTTCAAATATAATAGTCAAACACCTTGAGAATGACGTCTTTCTCGTTCACGGAATACCTCAAAATATTATTCTTGATAATGGAAGTCAGTTTATTAGGCGAGATTTGGATAATCTTTTCAAAAAGTACAAAATTCCTAGCATACATTTTACTCCCAAGTACACTCCACAAATCAATACAGTGGAAAGATATAACAAAACAATAATAACTGCTGCTAGTTTCGTAGATAGGGATCATAGATCTTGGGACACCAACCTTCCTCAAATCCAATTCGCCATTAATAATTCTGTTAACGAAAGCACGGGGTATACTCCATCCTTCTTGGTACACGGAAGAGAGTTAGTCGTTTGTGGTTCTCATTACATCGAATATCCAGATCCAGCAGATCTTATATTTCTACCACGCGATGCTTATGCTGCAAACTTGGGTCAATAATCGCCAATATTCGATAAAGATCAGGTTGCTTTGTGGGAAGCTCATGTAAAAATACACAGTATTATAACTTGCGCCGCAAAGATGCCGAGTTTAGTGTGGGCGATATCGTTTGGAAGCGTTGCTACTTCCAGAGCGATAAAGATTCTCATTTTAGTAAGAAGTTAGCCCCTAAATTTCAAAAATGCCGGGTAAAAGTTAAACGATCACCATTAGTTTACGTTCTAGAAGACATGAATGGTCGCGACCATGGCGTTTGGCATATTAAGGATCTCAAGCTTAAGAGATACCCGTAGTAAGTTAATTCATGTTTTTTTCGGATTTCAATAAGTTGAAATCCCTTTTCTGGGAAGAGGGGTAATGTAACATAGTGTACATAAATGTCCTTTACTACTGATTAAAAAAAAAGTTAACTTAAAAATAAACAATGAAAAAAAAAAGCAATTTAAAATAAACAATTTACAAAATAAACAAATTAATTTAAACTATTTACATAATAAACAATTTAAATATAACTATAAAAAAAAGAAAGACGACAAGCAATGCGGACAACCACATTATTTTATATATACGGAAGTACCGGTTCCTCATCGCCGGCCGCCAGCGGCCTCGCGCCGCGCGCGCACCTAGCTTTCACAGGCAGTCCGTAGCCGAACCTCTCGAGGCACGAACGCTGTCGCCTTGACTAATTTTCTCACTGTTTTACCGTCATTGCGAAATATAAATTTTAAACGTAAAGTTATTTACGAATATATTGAAACTTTAATATCAACTTAAGAGTGGATTGCCTAGAAAGGCAATCCACTGTTTTAAGTATATGGAGAACCATATACTTAAAACAGTTGTAATTATTAATTTAGTGACCGTGATTCCCAAACTTGGGTAAGTTGTGCACATTTATTTATAAAGATTTCTAACGGCCGTTACCTACCTGTTGTATTATATTCTTTGTGTTAATTTTAGAGGTACGAGTCCGACTAAATATTGTAGCTTTATTCTATCCTGTGTGTAATGCTTATAGTTGCCTTTCTTCCACTATGTTATACTTAAACTTTCAAAGCTCAACGTTTGTAACCGTCTCTGCTTGCTTACATTTACTATTAATTTAGATTTTTCACACTTAGAATTCTTCCGCCGTTATAAGCCCTAAATTGCCAATCTAGCTCTTGCCATACATCCTAGCGTTTCCCGTGCGCCCCTTTTACTGGCAGCTTAATGATTCGGCCCTTGTTCCTAGGAATTACGTCACGGTTCAACGGTCGTAACCGGATTCCCAGTCTCCTTCATCGCCTGAATGGAGTGTCCGAGCTTACATGGACTACGCCTGGAGGACGGGACCTTCGCCAGGGAAGTGTGGAAGGCTATACAAGTGCGCAACGACCTAGGCCGAACCTTACTATTTTTTTAATATACCTTAAAAAAAAATATAATTTTAAAACTTAGTTTTATTTCTTATAATTTACTTTGTTCACGTCCTATAAACGTGACAGTTTTTCAAAAGGGATAAGTGTTTCCAAAAAGGAGAGGACCGGAAGTAACATATAAATTTTGGAACATAAAGGCAGTGCCGAATAATCGTGAAAGCCGAATGAATATTAATATTATAAAGACGTTCCGAGGTTTCACAGAAATTTTGATGTTTTTTATCTATAAAAGTTCCAAAAGCATCGTCAAAAATAGGGGATCCAAGGAGGTGGAAGGAACATTTATTGATGATTTTTATATTTGCCGCCAAAGAATTATACTTTGATAAAATCGAAAGGTAATAAAAGTTTCACATTTGTCTGAATTCAGTTCCAAACCAATTGCTTTAAATTATATATTTTTTATTAGCCCTAAATAAAGCCGTGTGGTTGACGGCATAGAATACAAGTGTCACCACCCCATATCTTCCCGTGGGTGTCGTAAGAGGCGACTAAGGGATAACACGATGCAAATACCATCTTTGCGTAGAGACGGAAAACTCGATATCAAACCCTATATGACTGCCTCGTTGGTCTCGCGGCATAAATGTGCGCGTGGGATCGGGAGGTCCCGGGTTCGATTCCTGGGTCGGGCATTGTTATTGGGTTTTTCTGTCACGAAATTCTCAGTAGCAGCACGAAGTCTGGAAATGTGCCCGGTACGGCAATAGGCTCGCCCCTTATTACGTGGGACTAAAGTATATCTGGCGAAAAGTGGGTGTAGAAATACGCCTCTGCCTACCCCTTCGGGGATAAAAGGCGTGACGATATGTATGTATGTATGTATTAGCCCTAAATCTTGTAAGACCGAGTTAACATCACCTCCCAGGGTCCCTTCGTCCAAATACCAAACGTTAAATTTTGAATTAATTTGTTTTATTATTGGGTGAATGCCTAAACTAAAAATGACACCCTAGTATCGTCGTCTCCTAAGGCTTTTAGTTTCGTCCTTATTATGTTTTGTATCTTTGCAAAAATAACGAAAACTTTACATCAAACCCTATTACTAACCCGTCTAGCTAGCGTGGTATAGTAAGCCAAATCCTCCGATTGGCTCAAAGTCTTACTGTGAAGCTATTAAGAGATTCTGAAATCAAGCAGTGGACTGCAGTAGAGTAAAATTGGGGCTTCTGCATCACTTGCTCTCGCGTCGCCGCTCGAGCTGCGTGATACAGAAGCCCCAATTTTACAATCGAGATCGATTAATATAAATGTGATCTGCATCACTCAGAACAAAGTGAGCTGACGCAGACGCTCCCAATAATACCGTTGTTATCTGCGATCCGTCTGATTCACGATATAATATTTTATTACATTCACCGACATATCATTGTAGTAGCAATGCAATGGGACAACTTACTGTCGTTTCTAGTTTGAGATGCTAATGTAACAACATTCTCAAGTTAGACTGCTGTGTTCAGTCGACGCGATCAGTCCGATCGGTTGTTGTGTGTATCATAATCTGGTATGGTGTCGAACTGACATAGCCAAGCAAAAATTATCGCGCGCACTTAAATAAGTACAATAAACAACAATATCATGTTCGATCACGGCAGATCGTTGCATCGAAACGATTTGGTGCACATCTTGTACTAATAAATGCATAGGCCTTCCGTATAATGAGAGGTTAGCTTTTACTAGCAATTATAACTCAATAATAGAGTTGTGGACACTACCACAATGCAACAATATAGCTGAGTGTGCACATCAAGTGCACATATTTGTCACAGACTAATGTTATGCCTTGCAATGTTTTCTTTTATATGTAATACTTATTCTGTGTCTGTGACAAATAAATAGTTTTTCTCTTTCTTTCTTTCTTAGTAAGTAGCCAACAGTATTATAGAGACATAATAATTGATTATAATACAAAAAAAATAAAGTAAAAAAAAACATAAAAACAAAATCCAAACCGGAACAATACTCATTTGTTCCGTGCGGGAATCGATCCCACAACACGTTGGTGCATTAGTTGCTGCGTCTATTAAACCTACTATTTACATTGTGATGCGAGTCATACTCTTAGCCAATGCGCCAAACGTGTCGTCAAAGATGTGATAAAATATTGGACCACTTTGTCTTAACATGACTTGTATAGAATTATCCAAGATAATCAATAACTCAGTACAAACGTTTATTTTTTTATAATTACGATAATAAAATCTTCTAATATATAATATATTTAAGTAGTAGACAATTAGGATTCTTGATGGATGATTTATATATCTTAGTCTTAAAACAAATAGCCCTTTAAAATACAATAAATGTTAGATTAGGAATCACTTATAAGATTATTATAATTACTCGTTTAATAATAATAATTATGCATTTCATTTTCATCTACTACAGGCATTCAATCCAGCAAACCTGCCGTCTTTCTGATTTAGTTAAATCGTGAAAAGGAAATGGTGGTTTGATTAAAAACACTTGTAGGTTTTTATTACACCATACAGCTTTTTCTTTTAGTATAAATTCATTTGCTTACTGCATCACTCACCTCGCTTCGCTCCGTTCGCAATGCAGAGCGCCCCAAAAATCACACTACTAACATGATCTGCGATACGGACGGTTAGCATTAGAAGTATAATATTATTTCATTCATCGATGCATCGTAATACTGGTAGCATAGTAACAATGTTTTTACTTGGGATGACATAATATAAACAACATTCTCAAGTTCGTTCGACGCGCTCAGTGCGGCTCGGGCACAGCGATGCATTCATAATAATTTATATGTACATACTGTTATCTTTGCACAGCTCGTTGATAATTTTAATGAATGAATGCAAAATCTTAACAATGTTGAAAGTAGGATCGGGTGGCTCCCGGCTTCGATTCCCGGGTCGGCCAAAGTGTTATTGGGTTTTTCTGTTAGGAAATTCTCAGTAACAGCATGAAGTCTAGAAATGTGCCAGGTACGGCAATAGGCTCGCCTCCCTATTACATGGGACTTAAATATATCTGGCGAAAAGTGGGTGTAGTAATACACCTTTGCCTACCTCTTCAGGGTTACAGGCATAAGACTATGAATGTATGTACTTATGTATTACATAATTGTTTTATCCACAACTAGCTTTTGCCTCTGACTTCGTCTACATGGAACTTGAACCCACGGTCACTCGGATTCCAGGTGATGCGGACGTATCGAGATAAAGCAGATTGACTGCACGTGTAGTGTTCGATCGATTAATATAAATGTGTTCTGACTTCTGCGTCACTCAACTCGCTTCGCTCGTTTCGCGACGCAGACGCCTCTTATGATAATACCCTACTTTTGTTATCTGCGATCCGTTTTATTCACGATATAGATTATTAACATTATGTTTTCAGCTTAGAATAATAACACCTATTCTAAGGTTTTCAGGTTAGGAATTTAACTCCTTGTCTTAGTGACCAATGTAACTGTTCCCTTTGCTGAGTTTTTTATTGTACTTATGAATGTGTATCAATTCATGTAATATTCCAATCATAGTATATATTAAACTCACTAACATACCCATGTTAGTGAGTATAGGAAACGATTAAGTAAAATGAAACAATCCATATTGTATCTTTAAAAAAAAGTTTATTATCAAAGCACCATTTTTTTAAGCACATAACATTTTTTAATGCACATATTGAGTCATGATAGATACAATTGTACAAATCTCCGGAATATTTATAGCGGTCATATAGGGTTAACAAATTAGGACAACCTTTTTCTTCTAAATTAATTACATTAACACTATTTAAAATATTTTTCAACCATGACACTTTTTCAAGACCTTTAACGAAAACACACTTATCTTTTAAGATATCTAAAACTAAATATTGATAATTTGAGTAAGGTATAAATCCTTCGAGTCCAGTATATTTTTCTATTACGCTCAATCCAGCAAACTTGTTGTCTTTCCGATTTAGTCAAATCGTAAAAAGGAAATGGCGGTTTGATTAAAAACACTTGCAGGCTTTGATTACACCATATAGCAATTTCTTTTATTATAAATTCATTTGCTTCTATTTTAAAGCCTTGGATGTCTACAATAGCAGTCATGATAAACTACGCACGATGTTGCTCAGAGGTTTGTATATCACAAGTCGGTCGTTTATAATCAAACAGTATGCAGTTGTCTTATCTGGTATTTGTGTTGAACATTCAAATTCCAATCTTACATCCACTGGACCAGTTTTTAAACTATCGTTTTGCCTCGAGCAGTCTAAGATGAAGACTGGGGCCTTTTCTTTGAAATCCTGCAGATCAAGCAACGGTTCTACCGGAGAGTTGTAATACGACTGACGAAATTTCACATACATTTCATATAATATACTATATTTGTTCTCACAAAACTTTAAAGATAAAGGCTCATAAGGATAATATTGCGAATTTAAAAAGAGCGTAACATTTATCACCTCACAATGATCAAATACCGAACTGTCTTTAGTTCTATTATTTTTTCTATTAGTTTGCAAGCAAAAAATGACATACCGAGGCTTTTCTAATTGAGAAGCAGTCTTTACTGACCAAGAATGCTTTGTGGTTTTAGGTTGTAAAGGATACTCATATAAATCCCAATTTCTAAAGGCCATCTGAATAGGTTTATCTCTTTCTAAGTGCTTTAAAAGTATTAAACGTTCTCGATCGGAAACTTTTATATGTGGTACTCTCCATTGAATTCTCTGTATATCTATTTGAAGCTGAACGACTTCATCAGTAAGAATAATAATATTTAAGTTAGAATTACTCCTATTCAATATAAGTTCGTGTTTACAATTTATCACAATTTTATTGTTATCCTCTGCAAACCCTAAAATCTTATTTAAGGGCACCACAACGCTAAAATGTCCATCACTTTGGAATCCGTTTAAATTCCAACCCCATGATGCAGAAACTTTACTTTCTGCTTCATTAAATGAGATGTATGACTTTATTGTTGATGTTATTCCAGAATTTTTTATACGATCTATTTCAATTCCATTCATTTCGTACCTGATGTATTGGAACAAGTACATAACAGGGTTATTAGTAAACGTAACAGCTTTCTTGATCTGATGCCCATCCTTACCGAACAGCTTTGCTTGACCTTCGATGTAGATGGAACTGGCTGATGGTAGCACGTATATATCTTGCTGGTGTATGGGGATTCTGATTTCATCGTTTTCTCTAAAACTGTTATTGTAGGGATTGTATGAATGGATTTCATAACTTTCGATCGAACTATCAAAGTGTGGTAAATCGGTAATCTGTAGTAAACTCATACTTTAAATCCTAAAGCTTTAAGAAAATCTTTATTTGATTTAGTCAATTTCTTCACGTTTTTCTTACGTCTGTGCACCTTTATGGTCGTTGAAGGAATAGGACGTTTTATTTTCACTGAAGGGTTTTTATAATATACTATCATTTTGCTTTTCTTAAATGAAGACGTAATTGAATATTTTCTTCACCAAAGTCAATACGGTAACCAAACTGATCTACAATCCTAACAGATATGGATGAAATTATATTTTTGTTAACTGGAAAGTAAATAACGTTCTGAGGTATTTCTATGTAGCCGTGACTTGGAGCAGTATCAGATATAAATTCATGAATAAAATGAGTCGGTAATCCGTTGCAGTATGAACCGTGTACAAGATCACATTCAATTCTGATAACAGCTGTTAAACTGCTGTTATTAACGGGCACATTTGGTCTTGTTTTTAATACTGAAAAGTATAGTAAACCGCGCTCGTACTGATCAGATAAATGAAAAGGTGGTTGAAAATACGAAATCAGTTCCGATTTATTTCCAGAGATGGTAACCGTAGTAGACATGCTTGCATACTGAACTCTTTTAGATGATCCTTTTTATTTTATTTCATAATTATACCAAAAATTCTTTAAGAAATTTAAACATAAATGTCCACAATTAAAGGGGTGATCACGTTGTATATTTTCATAATTATATTGAATGTTAGAACCTACATATTTTATAAATTCCTTCGGAGGTTTAAGATTTCCATAACTGTCAAAATACTCAACATAATCATTATATTTTGCATAGGCTACCCAATGAGAACCAGGATTTTTTGAACTATCCAAATTAATAACTCCACATTCTTTTTATAAGGACATTAAGGGAGCTCATCTCTCATAAAGACACCTCTAAAATAAGGAATTCTATTCCCGTACTTCAAAATGTCAAAGTTAGTTAAGGCCCGTTTGGGTAGCCGATATCTTAGGTTTTTTCTTTTGATACGAAAATTCCAAGGCCGCCTTTATGTGGTTTAAGGTGTAGTCCTTTCCCAATACATAGAGCTTCCATTTTTTCATTATGTCTTCTCGATTCTTCATACAGCTTTTTAGCCATTTTGAATTCATTTATGGTTTTAGCAATAACAGCTGCACCGCCTGCTAAAGCTCCCGCAGCTGATAATCCCGCAAAAATAGGAATCAAAGGTAATACTCCCCCAGTTTTTGGAATAGGAATAACGCGAGGGAGCTCAATCGATGAATCATCAGCCAATTCTCTAGTAGCGGCAATAGCTAATTCTATTGCCATTTTCTTGCTCTTAGGTTTTAATTTTTTGATATGCCTTTTTGCTTTTGTAATAACAGATTTTAATTTACTTTTTAACCCTTTTCCAGGTGTAATTTTTGGAGAATGCTTTTTGTCCAAACCAGAACCAGTTTTAATTTTTGCTGACTTAGCCTTACTTACTAAGCGTGCCGCGAGTTTTTCAGCTATACTGGTATCGGAAGCAACCGCTCGCTCTTTCGCCATTTTTAACAAAATTAAATCAGCCTTATGTCGATCCTTTAAGTTTGATGTCTTGTGATATGCAATATCGTGATCTTTGCAGTATTCGTCCAACTTATTTACGCCGTTATCTCCTTTTGTTAGTCTTTTTATTAATTTAGTACCTGGGCCACAGTAATTATATCTTGGTAAGTGTAATTCAAATGGTAAATTATTAATAAGCCAATTGAGAAGACTACCCTCTCCAAACCACATTATAAGACTGATGATTCCGGTTTGAATACTTTAATAAATATTTATGTGATTCGAGTTTATTAACGTTATATTATTTATAATATTACATTCGATTTATCAATCCAACTGCTTTCAGCTGAAGATAAACCTAACCATTTTACTAAAATCCTGTTAACTTTTCTTCTAAGAACTTTCTCGACTAGATATATATTGCGATGTTTTGTTTTTTGAAGTTCTTGTGTATAAAATGCTCCTAAAATAGGCAGACCTCTGATAGTGTTTTCAATTAAGTAAGTTATAAGAGTTGTATTTTGTATTTTACGAATTTTAAATATTTCTGTTGACCAGTTGGGATTATAACCTTTTTCAAATGTACCTTTGTATTTACTGATACGCACATAATCACCTACTTTGTACTTGCTTTTTAAAATTTCATTTTTTGGCAACTTTAAATACCTTTCTAATATCAGTGTTTTATTCATATTGTTCACATTAGCAGGGATTTCATTAATAGTGCGATGGTGAGTGTGATTGTATTTGTAAATAACATCATTGAGGGTATTATTTACCCAATTGGTATGGCCTTTTAAACTAAATTCCTTATAGATTTTAGATTTCAATGTTCTGATAAATCGTTCGACTATTGAAGCTTTTTTTGTTGAGAAGGTTGAATAATGGTTAATATGAAACGATTTCATAAGCTTCTGAAATTTGTAATTATAAAATTCTGTTCCATTATCGGTTTGCAGATTTTTAGGAACACGCCCTTTATCCAACAAAGTTTTGAAAGAGTAATACACATCTTCTTTTCTTTTACTTCCATAGGAAAGGCGCAAGCATATTTCGAAAATGAATCAATAACGGTAAGAATATATCTATAATTTTTATTTTCTTTTGAAATTGATTGCAAATCAATTAAGTCTGCTTGCCACAAGTCATCTATATCTCTCATTACAACATGTCTTCGCGGATAGTTCACTCTCGCATTTTTATGAATTTCGTTTACCACGTCAGCTTTGCTCATGTTCACAACTCAGTAGGTATGTTTGTCTCGAATTCAGCTATAATACTGAATAAAAAGCATATTATTAGGACTATTTATTATTTAATTATGTCAGCTTATTTTAACTCTTCGATTATTGATAAAATTTCATTATCATGAATTGTATTACCGGCATCTCGGGAAGCAATTAATAGTTTCAATCTTTCAACCAGTTCGTTAGGATCGTCCTAATATACCAAGTCAGTGCTATTTTTGTATTTCTTTAACGTTGGTATGCTTCCTCCAAATTTAGTGACAATATTATTGTTTGACGATTCAGAAAACAATGGTTTGATTATTTCACGATATTTTATACCTTTATCGCCTCTTATTTGCCCATTAGGATTGAAATCTCTCTTATGTGCATTGTATAATGCAACATATCTTTATAGACAAGTTTATCTTTGCTCGATATTTGTTTCAAATCAGGTTTTCTTCGAAGTAAAAGTTCTTTTAAACCAGGGGTTAAATTGAAGCTTTTGTCACCAACTTTAATTAAAATGGTATTATCATTATTTGCACTATCTATTTTAGAAAACGAAACTATTGAATTACCCATTAATATTTTTTTGTTTTTACTCCTTATTCCAAATGGTATGTTTAGGTCATAAATATCATAGATATCACGACCCTCTAATGATATTTCTAAATCATCCGGTAATTCCGTCTGGGGCGGCTTTTATCGTTCAGTACAGAATTCAGTTCTGGGTCATAGCATTCTTCAAACTTAGTAGATGAGCTAGTATTAATGTCACCTAATTCCACGTCTTCAAAATTAGAGTGTGTATTTTCAAAATTTTGTATTTTTTCTAATGTTTTATTTGAATCAACTAGAGTTTTAAGGGAATCTGTGACAGGTTTTAACATTTTTGCAAGTGATAAGTTATATTTTAATATTTTTCTCCATGTTATACATATTAACGATTGTATTCAAATTATACTGAATTTCAAATATACAAATTATACTGAATTTGATTTGGCATGTTAATTACTTATATATATATAAACAGTCAGTCAAATTTAAAAAACATATCAAAGTTCTGTCTGTACCTTCCCTTATTTAATGACGATTCTTTATTAATAAGTAGAAAATTATAAGGTTTACTCCAAACAGTTTGACAAATATTTCTAAACTCTTTCCACTGTAAATCAGAAGTAACATGCTCTTCATAAATATGTTTTAAATTCACATCATCTTGTTTGAATATAATAAGAAAATTCACATTGTCACGCAACAGTTTTTTTGCAATTTTGGAATAAGTTTGAGATAAATAGAAACAATCTATTTGTTTAGGTCTACCCATACAAAAATAATTGCGAATATTTACTTAATTTTCACACGCAACATCATCAAAAATAAACATAGAATTTGTTAAAGCTTCACTCGGAGAAATGACCTCTTTATCATCGCTAAATTTGTAGAAGTTAATCTGCGAGACTCTTCCTAATACTTCACTCAAGAAACGATACTTTGGTTGAAACGAAGTTTTGGAATAAAGATAAAGATTTTTAAATTTTAGACCATTTTCATGTAACAACAAACTAATCATAACGTTTGTTTTACCACAGTTCGATGGACCGCACATTATACATCGAATCGTATTCGGTAATAAAGGACTATGTCTGATCTGGTGAGAAGTTTCATTTAAATCTATATTATTAATTTTCAAAGATATGGGTAGCTTGATCAACTTCATTTTGACAATTACTGTAATGAATGTCTAACACACATATTTATAGGTAGCTATAACTTTAACACTAAATTGGATATATCATAAAGTATAAATAACAGCATTTAACATGTTTGAACAGGTCTAGAAAGTTAGGAATTTTGTAGTCTCGTATTACAATATTATATTTTTAATAATTGATTTCATTTAGTATTGAATATCATACAGATTTAAAATTGCATTCCTTATTTCATTATGCTGTCATAGTCAGCCGAAACAGGACCTGTTGCTAGCAGAGAAATCAAGTTTTATTGGTAAGTACGTTTTTAATGTTATTAGTTATTACAATATTATATTATATTATTATATGTATAATTAGATATCTCACTTTAGTTTTATTTTCAGAATCATATCATACAGCCCCAGCATTCTCAACATTGGAGGACTTAACAGATTTGAATTTGATAATGTTGATTCTCAAATCCCAAGTCCTTTGGACGAAGTTGACCAGACAGAAATACAAGAGGTTAGTAAATATTATTTTATTCCTCATAGTTAAATTCATATAGTTATGAACTTTTCATTTATATTTTTTATGTTATTATATTGCAGGACAATGCTTTGGCAGAGAATGGTAGACAGTTAAAAAACAAGCCATTTTTTTACTCTCAAGGAAATTATGAATGTTTTGAAAAGCATCGGAACAAATCCTCTGATCAGGTAAGCACTACATAAAATGTATTTATGTTTATAAACATTTATTGCGCGCGTCCACATTATTATATATTTATGTGAGTTTTATTTTTTACAGGTTACTAGTCCATATTTCTTCACTCAAGACGATGGCATAACATACATTGAACCAAACTTTTCTACAAAGTCAAAAAAAATGTCACCGTCTAAAAAACGTCAAAGTTTATTAACGTCATCGGCAAATTCGTACATTGTTCGAAGAAATCGTCCTAAGCAAGGACGTCTTCTAATTAAGATATTCGTGAATAAGATTATGTAGACAAAAATAAAAAAAACGAGGCTTGCTTAAGTGCACAATATGTGGTTGAGGAGCCTTATGATGATGTAATGGATATCACAGAGACATAAATAAAAAAAATAAGTAAGAAATTGTGTGATACTGAGTAGTCTTAAGATAATGTTTTTATTTAAGTTTAGTTGTTTTTCTAAAAATAAATAAATGTTATCTTTTTAAAAATGTGTAATTGTTATGAGTCAATGTTTGTATGCATGCTTTATATTTATGTAAAAATTAAATAAATGTTGTGGCTGAATTTAGTAGCTCAGTACCAAATTGTGGAATACAAACCTCTAAGCAACATCGTGTGTAGGCTATCATGACGGCCATTGTTGACGTTCAAGGCTTTAAAACAGAAGCAAATGAATTTATACTAAAAGAAATAGCTGTATGGTGTAATAAAAACCTACAAGTGTTTTTAATCAAACCACCATTTCCTTTTAACGATTTGACTAAATCAGAAAGACGGCAGGTTTGCTGGATTGAACGTAACAGAAAAATATTTTGGGGTGAAGGATTTATACCTTACTCAAATTATCAATATTTTAATTTCAGATGTTTTAAAAGATAAGTGTATTTACGTTAAAGGTCTTGAAAAAATGTTATGGTTGAAGGATATTTTAAATACTAATAATGTAATTAATTTAGAAGATAAATGTTGTCCTAATTTGTTATGTTTATATGATCGCTATAAGTGTTCTGAAGATTTGTACAATTGTATTTATCATGACTCAATATGTGCTTTAAAAAATGTTTTGTGTTTAAAAAAATGGTGCATTGATAATAATTTTTTTTTAAATCGATGATATACATTGTTTTATTTTACTTAATAGTTTCCTAGACTCATTAACATATGTATCCATTTATTTTTTAAATTGATAACATAATTACATTGATATTACATGGAGTGAGGAATTCATTAGGTACACACATTCATAATAAAAACTCACTAAAAGTAACGCTACCATTGATCACTAAATAATTGCTAAACTTAAAAAATTATGTTAACTATAACAGTATGGTGTTACTGGGCACTCTGAGTTATACAGAACACATTAATATGAATCGATCTCGATTGTAAAATTGGGGCTTCTGTATCACGCAGCTCGAGCGGCGACGCGAGAGTAAGTGATGCAGAAGCCTCAATTTTACCCTACTGACTGCGAAAAGAAAAAGAAAATACAATTACTACTGCTCTTCATAAACATAGCAAAATGGGTGCATAGTCAGCACAAAACCGTCTACAATATGATAAAGTTCGTGAAAATAGCTGCACTCTAAAGTTATTATACATTGGAGAGTAAAAACAATTTGTGAGAGTAATTTATGCTTTAAATATTTACCCCGCGCTATACAAAACCTAAACATGTTAACTAGGAATGCAATAATTTACTACGAGTGAAAATAATTTATTTTGTTCCGTCTTTTCTTTTTTAAACGGATTCATCGACGATTCTTCTAGGCATGCATTTTCTGATTCTCTGTTATGGAAACGAATAAGCCAATATATTAATTTTAGAATGCCGTATTTTAACATTTGTATCAATACGATTTAGTATTAGTTAAATACTATTTTTAATTGACTATCTATATCATCGTTGATAAATTTAATGCTTACAGTCAAATGAACGACTGGAGCAAATTCGGCAGCACTTCTGGAGAAGATGGCAAAGGGAATATTTGGCTGAACTCCAACAAAGAACGAAATGGCGCACCAATGACATCCCATTGAAAGTTGGTGACCTAGAGCTGCTGCAGGAGGAGAATCTACCACCATTGTGCTGGCGCACGGGTCGAATCACGAAACTCTTTCCTGGTGCCGATGGAGTGAGTCGCGTTGCAGACGTCAAAATCACCCATGGAACTTATCGAAGAGCCTTCACAAGACTCTGCCCGCTACCGGCAACGAAGCATCTCATAGAAAGTTAAAAGTCTGGAGACTTTTAACGGGGGGGATGATGTTAACGCCTGACAGTAATCACCTAGCATTACCCATTGCTGTTCGTGTAGGCGCGACCGGTTACGTCGGTAGATTGAAACAATTAACTATTAGACATAAGGAAAAATTTCTACCTTTTTTTTATATAAAAATACTTGTCTTCATGAAGTCAATACGTAAGCACATGAATTGTGAACATAATTATAAAACCAAGAAAATCAGCAGTAAATCGATCTATTTATAATCATCGTTTTATTGACCCGCAAGGCTGACAGTGTCCGGAGATCAGACATTACTATCCTATCTTAGCCTATCTTATCAAAAGTTTTTGAGAGAATAATACACGACGAAATTTCTGTATTTTTAGAAAAATATGATATTCTCAAGCCAGAGCAGTACGGCTTCCGAAAAAATTCTTCGACCACGTTGGCAGGTTTTACTCTAACAAAAATCATTACCGAAAATCTCAATAATAAAAACAACATCGTTACAATCTTTTTAGATATGTCCAAGGCGTTTGATTTTGACCATTAATTATTAATATATAAACTCGATAGATATGGGATTCGCGGAAAAGCCCTAGATTGGATAACTAGCTACCTTGAAAACCGTTATCAATGTGTACAAATTCTTGGAACTACGGGTAAATATAATACATCTACTAGGTCGTAACAGTTCTGGAGTACCTCAAGGGAGTATCCTTGGCCCCCTCCTGTTTTTGTTATATATCAATGACCTGCCTAACGTGACGAACCACCAGTGTGTATTATATGCTGATGACACCACCCTAATCATTACAGATAAAAACAAGAATAAACTTGAGCATAAAATAAACAACGCCTTGGGAAATATAATGGAATGGTTAGATCACAATCAACTTAAAATTAACATAAATAAAACAAAAATGATCCAATTCCAAACTTATAATAGTGAACCTACTAAACTGAATGTAAAGTATAATGCAAACATAGGCGAAGAAGTAGATGCCACATCATTTCTAGGCATCATAATAGATAAACATTGTAATTGGAAAAACCATGTTCAGAATCTTTGCATAAATATAGACAAATTTGTTTACGCTTTATATAGATTGAGACAAGTCTCAACTTTAGAAACTGCTTTAAATGCCTACCTCGGCTATGTTTCGTCCAAATTAAGATATGGTCTGATATTATGGGGTAACTCGGTGGAGTCAAACAAAGCTTTCATCGTGCAGAAAAAATGTATACGAGCATTATTCGGCTTACAACAGACTGAGAGCTGTAGGGAGTACTTTATAAAACATAATATCTTACCCTTACCTAGTCAATATCATCATCCTCTTAGCGTTATCCCAGTTTCAATCTGGGGTCCGCTTACTAGTCTAACCTACCCTTACCTAGTCAATATACAGGGTGTAAAAAGACCCTTAACGAAAACTGAAACCCTATATAGTACCAATTATTACGATCATTTTTTACTTCGGCACCATACCTGGGAAATTACTGGTTCAGGAGATATTGAGGTTCAAAGTCACGATTTTTTTTTCGAATTATTCCAAAATCGCGTTTAGATTAATAGATTAAGACTTTTTATGATAAATGTACACTTTCTGCCAAATAAACATAAACAAAATTTTCAATATTTCCCTAAAATAAACGGCTTTAAAGTTCCCGACGCGTATTGGATGCCTACCAGCAATCAGCTGCGAGGTCATTCCCCTCGGCCGCGCGACCACGTGATCATAAACTGCCGCCACCGCGGCGCACGGTGTAGGTAGATACGGCCGGCGTAGGTACGATGTCTGCAAGTGCGCGCTATACATTGCCGGTAATAAAAGTTGTAAATTTTATTAAGCTTAAATTTTTTTTTATTTCCCAGGTATTATTTTCGCGTAGTATGACTTGGCATGATGTGCAAAACGAGTAGACCTGGGCTTGGTGATGGGTCTTGCGACACCCTGTATATATGAAATTTGTATTTTTGTACGCAAACACCCACACTTATTCTGTAAGCACAATGATGTCGTGATGAGACCAGGGAGACACACACACACACTAGTTACTCATACCCAAGCAAAGATTAAATGTATTTAGCAAGAATGTTTACTGTATGGCGATACGTATTTACAATAAGTTGCCAAATAATTTTAAGGAAATTGATACTTTTAATTCTTTTAAACGAAAATTATTTATACTTTTATTAAATAAATGTTTTTATTCAATTAATGCATTCTTGGAGGACAAAAAATTGTGATATATTTATAACTAACTGCATAGAATTTTAAAATGAATTGTTATTAGATAATATTATTAATCTTATAAACTGACAATTGTATACATGCTAATAACAAAAATAATCAATATTTGTATGCCAGATAATGGTAGAATATGGCTTGAATGTAATGTAATGTAAACTAACAACTTTGTATACCCATATTCCGACGAATAAATGTTTATCATTATCATCATTATCATTATCATTATCACTATCAAAGGTTTATATATAAACAAGACAATATATTGACAGTCCTGAAGAATGTGCTATGTGGACACTATCGAAATAATTAAAAGCGAAAATTTAATTTTAAAACCAATATTTTACTCATAAAAAAATTATCCGTTATGCAATCAAAAGCTTACTACATAAATTGAATTTATAAAATATTTTCATATTGTATAACTATCATATTTTTTAACAATTTGCAAAATGAATTAACAAATAAAAGTGTTGCCACAGAATTTGCATTTTACTGTAAATAAACTATATGACTAAATATTACATTCAATGCGTATCACAAACGATTCATATTTTAATGAATAAGACAATATAAATCACAAACAAGAATTCACAATTCTACAATGTAACAAGGTGATGAACCGTCAAAAAAGTCTTACTCAGAAATATGGTAATAAACGACTATACAGTTAAAAGGTAGAATTGAGAATAGAAATTCCATTTTTCATTGCCAGTGCGACAGCTCTCCACTGTGAGACTTCGAAACGGATACTCTATGAATATGAAAAAGTTGTAGCATCATCGAACTCTTTCTATTGTTATAAGATAAATTTATCTCATGTTTTAAATATATCAATGTATCGCTTTAAATATTTATGAATGGAATCTCAAAAATATGTTTTTATTTCGCCGTTAATATTATCCGTGTGGTGACGGATTAAGAATACGGATTGTCACCACCCCATATCATCCCATGGGTGTCGTAAGAGCCGACAGAGGGAGCATATTTGCAGAAAACAGCACTGTAAAAGAATGATAACTTGATACAAACCCTTTACCAACCCGTTTGGCCAGCGTGGTATAGTAGGCCAATTCCTCCTTTCAAAGGAGAGGCCTAGTCCAGCAATGGACTGATAAAGGCTGATGATGACGATTTCGCCGTTGCTTAGGTAATTTTGACTGAGCCGAGTATGTATTCTTTAACATCGTACTATACAAGCCAAGCTACATGGCTTGTATAGTACGATGTTAAAGAATATATTTGTGCCTATTTCGAAGGCTTGTTGTACCGCAAAAATATTGGAGCTTGTGTCAAGGTTACGGATTATTGTAATATTTAAAGATACGCCGTATATGTCCCAGAGAAAATCTACTTTATCGTATTTATTCTGTGAGACAAAGGGCAAATAATTCTATTTAGTATTCGTTTACTTCGCGCGCATCGCAAGAGATGTTATATGATAACTACTTTTAAACTCCCACGATTTGTACACATACTAATGATTATCTAACGGGTCTGAATCGTGTTAACTGAACGAAAAGAAAGATGAAATACCTTTCTATTTGCCCCGACGTTTCGGCATGGGTTACACCAGCCGTGGTCACGGGATGACTGATGTTCGTCAGCGCTGCCTCCGAGAAGTGCGGGTTTCGGAACCTACCTTCACTTGGTCTTCACAATTCGTCGTCGTCGGGGCAAATAGAAAGGTATTTCATCTTTCTTTTCGTTCAGTTAACAGGATTCAGACCCGTTACATAATCATTATATTTACAAAAAAAAAGTTTATATGTATGTTTATCCATTATCTAGTACCCATAGTACAAGCTTCTGCTTAGTTTGGGACTAGATGATGTTGTGTGAATGTGGTAGAATATTATTATTATTATTCCGTTTATTTCTTTTCTTTCTCATACATCTCATTTTATATACTTAATAAATAATAAAAATATAAAACTAAATATATAAAATGGGACCTCGGAGGCCCACCGGCATCGGGCACAGGGACCAAGCTACCGGTGATTAGGGCTCCAGAGAAAGGAACCTCCGTACGATACGTGTCGTGTCCAGCAATACTGCCTTCTGTATAGAGGACTTGATCCAGCCGTCTAACGAGAGCCTCTTGAGGTGGTGGTCGAGGCTCTTGGCAATAAGACCATTTATGGTCACGACTATCGGTACAATGATCGCCGAGTCAACATCCCACATGTCGACAATCTCGTGAGCCAGGTCCAAATACTTAATTTGTTTATCTTTTTCGGCTTTCACGAGATTCTCGTCATGGGGTATGGTGACGTCGATGATCATTGCAAGGCGCTCTAATCGGTCTATCACCACTATGTCCGGCTTGTTAGCCGCAATAGTTCTGTCAGTAATGATAGACCGATCCCAATACAGAGTAGCACGACCATTTTCAAGAACTGGGTCGGGCACATACCTGTAGTACGGTATTTAAGAGTCGACAAGTTGGTACTTTAAGGTAAGTTGCTGGTGGACAATCCTGGCTACTTGGTTGTGTCTATGCAAATATTCACCGTTGGCAAGACGAGAACAACCGGATACTATATGTCTGAGCGACTCACCAGGTTGGTGACATGCCCGACATATGTCGACCGTCCCATCCCTCAGAATATACTTCCGGTAGTTGTTCGTCATGACAACTTCGTCCATAATCGCAAAGACAAAACCTTCTGTTTCGGCGAAAAGATCGCCAAAACGCAGCCAGGACACCGACGCTGGAAAATCTACGTCGGGCTCATGCAAGGCCCGGTAAAAACGTCCATGCAGCTCTTTACCTTTCCATACTTCCCTGCGCTCCTCTACACCAAGTACGGCAGGTTTGCGCCAGTTCTCTTTGGCCAGACCCAGCGGGGTAAGCCCTCTGTCCACAGCGACCACATCTCGGTGCACACCCGCGTCGGTGTGGAGAAAGTATTCTCTGAGACTGCACACCTCGCGATTGTGGAGGGTCTTGGCACTCAAGAAGCCACGACCCCCACACTTGCGCGGGATGTACAATTTCATCACCGACGATCGCGGGTGATGCATCCGGTATGTCGTGAGTAGACAGCGAACTTTCCTATCCAAGGCGTCCAATTCTGTTTGAGTCCATCTGAGTATGCCGAAGGAGTACATTAAGACGGGCATGGCCCAACCGTTACAGGCACGCACCTTATTTCTGCCCGATAAAAAGCTTTTTAAGACTTTCTTCAGGCGGCCAAAGAAACGTGCCTGCAACGCCTGTTTCATGCCAGCGTCATCAATGCCTAATGCCTGCGACATACCCTGATATTTGTAGGTTTCCGTTGCAGAGAGAGATCTAAGTTGTGTGAAATCTGAAAGCATTATCCATCAGATTCCACACTCCTGCCTCGCTTTACATGCATGACCGCACATTTATCCACACCGAACTCCATCTTAATTGAATTACTAAAGCTTTCAGTTATCTTTAGTAACTCAGTTAATTGGAGGTCAGTGGGGGCAAATAGTTTGAGGTCATCCATGAAAAGGAGGTGAGAAATAACCTGACCTCTAGTCTGCAACCGATAGCCTAGCCCTGAACTTTCGAGCAAAGTGCTCAGCGGGTTCAGTGCTAGGCAAAACCATAGTGGACTCAAACTGTCGCCTTGGAAAATACCCCGATTGATCTTTATAGGTACGTCATACCCGCAAGGCTGTCGACACCCTGGATAGCGAAGCACCGTACTCCACTGCCCCATACATCAAGAGGGTGCATAGAGTTGCATCTACTTTGTACAACTCTAGCACCCTCAAAAGCCACGTATGTGGCACAGAGTCATAGGCCTACTTATAGTCTATCCAGCATGTCGCCAGATTCTTTCGACTACGGCGCACCTGTTGGCTAATGGCCATGTCGATAAGGAGTAGCTCCATAGTACCACATGCTCGGCTTCTACACCCATTTTGAGACTCAGATAAGATATTATTGTTGAATATGTGTAGTGCCAATTTTGTTCTCAAAATGGATGTAAAAACTTTATAAACTGTAGGCAGGCAAGTTATAGGCCTATAGTTCGTAGGCTCCGTGGTACTACTAGACTTGAAGAGCAGGTGAGTTACGCCAGTTGTCATAAAACTGGGCAGCGATCCTGAGTCCAGAGATGACTGGAATTGGGATGCCAAGCGAACATGTGCACTGCGTAGCCATTTTAACCAGAAATTGTGCAACCCGTCCGGGCCCGCAGATTTCCAATTGGCTAACGGACGGACTGCACAACTTACATCGCTGGCGTCTATGGCTACAGGCTCCATGTGATGTATTACCTCACATGATCGCTCAATATCCCTAATCCAGTCACCCTCTGTATGGCTGACGGGAGTCGACCATAAATTGCGCCAGAACGCAATCGTGTTCGCATCATCTGGTCGACGCCCATCATCCACACCTGGTTCAGGTCGCTCCCAATTCCTATAAACCAGCTTCTCATCTCTTTGGAATGCGCGATTTTGGGAATATCGGTCAATCCTTTTTTTGTACCGCCTGATGCAATTCGCCCACGCATAGATTTTCTGCTTCAGGAAGTCGATGCGTTCTGTGACCCGTGACGGATATTCTTGAGGACAAAGTCCTATCCCCTTAAACGCCCGACTCACAAAACGCATCACTCTCGGGCGAGTATTGCCCGACCTGAAGCAGATTAGCTTGCCTATGAGTGCCCTGGTCTCAGCAATGCGCCGCTCAATTCTACGCTGCCAAGCCGGAACGGCATCTCAAGGAGCAATAGTAATACTGCTTGGTATTTTAATATTAGCTACTCGACACGCCGCTACGGCAGCGCAGTATAGAATTGAGTGTGTATCACTAAGATTTTCACTAGTGTCTAGTTAAGTAGGCAATAGTGAATCCAGGGCACACACAAGCGCTATATTTTTTCTATGCGTGGGTAAACGTGGCAGCCGGGGTCTGCTTTCTAATGTAGCATACCGATATTCCCCAATGGCGCACTCCAAAGTACTCCTTATCTTATCAATGCATTGGGTACTTACTTGTATATCCCTGTCCATCAGTTCCTCACCTTCTTCTTGGGCCCTGAGTGAGGTTTGCACTATTGGAGCCTCATTGCGTGTGGAGGGTGTGATTTCAGGGATACCTCGCAAGTCTGAGCGTAGCCTCTCAAGTGCGTCGTCATCCAACAGGCGGCAGCGTTGAATGGCTCGCACTTGATCCGACAGTCGCTGTGCCGAAACGTTAACAGCTGGTTCCAAGGCCTGAAACAGAGGCAGTAAGCGGTCACGGTACGCCGTAAGATTGGTTCCTCCCTCTGTAGCCACAAAATATGCCCGCATGACGTTCTCATTAATCGATTGAGTCCATCACATGCGGCGCACATCACCACCGGCAGCGGGGGCCCTGTTCGAAACTGGTGGGTCTCGGGGTCCCAAGCGTGACGGTGGCCGGCCTCTTCCCCGGCGGCGCGCTGGTGTTGGTGTCGTCGGCGGGGAAAAATACTCATCACTCGATGAGCTCGACGCCTCAGCAATGGCCGGCGCTGCTGGCGCCGGCGGCTGCGAGGCGGAGCTGAGTGACGAGTCCGGGGGTCTTATTTGTGCCGCTGCTCTGGCTCTAGTCAACATTTTTTCTTTGTGGTTTTCGTATTTACTTTATTTGATTTGTTTACATATTTGACATTTGATGTCATTTTGGTTTCTTGATATTAAAATTGTGTTTTTCTTTTTGATTTTCAAAGAAGTTTGTGATATTATGAATTTCCACAATTGCGTTTATCACGTATGTAATACATATAGTATATAGCCTCAGAAATATTAAAATAAACCAATACAAAATTTTGCTAAGAAAAATTTTGTCTGTTGACTTTTAGTGTTGCCAGTTTCTATTACGTTATTATTATTATTATTATTATTATTAGTATGTTATATGATCTTGAATTCTTTGTGTTATTTATATTATTGTGATCTGTGCTTTAGATATTTAGTACCGATGTGTTGGTATTTATTTTCTGTGGCTCGTATGTAACTGAGTAGTAGAGCCGGGATGCCGTTTACTGGATTACCTAAGGGTTTTGATAGGTTTGTGTATTGAGATCAATGAAACTTGTAAATGAAAGTTAATATCGTAGAAAATGTGTTGGTTATTTATAACTTATTGAAAAAAAAGTAATCTAAGCATGTTTTTATTTTATCCTTAAACTTTATAACATTACTTAGCACTTGGCGTGCCTGCTGTTTTACGTTATGTCGTTAACATTATTTATGAAGTAGGTGGTGAACATTTTTATGTGTTAAAAGCTAATTGAGCAGCATATGGACTTGGCCAGGATGAGAAAATGAAAAGGCGGCGCGAGATAAGAGAAAAGAAAAAGAGGATTGAGCCATTCAGACTATAACAAAATCATCGATAAATTGGTAGGACAAAAAACCAGTCCTTTTTAATATTATTGATACAAAATTGTGCATACAATTATGAATGCTCTTCAATTTCACGTCAAAACGGTTCAATAGAATGTGTTTTAATTTTAATAGCCTTTCATCCGCGTGTAAAGCTGCAGAAAAAACTAGCGCATAATAAAACCTGCTTTCCATCATCAAATTTTAGCGTCACAATTTCTAGACACTTACGAATCACACAATTGAAGTAAATGAACATTGTAAACACTTTTCCTTGTAGTTCATTTTACACAGTTCCAACTGTAACTGTTTCATTTACTGGCTATATTGACACTTGCACAGTAAAAGCAGTAAAAATCCAGATGTCTTGGACATTTGATAGGTATAAAAGTGCTATGTACTGGATTTTATCACTTCTTCCAAGGTGTTCGCCATTTGATTCTATGCTAAAAGTTATAAAAGATCAATCGTAACATTCTCTGTAGCATTTTTTACTTGTCACTATTTCTAGCGTTTGATATTGAAGAATTTATACCACCATATAGTTGCCGGAAGGGTACTTCCGTTCTTCGCTTGCTTTGCAAATTGAAGCCTTAGAAATCACTGTGAAAGGTTTAAATGGAATAAAGGTACATCGAAATGGAATTTGCGTTATCAGCAATATTTAACTAGGGAGAACCGAAATAATTAGAACATGATGAAATAGTAAAACTGGTCTGAAAAGGCAATTAAATATCTATCCATACTAATTCCACGACCGGCTACTTTGAGTTAATTTGCACTAACCGACAGCTTGACATAGGATATCTTATACTCGTATATACTAATATATAAAGCTGAAGAGTTTGTTTGTTTGTTTGGTTGAACGCGCTAATCTCAGGAAATACTGGTCCGATTTGAAAAATTCTTTCAGTGTTGGATAGCCCATTTATTTAGGAAGCCTATATAGCATCACGCTATGAGTGACGGGAGCGGAGCAGTAGCCTTTAATAATGCGGGTGTAACCGCGGGCATCGTCTAGTATAACATAGTAAAGGTTTTCTTAAGGAATATGACCGAGACAATTTTACTGTAATAACTTTTATTACAGTGAAATTGTCTAGTCAGGAATCTTTGGCATGCCTGAATCGCGTATTTATTTACTACGTACAACAAACATTTACAATCATTGAATAAATTTAAATTCTAATTATGAAAATCAAATCATTGAATTATTTTAATATCGATAACTTTGGGTAGAAAGGTCGTATAAACCAAAACCCGACTGTCAAACAACGCTGCAATTTAATTGATACAAAATCAATTTGTTGCAGTTTAATCATACTGTATTCTAATTTAATGCAGTTTACCTATTGCTAGTGTGTGTAAATTGGACACGTATGTTAATTATATAGGTCTAAATCAATCATGGAGTGGAATAGTGGACGGCGGATTTCGGCCAAGTAATAATTCTCAGATTAAAATATTATTATGCTTTGGTATGCATATGTAGACAGTGGATATTGTAAGCTTGTGCTTGTACGTCATCCGGTGGAATGTTTCAAAGGCAGCATTATTGTAGTTGAGCTACTATGTGCTATATTTCTAACATATATGACTGTTTTTGTAAGGTTGTTATTTATACATTATTTTCTCAAATGTTAGAGACAGATGCTCTACAAACATTAAGCACTTCACATACATTACGAAATCAACCTTGCATTACTATTCAAGTTATGCAAGTTTGATTTGCGTTATGTACTAAAATCAGGTTGCGAGAAGATGCTCAGCTTTAGTCATAGTTGCAATTTAATGCCATGCACATGAAATTTGGATCTAACTTTTAGCTAAACTTAAAAATTCAGTCAGTACTCTCAAAAATACTGACAGTGCTCCATACCATGGAATATCTTTTATTCTCAAAGACTAAATAGCATTAGGATGAGAGGAAAGCTAATAAAGGCCTAATCGTTTCAAAAAACTTCTAAAAGTAATTGGAATCAGACCAACCGTCATAACCGAGCTAATCTTCACCAGTTACTCTTTTATAAGACTACTAGGTGCCGCCCTAGGCATAGGCGCCTCTAATATAGGGAATCTGGTGTCTTGATGGACTTTACAAACATTCAATCAACGGACACAAAGCACACCCAGACTCGAAACAACACTTTATGAATCACACAAAGTGTTGTCTCGTGTGAGAATCGAACCCACAACACTCGGCGCATTGTCAAATGGTGAGTCAGCCATTTAAACAACTACGCCAACCGTGCAGTCAACTTATTGATCGTCAAAATTGCCATACCCACTTAAATAAGTTGCTCTTTAGCCCATCACTAACGATACAAAAAATTCCACAAGCTGCATCACGCATATGCAAGCTTGATTGAATGATAATAATCCTTTTGAATCTCACAAAGGCCAGGTTTTTTATGTCCAATTTGTAGTTCATGACTATAATTTCAATTGAACTGCGAGTGAATGGGTAATGAAACGTTTTTAAATTACGATGAGTGAGTTCTATCACTCTGTTCAGAGAGCTTTGAACTCTGAACAATGATAAGGACATCCTTCGTTGGAGGCCTTTTGAGGCTGATCACTTTCCCTTTACACTGGCTTCGATGCTATCCACTTATAAAATGGATAACGACGGTGACATCAAAGCTGGTAAGCTAGCGCTAAAAATCGCAGATATTTTAACATAGTAAAGTCTGAATTTTAAAAACTAAGGCTGGATGGAGGTTATTTCTAAGACATAAGATCTGGGCCTCAAGTCTGCTATTTTAAACACATTCGTCATTCCAACACGATCCCATTGTCATTTTGACAAAAGTTTGTAGTCTGGTAATTCATTATGATAGTTCAGTGATCGATCAGTGGTCTCGTAATTGAAAGGTGGCAGAATGGCATTGTTGTATTGCCATAGATAAAAAACCATTAGAAGAAATGATTTTTTAAAAACTACCATTAAATTTGATTATTTTTCATGCCAGATTTCACATATATTTTTTAAATATTCATTACTAGTGTTATAAGCACTCTAAAGTTGTATTAAAGTTCGTAAATAGCAAAAAAACAATGAATTTAACCATTCAACTCAACAATATTTGTTCTGTTTAGCTGTCAAAGTCAAATCATGTTTTGACGTAAGAACTGTCAAAAGTTCAAAATTACATTTTTGTAAACAAAGTCCTAGTTTGTTATATTTTATATATTTCTCAATAATCTCAATGCACTGCGTTGAATTGTTAAATACCGAGTAGCTCGTATGTTTCTCTTAGAGCCAAAACGAAGATATCAATGGAAAATTTAATTCTTCCTTTTGTCGAAGTTCTCCGTGCAATCAATTCGATGATACTTTCTGTTCGAATGTGAACCTCTCTAAGTTTAACATCACTGCAGATGCTGTATTGAAATACCTCAAACGGCTTGATACTACTGAGGGAGCTGGCCTGGATGGTATTCCCCCACTTTTTATACGTAGGTGTAGTGACTGGCTATTCTATCCCTTGTATCTACTTTTTAAATTTTCTACTTTTTAAGTTGTCATTATCTTCTGGAGTGATGCCATTGGTGTGGAAAAGGTCATACGTTGTGCCGATATTTAAAGGTGGAGATAAACACAATGTGGCTAATTATCGACCTATCTCGAAATTAAGCGTAATACCTAAATTATTTGAACATATGATATATGATTTTCTCGCCTCTGCAGTGACACCCTTTATCATTGAACAGCAGCATGGTTTTTTGAGAGTCTTTTTGAGAATCTTTGTGAGTTTATCGACGTTCTAACTAATGCAATGGAGGGCGGCAGCCAAGTGGATGTTATCTATACAGATTATTCTAAGGCTTTCGATAAAATAAATCATGATATCCTTCTTGGTAAGCTCTATAGATTCGGTATTCATGGTGATTTATTGCGGTGGTTGGAGTCGTATTTGAGAGATCGGTCTCAGGCGGTAACTGTTAAAGGATTCTGCTCTACGTTTATTCCTGTGCCCTCTGGTGTTCCCCAGGGCTCACATCTTGGTCCTTTATTGTTCAATATATTTATCAATGACGTCTCATCAGTCTTCATAAATTCGTCTTTTCTTTTATATGCTGATGATAATAAAATCTTTAAAATCATCAATTCATCTGAAGACTGCTTACTAATGCAAAGCGATATTGACAGACTTTCCAATTACTGTCGGCGTAATTTACTGGCCTTGAATTGCAACAAATGTAATGTTATAACATATTCACGTAAAAAGAATAACATCTTCTTTGATTACAATATCAGTGGACATAGCCTTCAAAGAGTCTTTTTAGTGATGGATTTGGGTGTTTATCTAGATTCAAAGCTGGTGTTTGATCACCATATTAATGAGACTGTCAGTAAATCCTATCGTATTCTAGGTTTTATTCTTCGAACTGGTAGAGATTTCAAAAGAATTTCAACTCTCCTTCTTTTATACAGATCTTTAGTTCTTCCTATATTAGAGTACTGTTCAGTTATTTGGAATCCACAATATAAAGTGTATATTGATAGGTTGGAATGGATAGAAAATAAATTTTTAAAACACCTAAGTTGCCGCTCTAATTGTTTAAACATTTGTGAACCAGTCAGCCAGCTTTTGCCACTTTCCGATCGTAGGTTGGTTAGGGATCAAAGATTTCTCTTTAAAATTTTAAATAACCTTGTTGATTCTCCCTACTTATTGAATCAAATATTGTTTAAATGTCCACGCTTAAACGCCAGAAGGACCAATTTTCTGCAACCAGCGACAGCAAGAACGAATTATGGGGCAAATACTTTTATTCGTCGTGCGTGTAGGTCGTATAACCAAAGGTTTTCAGAGGTTGACTTTTTCTCTGTATCATTAAATACTTTTAACAAAGCTGTAGTGAAATTAATAGATCCGAATCAAAATTTAATTTAATTATTAGACATTTAATGTGTTTTTTTTTCATTTCTCCGAATGATCTTGTATGGTTTTGAAGTTTAAAACTATATTTAATTAGTAATTTATTTTTATCGTATTTTAATTAATGTTAGGTATTTTTCATATTTTTTTTTAATTCCTTTAACTTAGGGACCATTGTTTTTATTTTAATTTTAGTTAATACTTATTTTTAATGAAATCATATCTTATTTAAATGAAATCTAATTTATTATTTTAATGTGATTATTTTGAATTATGTTGTATTGCGTCAATTTAGTTTAGTTTTAATTTCCGATTAAAAAAAAAACCCTATTTTTTTGTATTGTGCTACTTTAATTTAATGAATTATTTAACAGTGGAAACTTGATTGGATCATGTTATTATCAATATTATTATGTATTTAATTGTTATTGTTCGGTATGTTTCCCAAATAAACGTAAATAAATAAATAAATAAAATGCTTTATGGATAACAGATTCCAAAGGAAATGATACAGCAAGGTTATGCAGTTCACACCTCAATGAAAAGTGATTATATCGACAGGAGTAAATATTATAATTAAAGATAGCGAGTTAACTACTAAAGGTGTTTATATTCGAAGAAGAATTGGCATAATCAAAACATAAAATATTGAAGATTGAGTTAGATCATAGATACATTCCTATTACAATTAAAATAATATTTGTGTTTCATGTGTTGTAACTGTATCAAGAAGAAAAATAAAACTCATAATTATGTGTTATTATTAACAATGTTGTTTTATTAAAGATAAATCATTTCTGTACATGAATTTATTAAGAATTGTTGGTTCCAAGTATAGACACAAAAATTGAACACTATTCTCATATACTATCATAAATCTTCACTTTTGCATCTACTAGCAAAGCAACTTTCTTCATACTGGCTTTGCCGAATCCTCACAAATATGTATGTCTTAAACATATGGATAAGAGCGGTCACAAAACTCATAAAGAAGTTGCCCGTTTGCTTGAATATTGTATCTGTAAGAGACATAAGTAAATATTTATAAACACACCACTCATTACATCATATTCTTTTATACTAAGATCTTCTATACTATGCAATTAATTTAAAAACACTTTTCATCATAATTCAGACATTATTTAATTGAATTATGTACTTAAATTCTTTACAAGACTCCATAAAATGAAGATAGAATATATTGATAAATTAGGAACATTATATAAAGCCTGGTCACTATCTAGTCATCATTAACATAACCGTTCCTGTCAGGTAGGTATGGCAATATTAAAAAGAGATCAGGAAGATCTTTTTGTACTAATACTTCAAACTATCACATAGGTATGACATTATTTTAAGTATCTATGCTGGTCACTATCAATAGTCATCATGATCTACTACTAACACTTCCATTCCCAATGTGTAAAAACATTACTCTTTCTTTTAGCTCCGTCACTCAGACGAACTAAGTTCATCTGAGCTCTGCCATAGTTGGGTTAGTAGCACAGCTACAATGTTTGAAAATATTATTGAATTTCCTGTTTCTTATGTTTGGAATATGAGTATTTAGCTTTGATGTCCTTGTATATTTCAGAAGGCAGAATGTACATGTATAATTTGATGTTCAAGTAGACACTTGAACATCAAATTTGGAAAACCACAAACTGAACTAGGCGAACTATGATATTCCTTTCCATTTAATATATTGATGGTATATTTTATATAATGCCTCTGTAACTTCTTTAATGGGCTGCGAGTCGACACAGTAATTGGCGAAATGTCATGGAGGGCACCACGTCCAATCAAGGTCTGGTAAGATCCTGATGCCGAAAATGAGTGCTACCAGAATCAGCATTAAAAATATAACATTAATTAATAAATTTCTTCTTTATAGGAATAGAATAATAAATCAATATTAACTTCAGTTTTTTCACCTTCATTTCTGCCGATACGCTATCGTTTTGACGCGGTCTGGCCTTAAGGGGAATGAGTTTTTGAAATAACTCCCTTACTGAATCCTTTCCTCTCTAAGATGAAACGTTTTTACAAATTTCGCCTCGGGAATATCCGTAAAATGGCTTGTAGTCATCCTCGTTAAACGACGGGCTTGTTAGTTAGCTTTTGTAGTACATTAAACTTTTTGATTGTCTGTCACTATGTTTCACAAGCAAACACTCAGCAAAAGCAATGATTGCACGATGGCGTTACGATGGTAGGTCACTGATCAAAGGAACTGTCAAAATATTACCAGACTACCGCATACGTCAGTCATTGATTTGTCATTACGTACGAGACTTCCAATCTATGCCATGTCTTTCAATGGAGTGTCAGTGTTTGACCATCGGAAAATCATAATGACACCATTGTAACAGTAGACTACCAAACTTGTCAAAATCAACAATTATGAAGTCAGTGATCGACCATTTTGGCACTATTGTAATACCAGACTTGAGGCCCTGATTGAGTGATTTAGTTAAAAAGATTGTTGATGTACAGTCGCGGTCTGAAAGTGTTTACCACCTTTGGCTTATAATTGCATGAACACATCAATGACACAAAGACGACGATATTGTACTAGGCAACCAATCTTTGATAACATGCGTTGCGTAGCAACTGGTGTCAATAACGATTTATTATTCCACATTTATAATATACGTTCATTTAATTACAAGCGTGATATTTACACTGAAACTAAAATATTTGTAATCTTCAAATAATGTTATTTTCAACTTGCTATTTACGATTTCGGTATTTGTAATAAATAAGTTTATCACATGACTTTTACATTGACAGATTATAATGAAAGGGATGGCGAAAATACAACATCCTAAATATAAAACCTTTTTGAAAAGAATACAATATTTATATCGTCTAGCGTAAGACTGCCTCGTTGGTCTAGCGGTAGTGCATACGACAGCTGATCATGAGGTCTCGGGTTCTATTCGGGGGTCGGGATCGGAAAATGTTGCTAAGGTTTTCTGTTAAGAATTTCTTAGTGACAAGTAATTAGGAATTTCTGTCAAGAAATTCTTAATAATTAGCCCGAAGTTGGCGGTGTTTCACTCCCGTGCATCAGAAAGCACGTTAAGCAGTCCCGGCTGTCATGATATATGGCAGTCATTAGTGAGAAGTCAGTGCCCTCAAATATACCTACTGACTACTGGTCTAACAGAATGATGTAAGATGGCAGACGCTCCGTGTAAAAACTGATAAACAGACAAATCTCGGTAGACCAGTAAGTAATAGCAGGCCCTGGGCCCCGAAGCGCAAGCTTGGGATGCAACTAAGAAAATGCTAGGGTGATGATGATGATAATTATCGTCTAGCGAAAATCAGGGCGCGGTCAGACTGTGAGCTATAATGATAGTGGATGGTATGTTAGTCACGTTAAAGCGCATGCTGAGCACATAAGGGAGCTTTTGTGTAGATCATCATCAGCCTTTAACAGTCCACTGCTGGACTAGGCCTCTCATTTGAGAGGAGGAATTGGCCTACTATACCACGCTGGCCAAACGGGTTGGTATAGGGTTTGTATCTAGTTTTCCTTCTCTTACAGTGCTGTTCTCTGCATAATATGCTCCCTCTGTCGGCTCTTACGACACCCATGGGAAGATATGGGGTGATGACAATCCGTATTCTTAATCCGTCACCACACGGACAGTGTGTGTAGTGTAGATAGTACCATTTTATTACAATAAGTTAGAGTTTTTATAATAATATTAAAATACAGAACTTTTACAGCAAAATAAATGCAATTCTGTCATTATGTCAATTTTTTTCATCGACCTAAAAATATTCATACTCTTTTTGTTTGAACCGATGCCTTGCCAATGATTGAAAAGTAATAATTGCTCAGATATAGCATTTTAGACCTTGCTGAACCCAGCGTGACAAAGAATGTAATTTGAAAAGTGGTAAACATTCTTAGACCGCGACCGTACGTTTTATTTGCTCTTACAAAGGCTTTTACAATATTTTTTTTGGTATGTGGATAAAATTGATTATTCGGCCTGTTAACATCGTCTATGAATTTTAATTATGTCAAAAACACTAATATGTCGTTTCGAAATAAACCTAAAGGGTCGATTATAGGTAAGGTTTAAACTGTGAATATTTGTAATTAAACACTCCACAAAACATAATAAATTAAAACTTAGAATTAAGAACAACACTGTCATTAATAATCCCCCATAAATGTTTCACAAACAAAATGAAGCACAACCCTTTACCGTATTGCGTAATTAATCAACTATTACTCAACAATTCAACACCCGGGTACGTACTTACTCTTAACTAAAACTCTAAGGGTTGTCAACTCACAAATTATACCGGCTAACACTCCTATGAAGTATGTATGTAAACGTTGTAATTATCCCGAAGCAAAACTTTGATTCCAACAGACCTGCAGCATATTACTAATGAACGTACTTTGGGGAAAAGACAAGGCCTGACTTGGGTAACGTTTAGGTGGAATGTACCTTGGGGTAAAAGTATGCGTTTAAGTTGGAGCAAGCCAGTCAAGGCTTGTCTAGAGCTTTGACGGTCTGGGTAATGATTGTGACACTTTGTGGAAGTCTTGAGACTAGGACAAGGTTTAATGTTACGATATGTAAGTAAACATTAAAATAGACTAGCAAAACTACTTTGACTCTTACTAGTTTTATGTACAATTTAAAGAAATGGCTCATAGAAAAATGTTTTTACACGGTTTCGGAATTTATATCTTATAAAAATGTTAAATAGATTTTATATATTAGGTGTAAGTTAGAGTTTTAAGCTAGATTTTTAAATAGATAAATAAGGTTATATAAAAATTAATGTGTAAATTAGTTAGTATTTCTATATTGTGTAAATTTATAGTGTGTAAATTTCTGTTTTAAGATTATTGTATTTTTGCATGCCGTATATACGGTGGAACATGTTGTTCAAAAATATAACCCTACTATCTATGTAACCATGTTCCTGGCAAATAAAGATTATTATTATTATTATTATTATTATTGAATATTAGTACATTCTAAACTCTAGTACATTCTAAGCACTGGTACCGTGCAATTTCACAATTATCTTCTTTATTTTCTTCATATTATTATAACAAACCATGGATTGTATAAGAAGTATCACGGACATGATTGTATGGCTAACTAAATTCTTTAGAACAGTGTTGGTATTTTCATGGGTATTGACTCGCCATAAGGACTGGCAAAAATCTTTATGAATTCCGGGACCGATGTGACTTAACGTGCACTCCGGAGCATGGAGCAAGCGATTTACAATTTAATACGCACTTAACTTCGATTTTGCCGTCCACTTGAACCTATTACCTTCTGTAAAGCAATCTATTGGGCCACTTTGCGCTTACTTAATGTAAAAGATTGTATTTCAAATAAATCCCAATATACCAATAATTAAATAAATGAATAATATTCTACCACATATACCCATCACTATTCCCAAACTAAGAAGAGCTTGCACTATGGGTACTAGTCAATGGTTAAACATACAATTTTACATAATGTAAGTACATACATACATATTATACATTGAAATAATGCCTACATAGCATCATTCAAAGACCGTTAGAACTTCTTGATAGAAACCCAAATATCACTATACTTTACTCAGAAACCAAGGACGTGATTTCTTACTTTTCACGTTATATATTCTGTGAGAGTCATCAGGCCAGAAAATAGAATACTACATATAATAAGTAAGTACGAACATGGAGCGCTATTCTGGGAACATCAGTATTATAAAATGTACGTGAGAACAATACTTATTATAAGTCTACATTACCACTCAAGATGAACGAAGCCACGGACATTCCAACCAGTAATAAAAATCTGAATGTATATGAAATCTCTGCTTTACTGACTGACTGACAGACAAGCCACAGTCAGATCTATTTTTTTTATTTATAGTCTCACGCCTGTATCCTCGAAGGCAGTGGTGTAAATATTACACCCACATTTCGTCATGAATTTTTAAGTCCCACCACGTAATAGGGGGCGAGCCTATTGCCTTTACTGGGCACATTACCAGACTACGGGCTGCTACTGAGTATTCGGAAAAACCCAGTAACACTTTTTCCCGACCCGGGAATCGAACCTGGGACCTCCGGTCTGAAGTCGCAAAAGCTATCCACTGGACCACGGGGGCAGTCATTGGATGTGTGTGATAAATTCTGCAACGGGTTAACAATTGCAGAATTTATCACACGCATTTAATGGAAACTGGTATCATAAAATGCCAAATCTTTAACAGAATATATTGACTTGATATTGTTGTCTTATTTTTAGACCGCTCCTACAATCGCCTAAGTTGATATAAATCCTGTGTAGTCAGACTTTACCAACATTCAATTAACGGACGTAATTTTTTTGTATCACACAATGTTAAATTGAACCAACGAAGAGTCACTACGCCATCCATATAGTGATATCAGCAACAAATGTAAGTAGTTGCACATTTCTATTGCTCGTATATTTAGGCGCCTGTCAACTTATGCGTAAAAGCCCATAACTTAAAGTCGCAGGTGCGGTGGACGCTTTATCTACTGCCAAAGTATCGCCAAGTGGAAATAGAAAGCAATTCATGCAGAATAACGTAACAAATTGTCGGCGATTGGACAGGCAATCGCGTCGGCAATGCGTCTTGACTTCATCGAAGTGGAACAAGCTGATAACTGCTCACTTGTAATACTTATAGACATGTGTTTATATCAAGTCCAAGTGTACTTACACAGACCCTTCGGTAATGTTCTGTGAGAAAATATTGGACGGACTTTTGTACGGTTAATCGGAATCATCTGTGGAAAATGAAAAAATATTGGTAGGTATAACGTTTCTCTAATGTTGGCGTAGTTTGGGCTAAGGAGATTTAGAGGATTTTCTAATATAATATATTTCTAACATTTAAATATTGGACGAACTTTTGTATGGTTCTTCGGAATTTTAGTATCAGTAGAAATGAAGCAATATGGACAGATACATTGCCATGTCAAGATTAGAGTCAAGTTTAAGGGTCTAAAGGAATCGTGTGATTTTTAAGACCTTTATTTCTTTAAAAATTACAATAGTTTATTGACAGAGAATACTAGTTAAAAACGACTCTTGTATTTGTAGGTAGATATAGCGTCAATTATCCATTTGTGAGAGATGTTTAAAAATAATCAGCACAACTACGTTTCATTTGAACCCAATTCTACTCTATTCTACTCGGGCAAAGTGTTATTCGGTTTTTCCGTAAGGAAATTTTCAGTAGCAGCACAGAGTCTGGTAATGTGCCCGGACTGCCCGGTACGGCAATAGGCTCGACCCCTATTACGTGGGACCTAAAAATTCATGGCAAAATGTGGGTATAATATTACACCTCTGCCTACGCCTTCGCGGATACAGGCGTGGGTGTATAAAAATATATAAATTCTACTCTCTTTTTAATAACTTCGTTACCTAAAAAATAATTCTCAGTACCTACATCCTATACTACTAACTACAAACTGGGTCACCTTTTTGCTAGTTTGGTTTCGGTGAGACCTAAGCCTTATAGGACTGGCTCCTACCTTCCCATTGTTACTGCACCCTAGTCTAAATAAACGTCTTATTTGTAACCCTTACCTACGTGAGATGCAAGTAAATTTACCGGCAAATCTTTTTATCTTAAAATGCTTGATTGCTATATTATCCTACCTGCCAGTAAATTATTGTCATTCACGAATGTGAATTACTTTTAAAGAAATCAAATGTTTTTTTATGAACAGTAACCCTTGTGAAGTTTATGAGATATTCCTCATGAAAAGTCTTGGATTATTATGTTGGAGGTTGTCTCTTTTATTTACAGACATGGTTTATTATTTTTGATGTTTTATTTGCGCCCCGTTTTTGGTAGAGCTTTGCCAGACTGCGTGCTGCTACTGAGAATTCAGAAAACTCAGAAACCTGACCCGGGAGCCGAACCCGGGATATCCCGTTCAGTAGACGGACCACGGTTCCAGTCTTAATAATGCTCAAAAAGAAAAATTCTTCTAGGTTTCTGGAATAAGGTATCGCTCAAATTTGATTTGTCAAAATTGCTATGTATTTTTTATACACACCAATAGCAACTGGATCTCAAAATGAATTCTAAAAAAATAATGTAATCAGTAAACATATTTACAACCCTTTTTTATTTTTTATTTCCTCATGTACCCATGTATTGGAGGGTAGGGTTTCACCGAAGCATTCCTCGCTACCCCCCAACGGGTATTGGCCCGCCAGATGGTCAGGCGGGCCCCGAACGAAACCCCCTTGGCGGCGGATGAAGGTGTTGGGCTCCGACGCCAAAACACCCAGCGGCCGCAGAGGATAGGGAGGACGGCAACGCAACACCGCATCTCCTCTTCCTCTGCGACCCCACCGCGACGCAACAATGGTGCGCCCCCATTTGGTCGCGAGAGATAGGGCGCGCGGCAACGCAACACCGACACGTCTCTCCTCCCGCAACCGCACCCGACTGCGAGGGACAGACAAAACTGTCCCCCGCACCCGCACTTTGGACGCATCCTACGCAGGCCTCACTTAAGCCCACGTGGAGCGTCCCCTCCCAGGATCCCGCTTAGCTTCACCGTGGGTGTACCTCAAACCCACGGTTACTGAGCCCCCCACCACGACAAGGTGGAGATCCCACGGGGGGAAACATATTTACAACCCAGGGTTCTCCGTGATGTATTCAAAAATTTCTGTAGTACGTGGGAATGACACATAAGTACATTTGTTGAAATTAAACTTTATTTACACACATAATATGTTTGGTATTATCATCGTGAGCCCAAAAAGGAATTAATTCTTCAGTTAGGTAAATTATTCCGAATATCAAAAACGCGATGTAGGGATTATTTCGCCCCCTCGCGTATTTTATATTCCTACCTATTATATTACATATTTCCACAGGTAAGTAATTTCCCTTACACACACATACAATCATTAAAAGCAAAACAAAACCGCCATTATAAATTCGTGCCACAAAACACGTTAATTACTTATTTGTTACGCAACTGCATAAAGGAAACGCATCACGTAAAACAAATTTGTCTCTAATAAGTTTGAGACGGTGTTACCTACCAGTATAAAAAACGTTGGCAATAAAACAAGCATTTGTAAGAGTTCGCGACTTGTAAGAGTCAAGTTTGTGAATTTCGTGATCCACGTATAAATGGCCCTACTACCAGTTTCAAATCATTTTGTGATCTCGATCGAGTAGGCTGTAGGCTTGAATGCAGTTTGAATAATATACACACTTGTTAACATAATACCTAAGAAGGTACGACTGTTACTTACTTAACAGGCGGTTAAGCAAGTCGACACCAATATACTTCAGGTATTTAACTCACAAAGCCTATACAAATTGTCATAATTATGATCATCCTAGGGTCATCAAGGTTTTGTCTTGGTCCAAAGTGAATTCCTGATCTTGATGAACGCGTTTTATCTCGCGAGTTGATCATTCGCGAATATGCTAGACGTCTACCATGTAGCGTTATATTATTAAAAGAAACTACCTATGCAGTATCCACATCCAGTTGCCGTACCTGCAAAAGGAGTAGTAGGTAGATTGTAGTAGCAGTGGACTACTACAGTAGGCTAAAGATCATGATCAATGATAATGATGAAGGTACTGTCGGTTTTATAGTTAAACCATGGTTAAACCATGGTTAAACCTTGGTTCACCATCATATTTTCTTAAAAGTTTAGAGTCATTGAATAACTGTAATAAACTTGAATATACAAACTCATACAAAGAAAATACCTTAACAGACAATTATGTCCGGTTCCTTAAACGTTCTATCTATAACATAATCATCTGACATCACACCCCATAACACAATGTTACTTACCATAAAAGGCGTCGTTACACTCCTTTGCATGTATTACACACATCGAATTTTATCACAGGCACGTGGGCATACTCACAATTGTCGTTTGATTCTGGATTTCTGGTCCCCGGGAATAGCTACGATTGAAAAGAAATCGTGAAATGAAGTGTGAGCCGTCGCGTAAACGACATTAATTGTTAACACCCCATTAAAACTTCCACTGGGTACATCTACGTGCTATTTTGGACGTTATTCAGTACTTGAAATGGATTTAAATGATTTTATTATAGAGATATTTTTTGTGTGTCAGGTACAGCGCGGTCTCTGTATAAATCTGTGCAGCTAGTGTAGGTAAAATATACAGTTTCTGTAAAATACTGTAGGAAAATATATTTATTTTGTGTACAGGCTTTTACATGACATAAACACTTTGAAGTTGCCGTCGCGTCCTTTCTTTCTGTATGAACGCGAAAGACTAAAAGACAACCGATGAAGATTTTGGTGCCGTTTACCGCAATAGATACTGTGATTCTTGATGAAGGTTTAGATGTGCGATCCCGCGGGCGAAGTATAGTAAAAGGCATGTATTTAATGCAGTATTTAAGTAAAACGAATACAAGTTTAAAAAATAATTAGAGTGGGTACAATATATAATGGGTTGGCAGCTAATAAGGAGTATCGTAATAAGTAAAAGTTAGTATATTAATTGTGACGTCGCTGTGACGTCGTGATGACACCGTCCGCCTGGCCGCCTGCACCTTCGCCCCTCACCTCAGACACCACACCTCGGGCAACATATAAATACCGAGACGTTGGGAGCGCGCTTCCCGTTTGGATCGGCTGAACAGCGGCGAACAGAAGCTAAGTACACCTCTGCTACCCTGAGCAACACCGGAAGCGGACCCCCAACGAGATTCCCTACTATCGTCGAACCACGCGACCCTGGTTCTATCTCTTTAATTTAATGGGTTTCTAAATGATGTTAAGATTTCCTTAGAGAATTAAACAGATTTTTAATTGTAACATTAAACCACGACTTTCATTTAGCCACACCCAAGTAGAAGTATAACGTTACAGTTATAAGCTTCGTTTTAATTTAAACTAGCAGTAATTTATTTTTTTGGGAACTGAATTAGTATCTAATAGGAAACTTGATGATGAATAAAAAATAGAAAATGGGCATTCATAAATAATACAAATTTCAATATCTTAAATGAACTGTTTCGTATAAGTAAATTGTTTGAGTAGGTAAAATAAATAAGACGAGGTAAAGTAAATAAGACGCTTCAGTCTTTTAAGCCAAGTTGACGGAGCCCTGCTTCGCAGGGCTCCTATTTTTGGGTACAGAGTCACAAGGAAACCTAACATAACCTACTAATACTACTACTAACATTATTAGTCGCCAAGTCATTATTTATAGCTCCACGGCTAATATTTCAATTGACTTGTATAGTTTATTTACTACCTAAACGCAGCTGCTAGTTTTTAGTTTTTATAACACCCTTAGTTTTGATTTGAATCTTATTTAATATAATAGTCGCGAAAATATTTAATCGCTAGCAAGTTATTTTATTAGTTGCAAACATTTAGTCATCTTTTAAGTTATTAGTCACTTGGAAAATAATAAGCTATAGAAAAATATAAATCCATCCAAATATTACCGAAAGTATACCACTGTCAGAGTCATACATTTAAAAATTCGACAATAAATCCTGTGGATCTTAGTAGGGATTGATTTTGTGACAACTTATGAGTGAGTGAGTGAGTTTTGAAGAGTTCGGTGACAGAGTTAGAGCTTGTTGTCTTGTTGTTTGTGAGAGTGGCGCGTGATTTAGTGCCGCAAGTCTTAATAAATCGTGAGTGATTGAGTGCGTGCAATGTGAACAGGTGGACGCGTACAATAGGGTATTTGACTAAAAAAATCTAATTAGTCCGTCAGTTAGATTATCGAAAAATATTGGATACGTATTTTTTCTTTAGTCACGTAAACAAAAAATGAAGACTACAAACTTCGCTGAAAGCTCGTATGACGTCCTTGCCAGTACACTTTTTACTGGCAAGTGACGTTACAAGCCCCCACTCCTAGACGTTTCTCCATCTTTGATGCGTTTTATCTTCGTATTTTTTTACTGATTTGAAAAAACAAAAAATACGTATCCAATATTTTTCGATAATCTAACTGACGGACTAATTCGATTTTTTTAGTCAAATACCCTATTGTAAGTACCTATGTAGTTGTCATTTTACTGTGGACAGTGCTTTTTTATTTTGGTTTAAAAATATATTTATAGAATTTTGCAAGCCCCAAGTTGCTTAATTGTTTATTTTTTAAAGACTTCTTCGTTCTTGCAATAAATAATGTCGCGTGGAACTTTAAAAACATGCAACCAATGGACACAATGAACATCCAAACTAGACAAATAATTTTTGTCTTGTGTGGGAATCGAACCCACAACTCTCGGCGCAGTGTCAAGCGGCGCGGCGGCTGTCCAACCGTGCAGTCTTGATTAATTGATTAAATCAAGATATTAATGCAGTTGCTTCTTTTATGCACTAATTGCGTAATCGTTTTTTTAAACTGTTGTAAGAAGTGGCTGTAAACTTATTTTAAATTGTCTTTCGGGATTTATACCACGTACCTTTGTTTGGAGTAACCGTAAAACAGTGGCAATGGTGTTGTACGCAAAAAACGAGTAAGAAAGCGGGTAGACCGTTATACTTGCTCGTAACATTCATCCACCCGCAATACCCTCAGTACATTCGTGAACATGGCGCTTGCAACAGTGCCGAAATATCGGTTACTCCAAACAAAGGTACGTGGTATAAATCCCGAAAGACAATTTAAAATAAGTTTAAATGACCACGTAAGTTTAAATTCCTATAGTGGCTGTAAAGTTCGTGGGTCGAACCTCTATCGACGTGACCCAACAAACATTTCATTTATTTATTGTTTGGTTAAAGGAGTAACAAGAACACTTGCGATGATGTGTAGTTATGTGATAAGTCATAGTGAAGTGAATGATCACTTATTGTTTATTACGAGTAGCATATTATTATTGCCCGTGTGGTGTCGGATTAAGAATAGAAAATGTCTCTACGCCATTTCATTTCATGGGTATTGTATGAAAAATACACGAAGCAAATAGCGTATGCGACTGCTGATCGGAGGTCCCGGGTTCGATTCCCGGGTCGGGCAAAAGTGTTACTGGGTTTTTTCGAATACTCAGTAGCAGCCCGGAGTCTGGTGATGTGCCCGGTAACGGCAATAGGCTCAATCCCTATTACGTGGGACCTAAAAATTCATGGCGAAATGTGGATTTAATATTTACACCTCTGCCTAGTCCTTCGGGAATACAGGCGTGAGACTATAAAAAATAAAAATAAAATATAGTATCTTTGCGTTGAGACGGAAAATCGACATCAAATCCTGTACCAATCCGTCTAGTCAACGTGTAATAGTAGCGCAAATGTACGCTAAGATACTACTGTTACTACTACTGTAATATTACTATTTGTACAAGTCGCGAAGTTCAAAGTATTCTCATAGACACGAAAAAATCTACTATAAAATATTATGGTACACAGCTAAGTTAGTTGTAGGCAAATTATATGCAAAGGAACTGATTGAAAGAGTTATGAAAATAACCGACAAGAAAATATGGGATGTACAAGCGGGATTCCGAAAGGGTATGGGCTGTATGGACCAGGTTTTTTCCTTGCGAAGCATAGCCGAAAAGTTTTTGGCCAAAGGTCAAAAGGGCTATTGCGCATTCGTGGATTTGGAAAAGGCTTACGATAAAGTGGTGACGAATGAAATGTGGTCGGTGCTGTCAATGAATGGGGTGGACAGCAGCCTCATTCAAGATCTGAAGTCCGTTTATGAGGATTCTAGAGCTTGTGTGAGGATAAACGGGGCATACACTGTCTGGTTTACTATCGAGAAAGGTGTAAGACAGGGATGTGTAGCGTCGCCGTGGCTGTTTAACCTCTTCATGGTCAGTTGTTTGCAAGATTTAAAACATTATGACTGCGGATTAAGGATCAATGGGTTACTCGTCAAATGTCTCCATTATGCTGTTGATCAGGTAATACTTGCGTCTTCAGCGGAGGAGTTGCAGGAGATGGTAACAATCATGCATGGTGCGTTAGAGAGGAAAGGAATGAAAGTGAATGTAAGTAAAACTGAAGTTATGGTTTTTGAAAAGGAGGAATGCGTTACGGCTTGTAATGTTTTGATCGATGGACAGCGAGTGGAACAAGTGAATGAGTTTGTTTACTTAGGTACGTTGTTTACAAGAGATGGTAAGAATGAAGAAGATATTGAAAGAAGAGTTAATGCAGGTAATAGTATGAATGGAGCTCTGAAGGCGTTTATGAACAGTCAAAACGTGTCCAAAAAGGCACGTTTGGCTATACATAGAGGGGTGTTAGTGCCTACCCTTATGTATGGTAGTGAAAGTTGGGTATGGCAGAAGAGACTTGAAAGTAGAATGAATGCTGTAGAAATGAGAGGACTGAGAAATATGTGTGGTGTGTCTTGACCGACAGAGTAAAGAATTGTGTTATATGAGAGTGGTGTGGGTTAGAAGAAGATGTAGTGACAAGCATCGAGAAAGGAATGTTAAGATGGTTTGGACACAATATGGAGGGGATGAATGACGAAAGACTGATAAAGAAGATATATAAGGCAAGTGTGAATGGGACAGGACGAAGGGGAAGACCTAGGCGGACGTTCTCTGACCAGATTGGAGACATCCTAAAAAAAGGACAGGTCAGAAGTACCCTAAACAGAAGAGCATGCATGAGAAACTTGATGGGAGTGAATGAAGCAAGAGAGGTATGTCAGGATCGTTGCAAATGGCGTTCCGTAGTCTCTGCCTACCCCTCCGGGAAACATGCGTGAGTCTTTGTATGTATGTATGTACAGCTAAGTTAAACCGCAAAGGTTAATAAAGACATTACCAACACACAAGTAATGGCAAGTTTGAGTAACTAGAGAGTCAAACCTACGCTTTTTGAGCAAAAAGAAAACGTTGTAACAAATCGGTTGCGACAGTAATCTTTTACCTTCCTCAGAGTACATACTCTTGACAACCCTACTCCCGTTAAAGGTCACATGACCTTAAGTGGGAGTAGGGTTGCCAAGAAAAAATTGCTTCGCAAGAAAATATTTAAAAATCAACGTCGTAGCTTATAATCGTCAAGTGTTATCGCTTGGGCAGTTGCTCTGTGTTAAGTTAATGTGACACCCCACAAAAAGGGTGACACCCGGGGCGGACCGCCGTCGCCCCCCCCCCTTTCTACGCCATAGGGCACAGCCAGGGACGACTGTCCACCAACAACAAATCATTTATTTTATGTTTGTGAAATCTTTATACAGAAATCTTTACCGTTGCGTAAGAAGCTTTGCAATTTTTCAAAGAAGTCTATCTTCTAACATTAATGCCTAACAAAAGAGGGATTGGCCAGATACAACGACAACCCAGTTGGCCAGATATTATATAATTATCTTAGTGTAAGAAGCAAAGACTAAAGACGAAAAAACGACTATGTCCAGCTTTACTCACATGCCTCGCAATCGTAAGTAACCTTAATAATTTTGATAAAATATATTCACGTTCAAAGGACAAACATATGAAATATTACCTGTGATTTATTTATAAGTGGTACCATTCGCTAGAGTGGTTTCGGTGCGATATGTTCATATTAAACATATTTTATTGAATGTTTAGCATCCTGGAATAGTGTTATGTATGTTATTGACTTTATGGAATGATATTGAAACATTTTTATTTCCTGAGCCTGCACTCAAAGTTGTCGAGAAACAGAACGGGATTGAACTTAACTACGTTAACATCTTGAATTACATACGCACATACTACAAAGGATCGTTGTTTAAACAATCTGAGATCATACAGTTTAGAGATTTTAGGGACTAAAATTATCTGGATTGATGTAGGGTTCGATATACGGCAGTCTGTTATGATATTTTACTCTTGCTAACTTGATACAGGTAGACATAGGGTGGATCGATTGAGATTATATTCGCAATAGAAATTCTTGGGAGTTGGATTGATTGCTTCAATGGAGTAATATCAGTGGGTAAGTTGACTTCTGAGTGGATCTATGGCCTAGACCCGAAGGAGTGTTTGACTACCGTAATGTAGAAAAGCATTGCATTACATAAATTGCATGCATTATTTGTGTTTAAAGTAATACGTTCTTAGCTGAAAGATTCTGTTCTCAATATATAACTAGCTTTTCAATTTTTTTCCTAATCTGACGCCTGACGTCTGGCAAGCAGAGGTGTTATATTACACCCACATTTCGCCATGAATATAACTTCCACTACTGACATAATTCTCACGAAAACCAACTTAAAACTAAAATGTTTAAAAATCAATTATAAAAAAATTATGTATTTATTATAGATCTTTAAATCTTTCCTGTAAAGTTTTCCTGAATTAACTTTAACATTTTAATGAAATTGGTGGAAAAATAAACACAGTGCCTAAGTTTATAAGGCATCATTTGCCAACGAGTTTCTTTACGAAATAAAAAGCACTAAAATAATCTTGGTAATACATTTCAGTACAAATAAAAAAAGAACTTTACAAGGAGATGTCTAATTGTCACACGAATAATGGTTTTATTTTAATTGGTATGGTAGAGTTCGAAGCCGGTATGAAATTCATATAGCGTCTTGTGCGACGCGATCCGGATCGTTTGCAATGACAATGCATACGTGTTTCCATCCTTTTTCTAAGCACAAGTACCTCCAGTACAATTTAGACGACAGCTTTATATGCGTCGCGCATTCGCCAGCGAATATCGCTGCGAAATTTCAAATAAAGTTTATTAGGCACTTATTTCTTGGTAAATACGGTATAAATTTTGATAGTTTTAGTATTCTTATAAGGGATTTTTTTGGGTGAAGTTTTAGTATTTACATTTGTAGTTACTGAAAATCTACTCTATTTTAGAAAGTTAAGTGCGTCTGAGTGGTGACGGATTAAGAACATAAAATTTCACTACCCCATATCATTCCGTGGGTGTCGTTAGATAAGACGACGGAAGATTACACAAAATAAATATAGTGTCTTTGCCAGGAGTAGGAAACTCGATATCCAACCCAGTACCAATCCAACTGACCACTGTGGCAAAGTAGTAGGTCAAATATTTTCATTGTTTTCTCTCAATTAGGAGAGGCTTAAGTCTAGCAGTGGACTGCCGAAGGCTATTGAGTGGTGTCATTTAAATTGATAAGCTTGAAAAATGCCGAAGAAGAAGATTATGGGGCACTCGGAATATCTAAGGGTTCTCAACAATGTTCTTGAAAGACAACTAACTACTAAACTAACCTAACCTTCATTTAATTTGTTTTATTATTTTGCCAAAAACGTATTTGCCCTTATTCATATTGACCGGGAAAAGTAATTAGGTATGCAATTTTAATAAAATTGCCCATGTAACATGGGCATTATGTATACAGGCCGGTCACTATTCATAGGGACCAGACTTCTCAAGTTGCCTGTAACAATTACATCGCGCGCACCGCGCGCGGACGAGAGTGCCGGCTGTATTGCGACGCTCGACGCGACGCGTCGCGTCCTGCGGCCCGCTCGCCCGCGCGTGCGCCTGCGCATAGGTTTGCGCCTCGCCGTTGCATAATTTTGCATTGTAAATAAATGAGCATGCATCATTTATTTACAATGTAAAATTATGTAAATATGATTTAATTACGAGCAGGTAATGAAGTCGATAAACTCCACCGTTGCCGGTCCCAAGCCCGGATGTGAAAGGAGGAGGGTTGGTCCTAAGTGAGAACGACCATAAAACCCTCATGTCAAGATAGGCATATAGTAGAGGCCACCAGGGGCCCGGAGAAAGCCTACTCTTAAAATCTGGCTCTGTGGGTATGGACGCAAAGATGGCAGTCCTATCACCATGCTCGGGGTGCTGTAGGCTAATCACTTGCACATCCTTAAATATATAAATGATTATGAAACCTCAACAAAGTAAAAATTATAACGACGACTTTTGGCGCGAAAAAACAGACCCAATTTGGATGCTGGAATGTAAGAACCATGACCCGACCTGAAAGCCTGCCGCAAATAGCTAAGGTCATGACAGACTAGGGTATCCAAATCCTTGGATTAAGTGAAGTGTGATGGAACGGCTTCGGTGAAATTCCTGCTGACCATAATACGACCCTACTGTACAGTGTACAGTGGCAAGGAAGACGAAAATGCGTCTCATGAATTCGGAGTGGGACTACTGCTCAGCCGCAATGCTAGAAATAGCCTGCTCCACTGGAAACCCATATCTGAACGCATAATTACTGCTCGTTTTAACTCCCGTGTAAGAAAAATCACCATTGTACAATGCTACGCTCCGACTAACATAGCGTCACCGGAAGTTACAGATGAATTCTACGAACAGTTACAAGCCACCTTCAACACAATTAAGAGACAGGACATTGTTGTGTTAATGGGTGACCTAAACGCAAAGATGGGCAATAATAACTCTGATCGGGAGCATTATATGTTCAAACATGGAGCCATTGTAGAAGCAAACGAGAACGGAGAACTCTTCGGTGACTTTTGCTCCACAAACGATCTTGTAATAGGAGGAACTCCCTTCAGCCACAAGGGATGCCCCAAGGTGACGTGGAAATCTCCAGATCGTGTTACCCTCAACCAAATTGACCACGTCGCTATAAGCAAGACATGGAGGTCATCCCTACTAGACGTGCGTAACAAGCGCGGCGCTGACGTTGATTCTGACCACTACTTAGTAGTGGCAGAAATGCGTCTTAAAATGGCTGCCATTCATAAAAAGTCAAGTAAAGTTTCCAAGAAACTCAATGTAGCTAAGCTGAAAGACTCAGATATTCGTGAAGAGTTCGTTGTTAGCTTGAAAAACTAGTTTGAGTTGCTTGAAGAATTGGAAGATGAACAAATGGATGAGCACTGGACGCGTATACGCACAGCATTTGTAAAAGCAGGAGAAACAACCCTGGGTTACTGTAGCAACTCAAGAAAGGCTTGGATGTCGTCCGAGCTCTGGGCCACAATTGAAAAAAGACAGCAGATGAAGATTCAAATGGCTTCTGTGTCCAGTAACGATCCTGTTACTGATACCTTGAACGCAAAATACGCTGATCTTAGAGCACAAATAAAAAGTCTATCCAGACCTGACCTTCGCCGCGCCGCAGATGAAGTAGCAGAAAAAGCGAACGTAGCTGCCCGTCGTAAGGACATGCGGGGCTTCTACGATGCTACTAAAACTCTTAACGGGAAGCGTGGCAAGACTATCAGAAAGCCACTACATAGCAAAGATGGCCAGCTCTTGTGCACTTCGGACGAACAACTCCACAGATGGCATGAACACTTCAACGAGCTGTTAACAAGATGCCAAAGCACGCACAGCACCACTGTCGACAACTCCAATGCGAATCCACCTGCCAATACCCTTGAAATATCTACAACACCACCTACAATACACGAAGTTGTTAAAGCAATTAAGCAACTGAAGTCTGGGAAAGCGCCAGGTATAGACAGTGTTAGCGTAGAGTTGCTGAAAGCCGATGCGGTGGTAACAGCAGAGCTGTTGCACCCCCTACTTGTGCGAATTTGGGAAACAGAATCGGTCCTTCAGGAATGGAAAGAAGGATTGTTAATTAAAGTATCGAAAAAAGGCAATCTATCTTCTTGCGACTACTGGCGTGGCATTACCCTCCTGCCTTCTGCTGCTAAAGTCTTAGCTAAGATCCTGCTGAACCGCATGTCGCCTGAAATAGAAAAAACACTGCGCGAAGAACAGGCAGGTTTCCGACCAGGGCGCTCTTATACCGACCATATCAATACTTTGCGCATCCTTATAGAACAGTGTGTTGAATGGCAATCCGAAGTGTATTTAGGCTTCGTCAACTTTGAGAAGGCCGTCGACACCGTGAACTAGGGCGCACTGTGGAAGTGTCTGTTAAACAGGGGCGTTACTTCCAGGGTGGTTAATATAATTAGATCTTTATATCAGCAGAGTACCTGTAGAGTGGTTCACGAACAAGCGCTAAGTGACTCAATAAAAATCTCAGCCGTTCTGAAACAGGGCTGTCTCCTGTCACCACTTTTGTTTGTCATCTTGATCGACGATATAATGAGGGAAGTCACACAGACACCCAACGGCCTTCAGTGGGGAAATGGTACACTTGAGGACTTGGATTATGCTGACGATATAGTGTTGATCTCGCCGTCGCTACCTCAACTCCAAAGCAAGCTTGAAGAACTGAAGAAGGCTGCTTCAAAGCGTGGCCTTCGAGTCAACACTCGCAAAACGGTTGATATGCGGATACTCCCTAGTGACAACACGACCCCATTGAAGTTGGACGACCAGCCTTTGACAACTGTCACCAATTTCACTTACCTCGGAAGCATCATGACAAGCACAGGAGGCTCAGATGAGGACATTAAAGCTCGTATTAAAAAAGCCAAAGCAGCGTATGCCCAACTTAGACCCCGCACTGGTCTATATAATCCAATGTTTCCACCAGGCGCATTACACTCTCCCTTTTCGAGTCCATCGTAAAGTCGGTGCTTCTCTATGGCTGTGTCTCCTGGAGAGTTACGAAAGGCTTAACGAGTAAGGTACAGGTCTTCGTGAATAAATCACTTCGATCCATCCTTCGTATCTTCTGGCCTAAAACCATCTCGAATAAAGAGTTGTGGGTTATATGCCATCAAACTCCAATTTTGCAAGAAATTGCCCAGCGGAAATGGAAGTGGATTGGCCACACTCTCCGTAGGGAAGATGGTAATGCTGCTGAAATCGCCTTTGAATGGCAACCGGAGGGTAGGCGAAGACGCGGACGGCCAGTACACACGTGGAGGAGATTGGTGGACAGGGAGCTCAGGAAGGAAGCTCCTATTCCTTTTTCCAACTCAAGGGGCAGCAACGCAATTCATCGTTCCTACTTTGCTACGTGTAGACGTGTGTCTCTTTCCTTAAACTTATTTTGTATACTTTTTATTGTGATTTATTAGACATTCTTGTAGTGAAATTCGCAATTAATCGGGCCCTCTCTTACTATCTTACGGGTTAACCCATTTAGTGCAGTGGCCATATTTGATTTGGTGCTTTTGTCTCATTCACACCGCCTCAGAGTGAAGTGCGAAGTCAAGGATCTACACTATACTAAAGGAGATGTACCATTTGGCCATATATTATGGGCCTGGCACGGCCAAACACAACACCATGTGTGTTTTGAAGATAAATTACTACTCTATTAACCTGTATAATTTCTTTTTAAATAACTTTTGGTGGAAATAAGATACGAGATATTTGAAATGGAAATTATTCCGCAACTAAATATACCTCAAAATTGAATTTTAACATAAATATAATACCTAGATGTAAATAAAAGTATGTCTTTGCGTCTTAAAGAACAAAAACTACATAAAGAGTGGCAAATAATAATGAATAATCACCTGTGTACTAGGGAACCTCGTACTATGTATACTCGTCCAAAAAAGCTAACCAGAATCACAAACACCGCTGCATATTCTTAGCATGGGTAGAAGGTACTGATCATTATTACTGAATTTATATTCAATTACATTACATTAAAACCGTACGAAAACACCAATAAATCAGAGCAAAATATTTACGATACACAGTAGCAACACGAATGACATAACAGATAAAAAAAGTGTTGCAAATGGTTTGAAAAAATATTTCTACTATCGATTAAAAAACAAAACGATTTTTACCGCTTTTTGAATTATGGAATGTATAATAAATTATTTATTTCTTGATTCTTTTTACAAATATACTTATAAAGTAAATAAAATATATTGTTTTCTAATATAGTAATAAAAATATTATTTCCTTAAAACAATTTCTGCCTACCATACTTCATTTTATTTTTAATGCTGGCAACATAAGACATTCATCCGCTATTACCATAGCTTATTCAAAATAATTAATCTTTAAAAACTAAATTCTTTCACCGATACTCTATCAAGAAACGAAAACGATGTAAAATTTTTAAAAATTATATGTTTAATTTCAACGATTCATAACTTTCTGGCCGCTACAGGCCGTATTTGGTCTTTCTCCTTTGTGAGTAAAGAAAAACAGAACATTTTGGTCCGAGTTGGTGGGATTGGAACTCGCGACTCTCCGCGCAAGCGTAAGAAGCCAGCAGCTTACGACACCGCGCTAACCCGACGCGTGCGCGGCGCGGCGAAATACGTCACCGTACGTTGGAGCTCTGTGACGTGCGACAGTCTACCCAGTACCACGATATCCTAGCGATAATTGAGCGACACTTTGTACCAAGAATTATTTTACTGGCACATTATTTTGAACTTGTTGTTTTGTTCTGATACCTAAACAGACCGGCAATGGATAAGTTTCGATCGCCTACTAAAACAAGTTCTAGTCCTGATTTGAGTACACGCTCAGAGCTTGATCCCGGAGTGACATGTAGAAAACGCAAACAACCCGAATGCGCACTCACAGAATTTTTAAACTCACTTGCTGCTGAGCTCCGTTCTACTCTGAGCTCATTCCGGTCTGAAGTTGAATTAAGTCTTACTGTCATCAATTCCAACATCACGGGCATGAAAACTGACTTGGAACTTCTCACTAAGCATACGGTTGAAATACGCAATGACATCAACAACCTGCGTGCTGATCAGGAACACCTCAAGCAACAGATATCAGCACAGGACGGCAATAATAAGGAACTTAATGGACGCATAGATACATTAGAAGATTCCCTTCAGTTCACCTCTAATCAATGTGACGACAACATGAAAAAGATTTCCACGTTGGAAAATCGCTTTACCTTCACAGAGCGCACCGAAAACCTAGTCACCGAGCTCGAAGCCAAAATCGACGCACTAGAACAGCAAGCAAGAAATTGTAATGTTGAAATATGTAATGTTTCGGAGAGGCGGGGAGAGAATCTAATCTCTATTATCAACTCAATTGGAGAAAAAAATAAATTTGCGATTACTCAATGCAATATTGTTTCTGCTCATCGTGTACCCCAAAAAACTCAAAATAAAACTACTCACAAAAACATTGTGATAAGATTCTCCTCCGTGTCTTTTCGCGACAATGTATTGAGTACATATCGGCTAGTGAAGGGATTGAAAACTGATCAAATCGGCATTACAGGTACTCCACAAATTATATACTTGAACGAACATTTAACATTAAAGAAAAAGGTGTTGTTTCGTGAATGTCGCTTGGAAGCTAATAAACACAAGTTTAAGTATTGCTGGGTTAAACATTCCACGGTTCTGGTACGTCGGACCGATACTTCATCAATATTTGCTATTCGAAACCATAATGATTTCCATAAATTTAAAGACACTGACGAAGCAACTTCAAACACTAATAGTGCTAATAATCATTAAGAATTTAAAATGCAGTCTGTTCATTTATTCAATAGCCCACTTTGATTTACTCGACTATATAAATTGTTTTCTGACCACTCAAAGTTCATACAAAACTGAAACACGTTACACTCTGAATTATTTCGACTCTTTTTTTATAATATTTTTGTCTGTTATATCATGTGTAGTGATGGCATCTGTATGTATTATCGTACCTCTTAGTAATAATGTGATAATTCATCCTTGGCTCAATGACCGACTCGCTATGCATTTACTATCAGATTTTTAGAGGTTTCCGCGGCAAACTTCAGACTATCTATATGAATATCCTAAGCAACATATATGATATAATAGTGCTTACGGAAACTTGGCTTGTACCTGACATAGCCGACTGTGAAGTGATAGACCAACGTTATAACGTATTTCGCTGCGACCGAGATCGTGCCGCCACCGGTAAGTGTGACGGAGGAGGAGTACTTATTGCCATCCTACGTACATTACAACCCTTGCTCCTGAATAATAATTTAAGCACTATCTTACATAATCACATAGAATTTCTACTCATTCAATTGCCCAGCCGGGATCGCTTGAGGCAATATCTCATTAGCGCGGTGTATATACCACCAAATACGCCCGATGAAGTTTACATGTTATACTTGGATATGCTTTCCACAATCTTATGTAATCCCATTATACATTATTTTTACATAATTGGCGATTTCAATCTTCCTTATATAGATTGGTCGCTCAATAAAATCTATAATCTATCTGACCAATCTTTTCAGACCCGGATTTGTAATAACAAGTATTTAATAAACTTCATATCTGAATTTAACGCCAAACAATATCACAAGTACACTAATGTTAACAACAGAACATTAGATCTTATAATCTCTAATGAACATTGTCATGTTTATCAACCTATCGACTACTTAGTACCTGTGGATCTTCACCACCCGCCTTTTTGTGCTATAACATCTCCTAATATGAAACACGCCTACTTAAAACGTAACCCAATTATTAAATTTAATTATAATAAAAGAGATTACGATCAAATAAAACAAAACTTATCCAATGTTGATTGGAACAATTTATTTCAAAGTTTACCGGCACAAGAAGCTGTTAAATTCTTTTATGTTAAATTATTTTCCATCATTAGAAAACACGTGCCCCAAAAATTATACCATAATTCAAATTTTCCTACTTGGTTCACTCCACCGCTTATACATTTGCTCAGAAATAAAAAAAATGCGTGGACTAAATGAAAGACGTACAAAAACATATCCGACTACGAACTATTTTCTCTTTTACGCCGTAGATTCAATAAAGAATGTCGTAAATGTTATTTAAGTTACATAAAAAATGTTGAAGACACTGTACACAAAAATCTGAAATGTTTTCTGGGTTATATTTCTAATAAACGAGACAATAGAGGTATTCCATCTACAGTTAAATATAAGGACACATCCAGCAGCGATCCGTGGGATATCTGTCGGTTTTTCTCTACATATTTTCAATCAGTTTATGAACCATCGATGCTCGACATTCATAAATGGCAACCACTTCCTAATTATCATAAAAATAGTGATATAATTAACAGTATATATATTGACAAATCCAAGATATACAATGAATTAAAATCTCTAGACGCTTCAAAAGGTGCTGGACCCGATTGGCTTCCACCCTCGTTTTTGAAGCTTGTGGCAATTGAGATAAGCGATCCTTTATATTTGCTGTTTAATAAATGTATCAACGAGGGTGTATTTTCCGATGAATGGAAATCTGGTTTCTTGACCCCTGTCTTTAAAAAAGGATGCAAAAGCGATGTCAAAAACTATCGGCCGATCACAATTCTGTCCACCTTGTCGAAACTTTTTGAAAGATTGGTGTATAATCAAATTTACCCAGCTTTACACAAGCTTATAATAACACAACAGCACGGATTCGTCCGTCGTAGATCTACTTATACTAATCTATTTACCTTTATCAATAACATTTTTGAAAACATGGATAATCGTATACAAACAGATGCAATATATACAGACTTTCAGAAAGCTTTCGACAAGGTGGATCATGAAATACTCTTACACAAAATAGCGTTTAATGGTATTCGCGGCAATCTACTACGCTGGTTCACTTCTTATGTAACAAACCGTACTCAAAGAGTTGTTGTTAATGGTTTTCAATCTGAGCAAATACATGTCACATCCGGCGTCACGCAGGGCTCTATCCTGGGTATTCATCAATGACATTAGTGCTTGCTTTAAACACTCCCAGTTCTTACTTTATGCGGATGACCTAAAAGTCTACAAAGCTATTGAAAGTATTGATGATTGCCTATTACTGCAAAGCGACCCAGATAGACTCTCTTCTTATTGCTCTGCCAATAAATTATTACTTAGTCTTGCAAAATGTAATTCGATAACATTCACAAAAAACAAAATTCGACATATGCATAGCTATCTATTGTTTAACACGACATCAAATAGAGTGCAGTCACTGCGGGATCTTGGAGTGACATTAGATTCAATATTACACTTCGATATCCACATAGAAAACATAATTAATAAAGCTCTCAAAATGTATGGTTTTGTTATGCGCAACAGCAGGGATTTCAAGCGTGCGTCAACTTATAGATATTTATATATTTCATTAGTAAGACCATGTCTGGAATTTGCTACAATGATATGGAATCCCTATTACAGTAAATATAGTGATTCCATTGAGAATATTCAATGGAAATTCTTACGAGCTCTGCATTACACATGCTATCACAACCATGTTTAGCATGATATTTTATTGAAAAAATACGGACTTCCAACGTTAGAATCCCGAAGACTGCTCCTTGGAACAATGTTCCTACATGGCATTGTACACAATAAATACGACTGTTCAGACTTAATTAATAAACTTTGTTACATAGTTCCGAGTACAGTTATGCGTAGACAAGCGCGTCCGTACCGCTTACTTAGTATCAATACAAGCCACGTCTGTAACTCTAATGCCGGTCTCCGCGTTCCTCTGCGCCGACTCGTGGATTCCTATAATTCTAGCTTTGAAAACATTGATATTTTTACACCCTCAGTTACACAATTTAGGAAATCTGTACTTAAATCTCTGTCATCTAGTTAAACCATAGTTACATTTACATTTCATACTTTTTGACCATTTGCTGTTTCGCTTTTTTCAAAATTTGTTAAAGTTAATTGTAATAATGTTAAGGCCTGTTCAGACCTAAGCGGTATTCGCTACCGTCTGCGGTAGAGAAAACCCAGTGGGTATGCGGTAATATTACTGTTCAGACCTAAGCGGTATTCACTATCCTTGTGGGTAGAATAACGCGCGGTAGTCGAGTTTCGCTCAGAGAGGTAAGAACTAGCCGCGGTACTTGATACCAAATACCTGAGCGAAACCCGCGCGGTATGTACCTCTACCCACAGCGGCAGCGAATATCGCTCAGATCGCTCTAGCCGCGGTACTTGATACTAAATACCTGAGCAAAACCCGCGCGGTATGTACCTCTACCCACAGCGGCAGCGAATATCGCTCAGGTTTGAATAGGCCTTTAATTTACACCTCACGTAGCATCAAATTTTACTTAGTAATAAGTGGATATTGTTGTTAGTAGTATGATAAGTATTTTTTTATTAATTTTAATATGCTTTACTTGTAATTTTCATTGTACTACTGTTTTATATCCCAAAATAAAATAAATTAAAATAAAAAACGCATTTGTGACTCCATTGGTGTTGCTTGTCTCCATGGGCGGCGATAATCATATATCACTAGGCTAGCCGTCTTCTCGTTTGCCACCTATTAGAACTAAGAACGACGTGCTCTGTGAGCTTTAAAATAAAAACACATCATAATCGCGTCCAATTGTTTGGGAGCTACGATGCCTCATACCACATACAGACATACCGAACAAATAGGCACGCTAACATTTTTACATCGAGGCATAAAAATAATAAACACAAGTTTTGTCTTTGCTCTTTATATTAAAAAGTTAAATAAATTATCATCACAGCCACAACATTTCACCATTTAACTTTAAGCCACATTGCATTTGGCAAGATTATTAAAATTACAGGTTACAGTTTCTTGTTGCCAGTACAAAGAAGCTGGACAGTGGAACTTCTTGGGGACTAGGCTTCCAGTGCCGTCTTTAACGCACACGTAGAAAGATGAGCAGTCAAATGGATCAGGTGCGAAACCTTCTTGCTGGCAGACAAACTTTTGAGGTGTTCTCTCCGGTGTTCCTGAAAGAAATGAAGGCATTATAAATTTAATTTTTACTGATATTTGAGTCTATTACGCATAATAGACTTGGTTGAGATTTGCGCTTCAGATTATTAGTAATCTTGCTGATTGTTCCATCAACGTTGTGTTGTTGTATTAATAGGTGCAGAAGCGCAATAGGCAGGGTGGCAGCCACGAGCGTTTTTTGACAATTGGGGATCCAGGCTGATACATTTTAGAAACGAGCTTGATCAACAGAAGAATGATCTGGGAGACAGGTCATAAGTCAACAGAAAATGGCCTTAAGCCTCTCGACTTAACTTCTTAGAAAGAAGACTTAACTTCTTAGGAAGACCTTCATAGACACATTTTGATGCCCTCGAATTCTCAAGTTTGACAACGAATATTTTAAAATCAAATTCAAAACTCAAATTCAAATAATTTACTTGTCAAAATGTGGTTGTACAATGGTGGTAAATTATAGATAAGTCCAGCACATTAGCCATCTCAGTTCATGACATACAAATATTTGAACATACAAAAATATTAAGTTCCAAATTAAATTACTACACTGAAGTTACAAAAAACACGATAAGTATGGAAAAGCCTTGCAAAGAAAAATAGATCAACATTTATAATTTAAATATTCCTTAACAGAGTAGAACCCTCTTTCGATAAGCCATTTAGACAATTGCCCTTTAAATCTATTGAGAGGCAAGTTACGAGTTGTGTAAGACAGGTGGTTGTAAATGCGTACAGCCATTGTGTAACTATTACGACTACTCATCTCCGTTCGTATTGGTGGTAGAACAAGATTATTCGGATAACGAGTATTAATCGCTGTGATACTACTATGGATCACAAGCCCCAAAGTCCTAAAAAATGTAATAAAATCTTGTAATAATTGTGAATAATGGTAAGATCATAAGAAAACTCGTGGCTTTGCGCCAACTAGATGTCGTAATTAAATGAAAGATGTTACATTCTCTATCAAATTTTCATCGGAGATAAAAGAAGTTAGTAGCCTCCTTTTTTAAAACAATTATACTTAGTATAGATATCAAGGGTGATTTTTTTCAGAAGGAGGAAGGTACTTATTTCTATTTGGAGTCTTAAAATGCCTATGCAACTGGGGATTTAGTAATAATAGTCCAGTCACTTGTAATGGTGTTGCTGGCTACACCAAATTAAATAATAATATATAGTCCTTAGGTCGCATACTTGTTTCCACATGTGTTTGTCTTATCGCTACGATGGCGCCAACGTTATGCAATTAGTAAACTCATAAATTCTAAGCGTTTGACAAATTTATAAGAATTATGTGACAGGCATATGAGTAAAGAAATAGCCATGAAATATGAGAAAATATTGGCACTGTAGTGTTCACATGCGGTATAGTTGAGGATCATAAAAAACGGGATCAACGATGAGAAACTGACCCTATCAGGTAGTAAGGGTTCGAGAGGCGTTGCGTTGGTTGTGTTTGACTGGACAGTCAATGTTGGGACGCGGAACTGGGCGGATCTCGAGACAGTCAGTCTTAGGACGCGGAAGAGGGCAGATCTCGGGAACGGACTCGCGTGGTAGTTCAGGCAGTCGGTCTTATGGCGCGAGAGAGATCGGACCTGGCCTAGCGCGTAAGAGGTTCGGTGTTGGTCGATAATTAGTGCTTAGTGATATCGAAGAACAAGGCGAGCGGCTTCAAGAGAAGGTGATCAGCACAGGGCAAGGGGTAAGTTTGGCAGTGACGCAGCTAAAAGTCCGGTGAGTGTCTGTTATTCACTTTACTGTAATTTATTGCATGAACTGTATAACATTAATAACTCTGTTGTGTATCTATGTCTATATCACACCATATATATATACCAGGCTGACTAAAATATAAAGTTCTCTATGAGATATTGTACATAGTTATATTATTAATAACCGCGTGTACCATTAGTAGTGGTTCGTACCTTGTTGATGATGGATGTAAAGACGAGCGATGTATGATGGGAGTCTCTGTATTCGCGATCAGGTGGTAGAATGCAGGACTTTCACAATCGCTGTCTAAACCTGCGAACAGGCCAGTACATGACAACAGCAGCTGACAAGGTTTTAAAGAGCGAAAGAAGAGCCACCTGTCGGTCACGCGGTAGCAGTAAGACCGTGCGGCTAATCTAGCGGCGATTGTAACGAGAGCTTCCCTGCGAACTATGCGCGATGGCTTAATACGTTCTAATTGACTATGTTTGTATGGGCTTCAATGTTGTGACTTGCGGCAAGGAGGCGTTTTGTGACATCAGTTCTGAGACTGTTACTGTACGCTCAATACCGCACTGGATATCGCTGAAATACTCGGCGCCGATAATACTATATGACTAATATACCTGGATCATGTTCTCCGTCTCCCTGGAGCTGCCATCTCTGAGATACGCTGCCTTGTACTGTACTCAAGTACCAATATGTGAAGCATGAATATATGGAGAGTGATTTTGTGATGACAAACCAATACTAATGTATCGCTGTCTTTAGTATTTTGATGTCCACCTTTCATTCAATTATAAGCGTTTACGTTTGGTAAATGCTGTCAGCAGAGGAGTATAAAGTAAGGACGAATTCCATGGTCCTGCGCGGGAAGGTGCGCGGGAACCCTGGCCACAAAATTACTTGGCGGGGCTGGCATTTTAAACCCAGTTATTAAGAAAACTAAAATTTTAATCAGCCTGGGGTCTATAGGATTCCGTTACACACTTTAGGGATTCACCTCGGAATTTGAGATAATAAGCTGAAAACTCGTATACAGCTTCATTTAGGCGTTCTAAAAGTTGTCTCAAAAGTCTCATATTATCTCGTGTCTGCGTCGTAAGTTATTCGAGGTCAAAGGTCACGAAAATCGGTTTTTTGCAATTATCTCCGTTTCTATGGTTCCAATCACTTCAACACCTATAATAAAAATTGAAGATAAAAAAAATTACCACAACTTTTGTATCAACTTTTTTTCTGTAAGCTCAACCCTTTTCGAGATAGAGAGCGGAGAGCACCTTTAGAACGCCAAAATGAAGCTGTATACAAGTTTCCAGCTTATTATCTCAAATTCCGAGATTGACCCCGTTTTTTGCCTAAAGTGACTAGTCATAAGGAACAAAGACTATAGGCATAATGATATTCAATGAAAATAAAATGAACCAGTAGATCCTGATATTAGCACGTTCAACCAAACAAACAAACTCTTCCACTTTATAATATTAGTATATCCGTCACTACATGTTACATACCAGCAGTAGTGATGACAGAAGACGTGCTTAAGAGGATAGATTCAGAAGTGCTACTAGATGTGGTAAAATCGGCAGAAGCAGTCGTGGTTTCAATAGACACCCTACCAAGAGCGTTATTAATCGCAGACAGCAACGGAAAAGCACCGCTCCCACAAAGACCGTGGAAATCGTCTGTTTCAATACTCCAAATCATGATATTAGTGATCCCAAGGCTCTTCGCGTAGTCGATTTTGGTTGCGATGGAGTTAGCGTCATCGTATGTTACCCAGTTGCTGTCTTTGAACGCGTATGGCGCTTTGGCGAGACTGTCTGTTCGTTTATTCCATGCTTCGGTTTGGAATTTGTAGCAGAGCTGTAAGAAAGTAAGTATTGTTATTTATGAGTAGACAATTGTCGCTCTAGAAATGATTCATGTACCGTAGGGCAATTATTCAAGTACTTTGCAAAATATTCACAAATTACACGCAAACTCGATATAATTTATTTTGGATATTATAAGGTTAAGGCTCTTTTCTTACTTACTAATATAAATGCGAAAGTTTGCGAGGATGATGAATGTATAGATGTTTGTTAAATGGAAAAAAATACTGAACGGACTTTATTTATTTACTAGAGGATGTCCGCGGTTACACCCGCGTTATTTAAGGCTACAGCTCTGCTCCCGTCGCTCATAGCGTGATGTTATATAGCTTATAGGCTTCGCCGATAAATTGGCTATCTAACACTGAAATAAATTTTCTAATCGGTTTGTTCCTGAGATTAGCGCGTTCAACCAAACAAACAAACTCTTCAGCTTTATATATTAGTATAAGATTTTTTAGCTTTGCTAACAAATGAACAGTAATATAAGCAAACATTATAAACATCTTACTTCGATGAAACTTTGTTGTAGTAGAGCTAATACATCAGAATAACATTACTTAGCTATAATTTATTGGGATACCTAGTCCATTGAAATGTAACTTTTTTGGGCAAGGCGTGCATTTGTCAGAGGACGCAGTTTTATAGTAAGTGTGCAATTAAGTCCAAGTTTATGGGGTGCAAATGTAACTGACGAATGGACTAACCGCCCACACTGCTACAAGCAATAGAATGTTGACTAAAATTTCATTAATTATATTAAGACGTAACTTCACCATCATCTGATGAAGCCATACAGTCAGATTTACACATAAAACGTACTTACGCAGTGTCAAACTCAACGCCGAAATGCGAAATTTCAAACCAATATTTATAAACAGAAACGATATTTGTACTCATACAAAACAGTAATGTGCTTCTCCCATTAATGAACAAAAGCCAAAAGTTGTGAGGCAACACACCCAAGTTATATTTAAGTTATCTTAGAACAACTGACAATGTTCGAGAAAGTTCGTCTGGCGGAGCTACATATGTCTTTAAATTAAATTTTGGTGTTCCTTGTTAGAAGTGTGTGAAGTACCTTTAAGGTGTAATCAAGGAGGCTGTGTCTACAAATGTGTGCCTTCTTCTTATGATATTTTGGTGATGACTGTAAAAGTCGTAACAAGAGTTGGATATGGCGGTAAAAAGTTAACGCCATAACATCGCTCTGTTGATACGTGAAAGAAAGATAAACAAACAAACACACTATCGAATTTAAAATATTACTATGGATTATGTGGCGTAATATTGTGAGTCTTTTACCAGTTAAGTAAGACAAAATTAGGAGTAACAAGGTTTGTTTTAGAGATTCTTAGTAGTAACTGCAGACATGCAGTAATGCGTCTGCTAGTACGTTTATCATTTCGCCTGAGCGTAACATCACAAAGACAGGATTTTCCTTTAGTCTCGATCTAACAATGTTTTCGAATGAAGGATGAAAATATTATTTGTTAATATAATGATATTGAGTCTGTGTAAAGTTTGAGTGAATCAAGAGTCTATGGACATTTGTAAGACATTATAAATCACATGGCCAGCCTGAATCCTGGTTTAGTTGATTATAATTATTAATTCTAATAGAACGACTGCTTCTTACGTTGAGAGCGTAGGTACATATGTAGTTTCGGCTCCTAACATTGCAAAGGGTGAATATTAAATCAATTTTCTCTAGGAGCCAGTCTTACCTAATTATATCCTAAGAATCCAGCAGTTGCAGTATAAGGCCCAGAAAGACCGGCGCCATACGAAGGTGCTCTGACACCGTTCACGCTCGGATTTGCTAATTAAAATGTGTTGGCGTAAAATGGTACACCGAGAGCGATTTTGCTTGGTGGTACACCTAGAAAGAAAACCTTCACTTTAGTTGAAATTAATCTAAGATTCTGCTGTAGATCTTGAGACCGAAAATTCATCCTTTTTTCCTTTAAAGCCTAACAAAGTTCACTACTGAACTTCAGACTACAGAACTGTCCCTCCTATGCTCCAAGGACACGAAAATTCTATATTTCATTACAAATAGTTTTGACGCAAATAGGTTACTATCGCTTAAAATAACTTTTGGTTTTGTTAAAATCGTAGGTACCGGTAACCTAACCAAGTGATCAGAAGGAAATAATTAAGTAATAAAAGCAATATGGTTAATAATTACCGTTGTCAACCCAAAACCGCAACGTAACATCAACAGCCAATGTAGATGATGGTTCATAATTTTCTCCAATATGCAAGGGGGCGTTATGGCCAGTGAGAGTATCCCAGGAACCAGCCATGTCGTACGTCATAAGATTTATTACGTCCAGATAGCTGAAAACGAGAAATCTCATTATATACTACTTCTACTCAATATTTTCTGTAAAAATCTTCGGGGATTCGCTAGAATCACTTCGACGTAAAACTATTAAAGGCCTCTTTAGCTGAGAGTGGTCAAATTTATAACCACAAGTGTTGGAACTGTCACGAAATGATTTTTGTATTTTGTTCTGCTTTTTCTGGTTCGGTATAAAAAAATTTCTTGCGTTTCATTTTCGTATGTATGTGGTTGTAATTCGTCAAGTCACGTCAACTTTGACTTAGCAGAATTACCCTTGACCATATCTTAAGATACCTTTAATGTATTCGGGAGAATATGCTTACTCTGAAATAGCCGGTATATCATAAGACAGCACCGCTTTAACTCCACAGCAGCGGTCAATAAGAAACCATACTTGTCAAACGCCTCCTTCGCTTCTCTTAACAACTTTGTGAAGTTGTCAATGTCTGCTGCCCCATGGACAGTGTCTCTGCGGTTGGGATATTCCCAGTCAATGTCGAGGCCGACAAAGCCGTGCTTGACGAGAATTTCGATGGCACTATCGATAAAGTTCTTTCTTAGTGTTGCCTTTGCTGCCATCTGAAATAGTAGTTTTAGTGAAAGTGAATATGTTACAATGCGTGACTGAGTATTTTGATTTTTAGAGTGGCACAAAATCTTGAAAAGCTAAAATTATAAAAATTAAGTATAAATTAAACTTAAAAGACTATTATCTCATTAGATAATAGGCTTTTAAGCTAACCTTTCTTTTATAACTATATATAATCTGAAATTCGAAACCGCTGTAACGATTTACATGAAATGTTGTATGCAGGTAATGCAGGGAGTTCCGGGAGCTATGATTCATTTTTAGAAAACAGGATTTACAAAAACAAATACAGAAAAAAGCTTTACCATTCAGGTACTATTATAAACTTGTGTTACACAAAGATAATATTCTAATGTTTCTGAATTGGGTCACGAAATTTGATACAGATCGGTTCACGAAAGTTGACCACTAATGGCGGCCGTCGCGCACCAATGGCGTGGCTCCATTCTTGACGCATTTAGGGAATGCGTCAAGAACGGAGCCACGCCATTAGCATTCCACCCGCAGATTTTTTCTGTTTCAACGTGTTAAATTTTCCAAAGTTATGTGAAATTTAAATTAACTTCTGTTCAGACATTTTCTTGTTTTCGAGTTCCGCGCTGGGATTTTGTGAGTCTCAAGGAGGAATGTGGCGACGAAAATGTTTTATGATATTAATATAATTTTCGTGTTTCAGAATTGTAAATTTCATTGTTATTATAATGTTTGAAATTGTTGTAGTTAAATAGTATACAAACGATAGAACTACGTTATAAAATTTGAATATAAATGCGTTAATAGCAATTAGCAGAAATCGCACATGTCTTAGGCGCTTTGCACATGGAACAACTTCGGAGCAACTTAAGTTGAGGAAACTATCAACATTTTAAAAGTTTTCTGTACAAAGTTGATAGTTGCTAAAACGTTTACGGTTGCCGCAATTTTATGGTAATCTGTGAGCTACCTTCATAGCCGAGTAGCAAAATCTACGCAGCAATCAGCGTTCAGTGTGACGATGGATATTAAAGAAGCAGCACTTGCTGTCATTTTATTACGTCGTCGCCGTCGACGGCGCCAGCAAAGACAATCAGGAACTAACTCGATAACAGCAACTGAAAACTGTTGACAATTACCGGATCTCGAAACTCGAGTGGCTATCTGTGAGCGGTTCAATTGAAATACATGTATACAACTAGTTGCCAGTTGCTGCAATAGTTTCTCCTTGTGCACATGCTCCTTAATAATAGTACTATTTAATTTAGCAACATTATTGTCACTATAAAGATATCTACTGGTTGATTGTAAAATGTAACAATTTGCCGAAAGGAACAAAAACACTTGACTGGAGAACAGTAATTATATGAATAAGGGGTGGAGATATGAATCGAATTTGGAGTGAATCATTATGAACTTGCAGAAATACCTGCAGAACCTGTGATAAAAAATTCTGTAATGTTTAAAAATGTTCCCAATTAGTGATAATATGATTGTACAAAATGATTATCAGGTCGATAATCTCTATAATAATATGAACTTTAATTATATAGATAAATCTTATCCTCTAAATCAAAATATACATAATAATATACATTGGCATCAGCATCTAAATATTATATTATTGATGTTTGATCTACTTCAAAGATATCGTTAAATTAATGATTTGATTTAAATGTGCGATTGATTTTATTTAATTTAATACAATTTAGAAGGAAAGGAAATTCATAAAGTTCTGCCTTGAAATTTATTAATACATATGTGGCATACCTTATTTATTATGTATGGTATAATAGTGCATATCAGGCAGAATCCTCTTATCTTATTTGACTGTCAGTTTGTGCACTTTCATGTAATCGACGTGGTATGTAGATCGCAGTTTTTCAATACTTTAAAATCACACCATTTACAAAATTTCACATTCTTCGTGTTCGCTTTTCTTATAAAGATAGACAAACCAGGGTTTTCCAACCTATAAAAGAAAGCTTTTACTGCTTACCTCTGCCCCAATCATCAGGTAGATCCAGCCAGGGATCTAGAGAAATGACTCTGCCTTTATCGTCGATACCAGCGAAGGCATAGATCAAATGAGTACAGAGGTGTGGGTCAATATGTTCTACGTTAAATTGGCCATCCCCGTGGCGGTAAGTAGCCCAGGTACCGTAGTAGCAGATGACTGCATCTGAAAAGAAAATGTTTTATTTTGTATTGTAATGGGTAACGCTATTCCGTAGTCTCTGCCAACGCCTTCGGGAAACAGGGGTGAGTCTATGTATGTATGGATGTAACGCTATTGCGATCTTGGGCAACGGGTGGATACTGGCGACTGGAAAAGTCCTGTGGATATCTATCACCTGATATGATGTGGTTGACATTTGATCGCGATCTCGCCTGATGATAATGCACTCGAAGCTGGAGCACGCTAGCCTAGGAGTTACCTATTTCCTCACGATATGAAAAAACTTAGTTTGCACTTATCAGGAATCACAGACTCCGGCAAAGTATTTTACTCTAGATTTTGGCAGTATGCAGAATAAAAGAGGAACAAAGCGTTTTAAGAGCTATTTCGTATACGGTGCTATGACACTCAGTCGTTGTCAAAATATATAAATCTCGTACAGCGACTCATATCGAAGCATCCTTTCGGCTTCCGAAGCGACCAATAATTTGCACAACCTTCAATTACTTTTGTTATATATACTATGCACAAAATATTTATCTAAAAAATATTTTGTTAAATGAAAATCTGGCCAAAACCTGTCAAAAACTTATAACACAGTCGTTTTTGCGTCGCCTGTTAAAAACCACCGTCTTTCTACTATTTGAATTCCTGTCTCTTATATGCCTAAACATTAAAAGTTTTCAGTTGAGTAGCCCCCTCGAAAACAAACAAGTTTCTACTATTTCAAATCGTATATTTGATATTCCGCACTCAGAGCGATCAAGCAAACAACAAACTACCCTTTTTCTTCAAATAATAATATTGCTAAGTAAATAAAATATATCAAAGCCGCTATAAAATTAGGTTTCAATTTTAAATTAAACTGTCTGCTGCAGCGATATTTAGAGATGGATAAATTCCACTTTGGGAGCTTTGAGTCACTATTTAATAGCGCACTTTTGTCGATTTAGTGTTTTTAAAATGAGTTGAGATGAAAAAATCTATTAGATGCTTTTTCGATTTACGCAGTGACATCTATTTAACTCTTTTATAAAGTATGTCCGAAATACGCTCATATTTTTCAAATTAACTATTTCTTCCCGATCCCGTGGGAATTTCTGGAGATTTCTTCTTTGTGCACCCGTACAGTCCCCAAGAAACATATATGCCAAATTTTAGCTTCTTCCGTAATGGTTTTGGCTATGCGTTGTCTGTCGGTCAGTCAGTAACAAAAGTTTTTTATATGTACAAAATATACACCAATGTCAATATTCGAATAATAAACTAACTAATAATAAGGTACAAAAGGCGGCTTTATCACTTAGAGCGAAATCTACCATGTTACAGATATAATTAATTATCCTAAAGCCTTGAATCTAGTTACAGCCTGAAACTGCCTTATTGAGACATATCTTTAAAATAATTGAACAGGTAAATTATCTAAAGTTCCGTCAAGTCTTTTCGTCACCCCTACCGCAAAGCCTTAAGACAAAGGTCTTCAACGAGTGCGTCCTACCCGTTATGACTTACGGAGCCGAGACGTGGACACTGACGGTGCGACTGGTCCACCAATTTAAGTTGAGCGAGCGATGGAGAGGGCTATGCTCGGAGTTCCTCTAAAGGATCAAATTCGTAATGAAGTGATCCGACAGACAACCAAGGTAATCGACATAGCTCAAAGAATTAGCAAGCTGAAGTGGCAGTGGGCCGGCCACATTTGTCAAAGAACCGATAACCGTTGGAGTAGTCGTGTTTTAGAGTGAAGACCGCGCCTTGGCAAACGTAGTATAGGACGTCCTCCGGCTAGGTGGAGTGACGATACACGCAAAGTGGCTGGCAGCGGCAGGATGGCCCGCAGACATTTTTGTTATTTACTAACTTTGAACATGCATGATTTCTCTCTCTAGCCAAATATAGCGTAGCTGTTTTTTGAAGGGTTTGAGAAGACATCGAAGCTGAAAGGGCTCATGAGATCAAATGCATAAGATGGCAGGATATGTCAAATAGACAGCGATAGCCTAGTGGACATACCCACAGACTGCCATGCGGAGAGGTTCGAAGCCATAGTGCGCACCACTAACTTTATATGCGTATTAAATTGTTAACAATCTTTTCTTGGGTTTACGCGAATGTTACACATTGAAATTAAACTACAGTTTACGGATTTTATCGCGTTATATTGGTTTCACTGGTTATTTGTTATTACATTTAAACCGAAAGATCTAGAAACTACATTTTTATTACTAGCCGACGTTTCGAATTCTTTACAGGATTCGTGTTCACGGCAGACTGAGGTGATATTTGTCTTTGTCTTGAATTTATAAGTTATTTCAAAGTACCTGAACATTTTTCAACTATTGGTGTTACTATCTACGCAGAATGTGCTCACTGTGTCTTGATGTCTTCTGGTGACTTTGTCCTTCTTGGGTTTCATTAGCCTGATAACAGGGTCCCAAGCTGGAGGAACATTCCAACCATCTTCCCTATTGAAATTAGGATGTTTTTTAATTTCAATAGCTTCACGTATCATTCTTGGAATAAAGCGGTGTTCTTTTGCGAGTATCTGTGATTTATCAAAGCGCAGGTAATGGTTGGTTCCTTGTTCTATATGTTCACACACAGCAGACTTTGTCGAGCGTTTGTGTTTAATGTCAGCTATATGTTCCTTTAGTCGAATGCCTATGCTTCTCTAGGTTTGTCCATTGTATGAGAGCCCACACTCACAGTCTATCTTGTAAACCCCGGCCTCTTGTAAGGGTAACTGACTCTTGACAGATGGTAATAATTGGCTTATCTTCGTTGGCGGCTTGTAGAATGTTTTGATTGAAGCTCGCTTCAAGATGTAGCCAATCTTGTCGGTCACGCCCTTGATGTATGGGAGGACAGCAGGTTGTCTCTCTACTGTGGCTGGCTTGTTCTTCGGGGATCTGTGACGTTGGCGCGGCGGTCGGAGCTTGTTGTCTTGCAGAACTTGCTTGACATGTTGAAGCTCGGCGTCCAGGTGTTTCTTGTCACAGATCCCCCGGGCTCTCTGAAACAAAGACATTCCCACGGTAGCTAACTGTTTAGGATGGTGGTGAGATTCACCGTTTAAGTACCTATTTGTATGTGTCTTTTTCCTATACACAGTGTGGCTCAAAGAGTTGTTTTTGTTCCTGATAACAAGTACATCTAGGAAAGCTAAAGAATGGTTTGCCTCTAATTCCATTGTAAATTTGATGTGGTTATGAATAGAATTAAGATGGTCTAGGAATACATTAACACTATCTGTTGGTAAAATTGTAAAAGTATCATCTACATACCGCTTGTAGAACCTCGGTGTGATGGTGGCAGTCTGCAGGGCTCGTGCCTCGAAGTCCTCCATGAACATGTCAGCAACAACAGGCGATACTGGAGAGCCCATTGCCACACCATCTACTTGTATGTAGTATTTCTCATCCCATAACAGATAGCCAGTTGTTAAGCAGTGTTTCAATATTTCTGCATATTCCTCAGGCATGTTGTTCTCTATTAGCTTCCTTCTAGTTATTTCAATACAGTCATGTGCTGGTAAGCATGTAAATAATGACTGTACATCAAAAATAACCATAGTTTCCTTGTCAGAGAGATGTAGGTGTTTTATTTCACTGACAAAATGGTAGGAATCCTTTACATGCGCTCTCGTCTTGCCTCTGAGTGGCGAGAGAATCTTCGCAATGTGTTGAGCCAATCTGTAGGTTGGTGCCCCTATTTGACTGACTATAGGGCGCAGTGGAGCATTTTCTTTGTGTATTTTCGGTAGACCATACAATTGAGGAGGTTTTGCACACGATGGTATTAAGTATTTCACGTCCAGATCCAGTTGTTCGGAGTATTTCTTAACAATGTCACTCGTTTGCTTGAGTATTTTGTTGGTCGGGTCTGTCTTAACCAATTTATATGTACTTTCATCCGACAAAAGATTTTCCATTTTTTGTTTATAATCGGACGTGTCCATCACTACCGTTGCATTTCCTTTATCTGCTCGAAGTACTGTTAGTTCAGGTCTAGCTTGTAGGTTCTTCAGTGCGAGATACTCTGGTTTTGGTAGATTCCTTCTCGGCACTTTCGACTGACGCAATACAGCCGAAACATCCTGACGTATGGCCTCGAAATCTTCCTTACACACATTGTTCTTCACTAGACAATCTTCAACGTTGCAAATAATGGTCTCATACGGTATTCTGGATGGCGTTATCGCATAATTTAAACCTCTGCATAATACTTTTTCGGTGTTTTGATCTAACGTGTGTTTTGACAGATTGACAACTGTTTGTCTATGATCGGCGGACGGTAGCGTGTGATTGGTCCGTGCAAAAACGTTCTGTTTCATTTTGTACTGGTCATTTGATTTTTGTTGTAATTTTTCAAATTTTTCTGTTTTGTTACGTTTACACGCGTAATATTTTGATGTTTCTCTGTTATTTATTGCATTGATGCATTTTTCAAAATCAAATGGAGTTATCAATCTGTATATTTCGTTAGACAAATTCTCAACATTTCTATTTATTCTGCGTAAGTCAGCGCGGTGTTCGTGTATCTTTTGAATGAGTAACTTTTCACTTGCCTGTTTTAAGATCTTAGCGCTCCCACGTATGTCCTTCTTGGCTGATATTTTGCAGCATGTAGGGATGAGATCGTGATCACGGCATCTCTACAAGAAATTTAAAGATGTTATGTATCTTGCGCGCTTGGTTTGTAGATCTTCTAACCGGCGTATTTTTGTTGCTGTTTCCACTCCGTACTGGTTAACATAATATTTTCTTGGGTTTACGCGAATGTTACACATTGAAATTAAACTACAGTTTACGGATTTTATCGCGTTATATTGGTTTCACTGGTTATTTGTTATTACATTTAAACCGAAAGATCTAGAAACTACATTTTTATTACTAGCCGACGCACAGTGTCGCGAGTCTTTATCATAAATGCTTTTTTGCAACATTTTTGCAGGTGATTTTTTGGTATGGTAATATTGTCTCGAATACTTTTTTTCATCAAATTTAGGTAGTTATCGTTTTCCAGGAATTATATTGTAGTAAAAGTGGGTTAGTAAACATTGATATTATTTATCCATTGAAATAATTTGTGTGCGCACAAATAGCTTTCTTGCTACAGTTACAAGTGATATTCAGATTTAATCAGTGTTATATTATTATAGTAGTCTTGAATAGTTACTTATCTGTCTAATTTGCTGTTTTAATAATTCAAGATCTGTGAAGTTGTTAAGTTCTGAGCATTTTTTAAACACACTTAAAAATTTCAATATATTGATACTTTGAATCGCTTTTCAAAAAAATCACATCATATCACATCTCTAATTTTTTTATATATGCTAGCTCAATAAGTATACTTTACGCTAGAAAACTCTCAGTCTGCTAGAACGTGCTCAAATTGAGATATTTTGTTTTAGGTTTCGACCGAATTAATACAATCTTTGCCCTTACCAATTGGCCAGCTTTCTGAAGATGCGCTAGAAGGACGACATAAAGATGCCAGAAATTTTAGAGAACACCATACACGCAAAACCTCAAGATCGGATACTAATCAAGACCTAATTACCATGCTTTTACTTACTTCCGATCCATTAATATCCACGATTAGATTGGGAAATAAACATAAAATAGATTTAAGGCAATTTTTGGATATAGAATAAAAAAATATCAGTTAAACTTCTTTGTTTTGGTCACATTTCTATATATTTCAGGTTAAACATGTAAATTACCCAAAATTAGATTTATGATAAAATGTTCTATGAAGTCGCGACACTGTGCGACGTTTCGAATTCTTTACAGGATTCGTGTTCACGGCAGACTGAGGTGATATTTGTCTTTGTCTTGAATTTATAAGTTATTTCAAAGTACCTGAACATTTTTCAACTATTGGTGTTACTATCTACGCAGAATGTGCTCACTGTGTCTTGATGTCTTCTGGTGACTTTGTCCTTCTTGGGTTTCATTAGCCTGATAACAGGGTCCCAAGCTGGAGGAACATTCCAACCATCTTCCCTATTGAAATTAGGATGTTTTTTAATTTCAATAGCTTCACGTATCATTCTTGGAATAAAGCGGTGTTCTTTTGCGAGTATCTGTGATTTATCAAATCGCAGGTAATGGTTGGTTCCTTGTTCTATATGTTCACATACAGCAGACTTTGTCGAGCGTTTGTGTTTAATGTCAGCTATATGTTCCTTTAGTCGAATGCCTATGCTTCTCTTGGTTTGTCCAATGTATGAGAGCCCACACTCACAGTCTATCTTGTAAACCCCGGCCTCTTGTAAGGGTAACTGACTCTTGACAGATGGTAATAATTGGCTTATCTTCGTTGGCGGCTTGTAGAATGTTTTGATTGAAGCTCGCTTCAAGATGTAGCCAATCTTGTCGGTCACGCCCTTGATGTATGGGAGGACAGCAGGTTGTCTCTCTACTGTGGCTGGCTTGTTCATGTGCTGGTAAGCATGTAAATAATGACTGTACATCAAAACTAACCATAGTTTCCTTGTCAGAGAGATGTAGGTGTTTTATTTCACTGACAAAATGGTAGGAATCCTTTACATGCGCTCTCGTCTTGCCTCTGAGTGGCGAGAGAATCTTCGCAATGTGTTGAGCCAATCTGTAGGTTGGTGCCCCTATTTGACTGACTATAGGGCGCAGTGGAGCATTTTCTTTGTGTATTTTCGGTAGACCATACAATTGAGGAGGTTTTGCACACGATGGTATTAAGTATTTCACGTCCAGATTCAGTTGTTCGGAGTATTTCTTAACAATGTCACTCGTTTGCTTGAGTATTTTGTTGGTCGGGTCTGTCTTAACCAATTTATATGTACTTTCATCCGACAAAAGATTTTCCATTTTTTGTTTATAATCGGACGTGTCCATCACTACCGTTGCATTTCCTTTATCTGCTCGAAGTACTATTAGTTCAGGTCTAGCTTGTAGGTTCTTCAGTGCGAGATACTCTGGTTTTGGTAGATTCCTTCTCGGCACTTTCGACTGACGCAATACAGCCGAAACATCCTGACGTATGGCCTCGAAATCTTCCTTACATACATTGTTCTTCACTAGACAATCTTCAACGTTGCAAATAATGGTCTCATACGGTATTCTGGATGGCGTTATCGCATAATTTAAACCTCTGCATAATACTTTTTCGGTGTTTTTGATCTAACGTGTGTTTTGACAGATTTACAACTGTTTGTCTATGATCGGCGGACGGTAGCGTGTGATTGGTCCGTGCAAAAACGTTCTGTTTCATTTTGTACTGGTCATTTGATTTTTGTTGTAATTTTTCAAATTTTTCTATTTTGTTACGTTTACACGCGTAATATTTTGATGTATCTCTGTTATTTATTGCATTGATGCATTTTTCAAAATCAAATGGAGTTATCAATCTGTATATTTCGTTAGACAAATCCTCAACATTTTTATTTATTCTGCGTAAGTCAGCGCGGTGTTCGTGTATCTTTTGAATGAGTAACTTTTCACTTGCCTGTTTTAAGATCTTAGCGCTCCCACGTATGTCCTTCTTGGCTGATATTTTGCAGCATGTAGGGATGAGATCGTGATCACGGCATCTCTACAAGAAATTTAAAGATGTTATGTATCTTGCGCGCTTGGTTTGTAGATCTTCTAACCGGCGTATTTTTGTTGCTGATTCCACTCCGTACTGGTTAACATAATATTTTCTTGGGTTTACGCGAATGTTACACATTGAAATTAAACTACAGTTACGGATTTTATCGCGTTATATTGGTTTCACTGGTTATTTGTTATTACATTTAAACCGAAAGATCTAGAAACTACATTTTTATTACTAGCCGACGTTTCGAATCC